>CM021107.1:474295313-474491669 GCA_007115665.2 Sequoiadendron giganteum | reverse complement strand
AAACACATCACTTCAAAGAGGGGAAAAATGTACACATCTAAAAATGGTCACAGTTAATCAAACCTGTTAATTAATTAAATATTCTTCTAAACTCATCTACATTAAATAAATTTAATTATTTATTTATATCATTCACTTTCTAAATTCTTCTAATTTAATTAAATAAATAAGTTTATTTAATTATTATCATCTTCCTCTTAATTAATTAAATAGATTTCACAATTTATTTATATTAATTATCACAAGTTTAAATTTTAAATTTAAATAATATTCTTCATTCCACATTTAATTAAATATTTCTAATATTTAATTAAACACTTTCCAATTCTTCATTTCACATATAATTAAATATTCTAAAATATTTAATTAGAAACTTTCCTCACCTCACACTTAATTAAATATTGTAAATATTTAATTACTCGCCTTTTTCATCTCTCACACATAATTAAATATTAATTATTTAATTATGGAAGCTTCTAAATTTATTGTCACGTGTAATTAAATAAATTTATTTATTTATTTATTTAATTATGGATTTTTCCTCAACTATCAACTAACTTCTCATAAATGAAGTGCACAAATGACAAATTTCCTTGTTTTTTGAATGGAAAAGGTTGTGTAGGAGGAAACATCTCCCATTATTCTCTCAACTTCTCAATCTCTCACCATTCATCTTAACAGGTTTGAATTCAACCGTTGATCTTTGCCAACTAGATTCTTGCCTCCAAAAATCTATAAATACAACCCTCTTGTGAGTTGAAAAGGATCCTAGATTTTGTGAATTTAAGCGTGATTACTTTATTTGCATTCAAATCAACATCTTAGCATTAGCATTTCAAGTTCATAGCATTGCATTTCAGTTTTTAACTTCATAGCTTCAATCATTTAGCAAATAAACATGCATTTTGCATAAATCTCGTTCTCCTAAGTTGTCATTTCAACGAGTTGTTGCTTACACCAACTGAGAGCCAGTGACTTGCGTTGAATCCTTGGAGATAGAGGACAATGAGACACATTTGAAGGAGCTGCTGTTATTTAGAGTTTGTTTTATCTTTTTAATTAGTTTCCTTCAATTTAATGTTTCATTGGTGTGTTAGTTTATCTTATTAATTAGACCACATATTCTCACACACACTATTGAGAAGACTATAGATTATAAGACTTGTACTAAGGATCTGCTGTTAAGATTTTTGACATCTTATGAGATGAGGAAGCCGAGTCTAAGGAATGGAAGAAAATCAGAGACTATTGATGAAATAGAAGCTAAATTTGTAAGAAGAATGAGGAAAGGCTTTGGTAAGTATGAAGGTAAATTTCCCTTTAAATGATTTAGTTGTGGAGAAATAGGTCATTATGTTGCAAAGTGTTCGTAAAGAGCTAAAAGGAATAAACTAAGATATGAAAAAAGAAAAGAAAGGAAATAGGATTAACATAGCTTACTATGTGAATGAGAATGCTAGTATATCTAATGAGGATTCAGAATATGAAGATCTAGATGACAATGAATGCTTGTTCTTGGAGATTAAGGATGAACCTACTTTTGCTAAATTTGAAAATAAGGTAAAGGAAAGACCTCTGGAGAAGGTGAAAAATGAAGGTACAATTATCTTTGCCCTACATGCTAAACAAGAGAAAAATTATTGGGTAGTTGATAGTGGTTGTTCATATCACATGAATCATGATAAAATTAAGTTTGTTAAGCTCGAAAAATATGATGGAGGCTTGTTTATGTTTGGAGATGATATTGGTGCCAAAATCTGTGGGATAGGTTCAATAAGTTTTGATGGCAAGCATCATACTGACGATGTTTACTATGTTAAGGGTTTAAGGCATAATTTGTTAAGCATTGGTCAGATATGCATAAAAGGATATGATCTTGTGATTAAGGATGAGAAATGTGAGATTCAGAAAGGATCCGGAACATTGATTGCTACAGGAAAGAAATTTGAAGGGAATATCTATCAACTTAAGGGTGTTGATGGACAATGCTTTATGACTTAGATAAATGACAGTTGGTTATGGCATAGGAGAATGTGTCACATGAATTTTGATAAATTGACAAGGATTAGTGTTGTTCAGGTCATGAGAGATATTTGCAAGAATTGTCAGTTTGGAAAGCAAGCAAGAAATCATTATAGATCAAAGGAACAGTCTACTACCGAACTACTAGATTTAGTTCATACATATCTCTATGGTCCTACAAGAGTGAGAAGTCTACTTGGCGAAAGGTACTTTATGGTTTTAATTGATGTTTATTCTAGACATACATGGGTTACATTTCTCAGAGAGAAATTAGATGCATTAGATAGATTCAATACATTCAAAGTAATGGTTGAAAATGAAGTGTATTTGAAGATAAAAATTTTAAGATCTGATAGAGGTGGAGAATTCACCTCCCATGAGTTTAATATGTTTTATGAAGTGCATGGAATAACGAGACAATTATCTTCTCCAAGAACTCCTCAACAAAATGGAGTTGTTGAAAGGAAAAATAGAATAGTTCAAGAAGCTGCTAGGTCAATGATTACTGAGGTTGGTTTACCAGAAGTTTAGTGGAAATAATCTATTCATATTGTTGTTTATGTGTTCAATCAAGTTCAAGCAAGATAAAACAATACAAAGACTCCCTATGAGATATGGCATGGAAGAAATCCCATAGTTAAATATTTCAAGGTATTCAGAAGCAAATGCTATATCAGAAGAGATGAAGAAACTCTGAGAAAGTTTGATGCAAGAAGTGATGAAGGAATTTTTCTTGGATATTCTACTAAAAGCAAGGCATACAAATGTTTCAATAAAATACTGAGAAAGATTGTAGAAATCTCGAATGTGAAGGTTGATGAGACAATGAAAAATTCTATTGACACTAATTGAAATGTATCTAATGAGCATGATTTTGCAATAATAGAAGAAATTATGGAAGAATAGGAAAAAGATGAGCGAGAGAAATAGGATGAACATAATGAAAGAGAAGAAGATGTTCCAATGATGTGCCCTAGGACACCCAGATATGTACAGAAGAATCATTAAAAAAGTCAGATTATTGGAGACAAGACAAAAGGTGTATTAACTAGAAGCATAGTTGTTGTTGAAGTGAATTTGTGTTTACTTTCTGAGATAGAACTGAAGACAGTAAGTGAAGCTTGTAAAGATGAATGTTGGAAGGAAGTGATGAAAGGACTTTTCTAGATTGAGAAGAACCAGACTTGGGAATTGGTCCCAAGACCGACAGATAGTAATCTGTACTTTAAGATTGAAAATGACAAAATATTGATTGTAGTTTTGTATGTTGATGATATTATCTTTGGAGGAAATAAAAATATGTGCAAGATGTTTGCGGAAGAGATGAAAAAAGAATTTGAAATGTCTATGTTTCGGGAGATAAATTTATTCATTGGGCTATAGGTTAATCAAATAGAGAAAGGAAATTTTGTTTCATAGTCTAAGTATGTGAGAGAGATGTTGAAAACGTTTGGGATGGATGGTTCCAAACTGGTAAGCACTTGTATAGTGACTAGTTGTAAATTCGGTAAAGATGACACCTAAGGGTGATTAGAGCAAGTATAGATCTATGATTGGTGGACTATTATATTTGACTGCTACTAGACTAGAAATTATGCATGTAGTCTGTCTTGTGGCTAGATTTCAAGAAGATCTGAAGGAAACACATGTTGTTGCAGTTAAAAGAATATTTAGATATTTGAATGACACTCTGGATTATGGATTGTGGTATCCTAAAGATACTGACTTTACACTCAATGCCTATACAGATGCAGATTGGGTTGGATGTGTAGATGATAGAAAGAGTGCAAGTGGTGGTGCATTCTTTCTTGGATGCAAATTGGTGGCATGGTTGACTAAGAAGCAAGATTCAATATCCTTGTCTACTGTTGAAGCTGAGTATATTGTTTTTCCATATTGTTGTACACAAGTTCTATGGATGAAACAAACATTGAAAGATATCACAGTGCTATATGATGATCCCATTTCTATCTTTTGCGATAATACAATTGAAATTAACATATATAAGAATCTTGTGATGCACTCGAGGATGAAGCATATATCTATCAGATATCATTTGTTGATAGAGAAGGTCATAGAGAATGAAGTAAAAATTGAGTATGTTCTGATGAAGGATCAGATTGGTGATATTTTCATGAAGGCTCTTCCTAAAGATACTTTTAAGTATCTTCGAGAGAATTAGGGGTTATTTCCCCTCCTTTCTTGAACTAGATGCATATAAAGATGCATCAATCTTGTGGATCCATGGATCTATATTTCTTTTGTACTGATGTTTTGGTGGCTACCCCTCAGGGGGAGCAGGTAGTATCAGGTGTTGTCATTTTGTGCATTATGGTGTCATGTCAAAGGTGAGGTCAATGGAAATTATTCTTTTGCCTTTGCCATTGATGTCAAAAGGGGAGAAAAGAAGCATGTGAAAATAGAATAAGAGATTATCTTCTAAAGGGGAGAAAACAAAAAATATATATTCAGAGCTAGTATGTTGTCTATGTTGTCTTTATGTATTCAAATCTAGTATGTTGTCTATGTTGTCTTTGATGGTTTTTCACATCATGTGTTTCCATCAATGACAAAGGGGGAGATTGTTGCAAGAATTAAAATTCTGAAGGTGTTGAGGAAATTTTGCCGGTGTTGTCATTGATGTCAATTGATTAACTGGAACCCTTATCTACTAGTTGTTGTTGGTTTTATATGTTAAGGATATTGAAAAAATTGTAATAAAGATATGTTGCATGTGATTTGTGGTTGCTCTGGTTTTTGGTCCAAATTTTCTCCTATGGTTGTGCGGTTCAGATATGTTGTTCATGGTTGTTAACAAATGTATCCAAATTTTTGGTTGCTGATTCATCGTACAGTGCAAGTTGTGTTCACCAATTGTGAACTATGGTTTTCTGTGTTTCTGGTTGAGGTCCAAAATAAATGTTGTTGGTCTAGATTTCTCTTTAATGAAGTCTTATGACTTGTGGTTCTAGATTCATGTTGCCCTAGTTCTATTGAACATAGTTTCAACATTTGGAAGATTCATGCTTAATGGTTCTATGTGTTTTACACCGGTTTGGCCGAACTTGTGTGAAATACTATTTTTGAGGATGATGAAGCATGTTGGTCCCTTGAAGCATGTTTTTTGGTCACCCTCATTCTAATTCTACCCTAGGATGTTTCTGCATCGACATAATTTGAATTTAAATTTGGATGATCGACTTTGGATATGTTTCAAAGTTGAAGATGGTATAAATACAAGATGAGTTGATGGTGAAGAAGAAGGTGATGCAAGAGCAAAGAAGTAATGTGATAAGAGAAAGTATAGTTTTGTGTGACATTGATTATATTCAGTAAGAGTGTTTGTTGAGAGTGTGGAAGATCAATGTGAAGCTCAATGTTGAGTTTTTTGATGCAGTGAGCAGAAGAAAAACTCTATTATTCATGCATGTGTGGAGTAATTATGGTGGAATCCTTTGTTTCATTGGGATTGTAGTCTCTTTGTAACATCTCTTCTTTGTCTTATTTGTATCTCTATGGGAGTGATCCCTCCAGGTTTTAGCCCTATTGGACAGTGAGTCCTTGTTTCAGACAGTGAGTTCTTATTTCAAGCAATGAGCCTTGTTTCTAGAAGTGAGCCTTTTTGTAATCAGTTTTGATATTCTTTATAGAGTTAATCCTCACTGTGGTTTTAACCATATAGGGTTTTCCACGTAAATCTGGTGTTGTGTTTATGTGTTGGATTAAAGTTTTTGCATTGGCATTTGATGATTAATCATTTAAGCAATATTAGAGATTACTTCTGATGATTGAATTAAAGGCCTAATTTTGTGACAACTGATTCACCCCCTCTCTCAATTGTCCTATTCAATAGATGATTGAAGAACTGTTGTAACCATGCTTCCAATGAATAAAGATGGTGTAAAATATGAGCAAACCATTATAACCATACTGTATAGGCACAAATTTGCACCCCTTACACAAATTACCCTTTTACACTTCCTCACCTTAGAAAACCAAATCCGAAGTTAAAATTTCACATCAACAAGCTACCTTTGTTCCACTTGGCATTCATATTTTGCATCGATAGAAGAATAACTATTGGGGATGCCTGCGCAATGCACAGACATCCGCACGATGTGCTTACATCCCTGATGGATTCCCACGTCTGAAGTTGGCAGAGGCATTACACTTCCTATTGGGAATGAATTGTAACATACCTCTTCAACCAACTGACCCAAAAAATGCCTTATTCTCATCACCTCATCTTCAAAAACATTGATTCTTCATGCAACTCATCTCTTTGACATCTCTTTTGGAAATCTCTAAGAATTCACTTCACTTCCATCACTTCAAGAAACACTTTGGCACTTCATAGCAGCAATAGAACTCCATCAATTCCATAGATAAAGTGTGGAAGAAGCCATTGCAATAGGGGCTTGAGGTTTTGCAACACCTCCCTTCACCACATTTAAGGTTGTGGTGATTGTTCAAGCTCTGTTTCTCCATCATTGGCTAGTGAGCTCTTGGTGGAGGTGGTAACATTTTTAGTCCTCTCCTTTACAATTTGGTTTAGTATCACTTCATTGTTTTGTAGTGTTTATTGTGTTCTCTACTTTCTTTTCTCCTTTATCATATATTTCTCTATCGTTGTTATCTTGGTTGTTCGTGGAGGTGGAAACACTGAAACAGGGGTCTGACTAAGGCAAACCCCTATACAACCCCCAATAATTTTCCCTGTTCTCATGTGTAGGTGGATGTGCATTTGGAGCTAGCTGGAATACAAGCTCTTTTGTGAGATTATCTTTGTCACCTTAGCTTTAATATGTCTACTTTATGATATTTATTTGTATCTCTCTTATTTTATAGTTTTGTTTTGTTCCCTTAAAAATCACTAGCGAGGTCGTCAACTTTTTTTTTGGCGGTTCTAATTATGTTTTGGGTCCTCTAATCGTACAAACACCATCACACCTAAGAGATGCTAGCACGCCACACTGCCATCCTAGAACCATGCTTCTGTCATCAGGCAGGGAGCTACCTAAGGTGCAGTGTCAAACCCAAAAATTGGCTCCCATAGCCCTGTTCTGAATTTTGGGTTTATAGAGTGATTAAAGGACCTTATAGTCCTCATCATTCCCATCCCTCATTTGAAACATTCCTTTAGAGTGAGGTAATTTAGGAAAGCCTTTTTCTCTTAGCTCTCTGTGACCTGGGGCCTTGAACGTGGTTGGTTTCCGTCTCTTACATTTTTGGTGAACCCGACGCGAACCATTTTGGTTCTATTTTGTGATACTGGAAGCTCATTTACTCGTATTCTAGGAGTGTTGTAGTTGTGAGTGTTTTGAGGCCTCTTTCTTACAACCCAACCTATGACCCCTAGTAGGTGTAGTTGGAAGGTTCCAAAAATGTTGTGTAACGAAACCTTAATTGGCTCACTGTCTTGTCCTGTAACCTTTAGGGTGCTCTGAGAAAGTGTCATCTAGTATGCATAATGGCCTATTTTCTGCACCAACCTATTTCCTTTACATAGCCTATGAGTAGTGGTATTAGTATAACCTTCACCTTGCAAGATCTACTAATGGGTTTTAATAGAGAACCACCTCCTCTTTACATTCCTGCATGAATCAACGAAAACACTGTATTAGGTGTTCTTGTTGATCTAACATCTCAAGTGAATATCATAACTGAGGGGATCATGCTAATCAAATTTTTGCATAAAGATGGGTATGATGCACCTGTGAGCACCATTTGCACGCACGATGAACTTTCCATACCTCCTCTAGGTAGTATTGTCCTATCGGTTCTCATTGGACCTAAATATGTGAATCTTTTGTTTGACATTATCCCAGGGTCTGAACTCTTCAGAGTGAAGTTGGGTATCCCCTGGTTGGTAGCTATGAGTGTAGTTCCCTTAGTTGTGCATAAATGTTTGAAATTCATTCATGAGGGTTCTGTACATGTGATCCACAACATTGTCTATAGACCGCTGGTTGCGCATGGTAGTTACTCCTTAGATTACTTTTGGCTTGCACTCATTGGTCCTCTCCTGCCTAGGAAGGACTTCTTCTACTAGACATATCCAAATTATAAGAAAGGGTGCCTATGGTCGAAAGTGAGATACCCTCCATCACCTTATGCTGTTTCGCATAGGGCATGTTTAAATGCTGACAATGGCATCGCCAAAGCGCGTAGAAGAGAAGTTGTTATGAGACCCTCTTTCTTCCTCTTCCGTTGTTCAACCTGATGTTTCCTCTTTCCCTAATGTGGTGCCATCAGATCTGCCTCGCGTATGCATGCAAACCCTATGGTGCCCACTTGGTGAAAGCCTAAACATCCCACATTTGAGATTGCTGTCCTACCCACGAAGCCTAGGCTCATTCACTATGACAGGAGGAAGGGTCCCCATGGGGAGTCCTCTATGTCTCAACCTCTACAACCTCCCACTGCTTCTACTCCCAAAGCAGTAAATAGGAAGAGGCTTATTGTTGAAGCACTCGAGCTGACTCCCCCTGTTGCTTCTCAAACTATCCCTCCTACTCCCATTCAAGAGTCTGTTCCTCCACCAAAAAATAATTTAGTGGACACTCCCATGGATGAGCACGATCCTGATGTTCCTTCACAGCCTTCAGCCTCTAGCTTGAAGAGTCAAAGAAATTGCCTTGTGCACAAGCATAAGCTTTAGAGAAATGCTCTCGCGACTAAGTAGGCTACTTTGCAGAAGAAGGACAAGGAGATGGTCACCCCTATGTTAGGGCATCTTGTTGTGTCTTCCCCTCTCCTTTCTCCTACTTCTATTCAACCTAGTTCAGTCTTGCCTCCAACTCTCGCTATGAGTGCACTTGACCCCAAAAAGGTGCAAGGTTTTATCGCTCCTTCAACGAAGTCGCCCTTGTTGCTGTCCCTTTCGAACATCTTGCCATTTCTAAATCCCATGAATATGCTGAGCACTTTGGTGGTATCCACTGCGGCTTTCTCATCCTCTTCTTCCCCTACGCCTCTCGCTTCGTCTATGGGGAGTTTACATCCCCCAATGAATCTGAAGGTAGAGGATGGCCCCTCCAACAATGAAGGGAATAAGATGATCCCACCTTCTTTGAAAGGTGGTCCTGTGTTGGCTTACTCTGTCCTAGTGATGGAGCAAGCCTTGACTTCCCTTGAGTTTTTCACCACTCCCGTTGTTCGGTGAGCTTAGTGGTGAATCTTGGGCGTAGTCCTCTCCATCCATTGAGTTAAAACATGGCACTCCAATAAATTTCTTGTTTAACTCCCTGGATGAAGTTCTGACCTTGTCAATGATCTTCACAAAGTCGTCGAACCTAGCTCCACAAGAGCTTAGTGGAGGGGACCTTGCGGGGCCCTCTTCCTTAGCACTTGTTGCAGGAGGTTTGAAAGATCCCCCCCTTAATATTCCACCACTACAGGCTTTTCCACCTTCCCCCTACGATAATCTAGAGTGGGAAATGAACGACCTCTTGGTTGATCAGTGTTAGGGGGAGGCCCCTTCATTATCTTTAGATTAGATATGTGTGTGTGTTGTGATGTGTGCCCTAGTGATTGTGCTTAGTGTTCCTAGATGACCCTTATCACCCTTGTTGGTGCTTGGATACAGGATTGATTTTTGTGTTGTAAACCTTCTTCTATCTATTTCATCATTCTTCCATGTTCTTGACTTGACTTTTGGAAAATTGGGGACGGTGCAAAGTGTTGGGGGCATTTAGGCTTCCCTTCCATGTTGACCCAATTTTTTATTTTTACTTTGTCTTCTCGTGCATTCTTCACATGGTCTGATATAGTAGGGGGTTGATGATAATTTATTAATATAATATCACTTTACTATATATATATATATATATATATATATATATATATATATATATATATATATATATATATATATATATATTTATGAGTAGTTTTGACTCTTAAATATCAAATCACCCCTGTGCCCTTTATTTTTGTTTGTCTCTCTTTCACGCTCTTTTTCCTTCCTTTTTCTCTTCTTTGCTTGAGTTGTCCCTCTCATGTGTGACAACGTTGTCTCTATAATGCTTTGATTTTTTTTAAATGCATTTGTTGCCAACGAATCTTTTCTTGAAAGTCCTCA
This sequence comes from Sequoiadendron giganteum, assembly GCA_007115665.2. Lineage (NCBI taxonomy): Eukaryota > Viridiplantae > Streptophyta > Pinopsida > Cupressales > Cupressaceae > Sequoiadendron > Sequoiadendron giganteum. The sequence continues at coordinate 474,481,564 of CM021107.1, read as the reverse complement.
TTAGCATTTATTTTTAAAACAATATTCGTGACTTAGACCCCTTATGGAACATGTTTCCTTCATCATGGGTTTGTAAGGGAAGAAATTGAGAACCTTCCTCTAAGATGGTAACCACTTTGACCTTCCCCTTGCGAGGGGGTATTTTTCTTCCTTTCGAATTCCTTGATAACGAATCGATTTGAGAAAGAACATCCTTCCTATACTTTCAAACAATGCATCCCTTGAGTGGACCTCCTCTTCACATTGGGTTTCTATGGGACCCCTTTGAAGGTTTTCCAACTTGTTGATGGTCTGCGTGACTATCTGCTTACTTTCCTGCATGGCCGCTTTTTGACATGTTCTATCTACGGGTAAACATGTCGCTTTGCAGGTGCGCTTGTGAAGCCACTTCTTGACTCTGCGGAGTCCCCTTCCTTTAAGCTTCCTCCATGAGAGATATCTTGGGGGTCGCTCCCCTATAGGTCTACGGGTCTATAGGCCACTTTTCTTGGTTTCCTCCATGTGAGAGATCTTGGGGGATACCTCTACAGATCTACGAGCTTGTAGGGCGCTTCCTTTGAGATTCCTCCATGCAAGAGATCTAAGGGGTCACTCCCTTACAAGTCTGCGGGTCTGTAGGGAACTTTTGTTAATTTCCTCCATGTGAAAGATCTTGGGGGATACCTCCCTGTAGGTCTGCAGGCTTGTAGGGCACTTCCTTTGAGCTTCCTCCATGCAAGAGATCTTGGGGGTCACTCCCTCGTGGGTCTATAGGTCTCTTTTCTTGATTTCCTTCATGTGAGAGATCTTGGAGGATACCTTCCCTATAGGTCTGTAGGTCTGTAAGGCACTTTTCTCGGTTTCCTTCATGTGATAGATCTTGGAGGATACCTTCCTTGCAGGTCTATGGGTTTGTAGGGCACTTTTCTCGATTTCCTTCATGTGAGAGATCTTGGAGGATACCTTCCTTGTAGGTTTGCGGGTCTATAAGGCGCTTTTCTCAGTTTCCTTCATGTGAGAGATCTTGGAGGATACCTTCCTTGTAGGTTTGTCGGCCTGTGAGGTGCTTACTTTTTGGGGCTTCCTTCACGTGAGATATCTTGTGGGTCACCTCCTTGTAGGTTCGCGAGCCCGTAAGACACTTTCATTCTACAACTTCATGGTTATGTGGAACTGTGGAGTCTTTGTTCCAGCATATGCTTTCGAGTTCGCTAGATCATAGTCTACTTCCTCGATGGTTCAGGTATACATTTCTAACCCTACTACCTTTCTGATCTACTTTACCAAAGCACTCATCAGTATTCATGATCACTAAAGTGGGGGAAAAATGTATAGGCGCAAATTTTCACCCCTTACATAAATTTCCCTTTTACACTTCCTCACCTTAGAAAACCAAATCCAAATGCAAAATTCCACCAACAAGTTGCCTTCATTCCACTTGGTGTTCATCTTTTGTGTCGATAGAAGAATAACTGCTAGGTATGCCCGCACGACGCGTAGACGTCTGCGCGACGCGCTTACATCCCTGATGGATACTCACATCTGAAGTTGGCAGAGGTATTACACTTCCTATTGGGAATGAATTGTAACATCCCTCTTCGACCAACCCACCCAAAAAATGCCTTATTCTCTTCACCTCAGCTTCAAAAAAATTGATTCTTCATGCAACTCATCTCTTTGGCATATCTTTTGGTAATCTCTAAGCATTCACTTCACTTCCATCACTTCAAACAACACTCCATCAACTTCATACAGAAAGTGTGGAACAAGCCATTGTAGTAGGGGCTTGAGGTTTTGCAACACCTCCCTTCACCACAGTTGAGTCTATGGTGATTGTTCAAGCTCTCTTTCTCTATCATTGGCTAGTGAGCTCTTGGTGGAGGTGGTAACATTTTCACTCCTCTCCTTTATTATTTGGTTGAGTAACACTTCATTGTTTTGTAGTGTTTATTGTGTTATTTTCTTTATTTTCTCCTTTATCATATATTTATCTATCATTGCTATCTTGGATATCCATGGAGGTTGAAACACTGAAACATGGGTTTGATTGAGGCAAACCCCTATACAACCCCCCAAAATTTTCCCTCTTCATGTGTGTAGGTGGACTTGCATTTGGAGCTAGTTGGCGTACAAACTCTTTTGTGAGATTATTTTTGTCATCTTAGCTTTAATATATCTTCTTTATCATATTCATTCGTATCTCTCTTATTTTATAGTTCAGTTTTGTTCCCTTAGAAATCACTAGCTAGGTTGTTAGCTTATTTTCTGCGGGTTCTTACTGTGTTTCGGGTCCTCTAGTCATATGTACACTAGCACACCTGAGAGATGCTAGTGCATCACGCTGCTGTCCCAGAACCGCACTTCTATCCTCAGGAAAAGAGCTACCTAAGGTGTAGTGTCGAACCCAAAAACTAGCTCACCTAGCTCCTTTTTAAATTTCGGGTCTATAGAGTGATTGAAGGACCTTATAGTCCTCATCATTCTCATCCCTTGTTTGAAACATTCCTTTAGAGTGAGGTGAGTTAGGGAAGCCTTCCGCTCTTGGCTCTCTGTGACCTGGGGCTTTGAACGTGGTCCGGGGCTTTGAACGTGAATGGTCCCCCTCTCTTACACATACAAAATTGGTGTAGGACCCCTATGAGTCAATATAACTGTGAGTATGTGGTGTGGTATCCTAAGGGAGCCACTACAACCATAAAATAAAAAACCTAGTGATCGAATAAAAGTACAAAAAACAAGACTTAGAAAGATGCCAAACAATATCACAAGATAAAAAGAAGAAAGAGAAGGAGGAACATAATAGGTATGAATTCATAAAAAAGGCTAATAACATTAAACCAAAATGAAAAAATGCTATGTGTTTTTTCAACATGATGCAAGAGTTTGTGAGTCACTTCATAACTTTGTATCATGCAATATCCATATGGAAACCAAAAAATGAAACACAAGAAGAAAGTGACACAAAACAAAAACAAAAATGTTCATAGTTACCTGTGTCAACATGCATCACTAAAGGTGTATTTGTGTCATCCAAAAGCTAGTTGAGATCATGGATAAACAAATAACGTGCAACAACAACAAAAAGGTAATAGATGGAATACAAAGATAGAAATGTCTTAACCTATTAGATTTTTATAATCTTTATGCACTAGGAGGTCATCCTCCTCCCAATCAAGAGTCTCAATATCCTCATGCTCAATTTTAATGAAACAACTTGCACAATAATAATATAATATGAAATATGTTGCAAATACTTGATAATCATATGCCACTTCGAGGGGGCAACCTCCTAATCCACTTTGAGGGGGATACCTCCAATAGTCTTCAATAAGGACACAATACTCAACATGATGATAATAAATTATACCTCCTATATATATCATACTTCTGACTAGGATATCACCAGGCTGACATAGATAACCCTGTATAAGCCTTAGGTTGACCTAAATAAATAAATAAAAATATAATAATGATAATATGACTTAATTAAGAGTTAAGATAGCCACAAGATGAATACTCATAACCCTATGTAAACTCTAATATTAAAGGCGTAGTATCAACCCTTGAATTTTTTTTTACTAGAAGCCCTTCAACACTATGTAGATTTGTTTCTTTGACAAATATGCTAGAGAGGAAAAATTTCTAATCCAAATTCCATAGTCGTTGTTCATCTTTCCTTAAATATTTATTCTCTTTTATTTTTAACTTGCTTGCATTTTTATCTTTCTTTGGAAACCATGTAGCTTGAGCACCATTTGAAAACATAATAGCTATGTGATGATTATATATAACACCATTATATTTTTCTTCCTTTTTGGTCACATATGAAATTTGTTTCTCCTAAGAATTCTTTTGAGACAAAAATATGTCTAATCATTGATGCATGAATACAATAGGCTATATAACATGTGGATTTTCTAGTCTTATCTAGACTATACCTATTTTTGTGTAATAATAATATGATAAAGTTGTTACCACTTCATATTGCATATCAATAAGCTACTTTGGTCTCTCATATACTTGTATTTTCTTTTTATTAGTCATCTTTGAAGTATTTGTAAAAATCATATAATGTATCCTCATCCTCATAAGGTGTCTTCTTAGGAATATTAATGGATGTATCAAAAGTAGAATTTCTTGATTTTAATAGAGACACATATGGATCTCTTGGAATAGTGATAATGTCTCCTTTGTAACCATATTTTATACATTGTTGTATACAAGGATGAACAATTAATACATGAAATTGATCCAAAGTAGGAGTGATTTGTGAATTCTAATTTGGAGTATAAACCAAATGATTTCCCCCATCATTTTTCTACCACATGCATCATATTATTATCAACAATATCATGTATCTTATGAGTTGGTGAAAAAAATTGTGTCAAAATTTCATAAATTGCAATTTCATATTCTATAAACCTCACCTTTAGATATATTAAATTCGATAATGCAATGCCCCTTTTACCCAACCTTAATTTTTTCCTTAACCCATTCATTCTCGATCGTTAAGGAAAATTTTTATTATGGATGACCGTGTGTTGCACAAACGTCTGCACACTGCGCAAATGTTTGTGTTCTACACAAATGTCTCAAAAATATTCTCGACTATAGTATCCATTTGGATGTTACACTTCCCACCTACTCATGAAGTGTAATGCCTCTATAGCTTTTAACCACACCAGAATGACCCTTTGCATGCCTATACCTTCTTCAAACCTCTCATTTTTACATTCATTCATTTTTCCTCATTCACTCTTGATTTATCTCGCAATATTTTACATTATTTCACTCTTCTCAAGATTTCTACACCATCTTCTACCACCTTCATTTCACTTTGGCTCTTTACATCAAAGCTTTGGTACTATTGGCATATCATTTTTGAGCTCGAAGGTCACAACATCTTCCTTTCAAAATTCTTGTTTGCTAAAGGAGCATAATTGTTGTTGCTTTTGTATTATCATTTTAATTATCATAACATATTGTTCTAGAACTTATATTATATTTTATTGTCTTGTCTATTTTATTTCTATATCTATCTAACTATCTATGGAGGTGGGAACACCTATGTGAGGGTCCGACTAAATCAAGCCCCTAAAACAACCCCCAAAAATTTCTCATTCTTATGTGTGAAGGTATCAAAGGCATATCTTTGTTGGAGGATTCATTCTTGGACCTCTTATACGTGTCTCCTTTCTTCTTCTCCATTTTATCAATTCTTTTTAATTTGATTTACTTTATGTTTATGTTTATTATTTTTCTATTATTTTACTAGATTTTCGAGAGTTTAGCTATCAAAATTGTTAGTGGGTTCTTAGTTGTTTTCTATGGTAAATTTAGTTTTTGGTTTGTCTGAGACTATAGCATGCCATGGGGACGTCCGCACACTGTGTCTATTATCCTTAGTTGATAGCTTGTTGGTTTGTACATAAGACCTCTACAACCTACTCTTTCAGTTTCTGAAACTCTCCCATTTTTTATTTTACATAAAACATAAATAAACCTCTTCTTTACCACATCCTGTCACCTAAGCTTTGATTTGTAAGGTAGTCAATCAAAATTCACCCTTTGAGATAATGTCATTTCAGGGTGTCGAATTGCCTCCTCTACATTTTGGTGAACTCAACGTGAACCTTTCCTCACTCTATTTTTTTGTTAAAAATTTCTTCTCTCTTGTTTGGATGTTTGTTGGATTGAGTGTTGTGATAATTTTATGAGATTGATAACCTAATCTACAAATTCCAAGAACATAGTAAGAAGTGTTTTACACTTAGACATGAGTTCGATATGATAGTTCAGTCCAACTCACCAAGGTCTTGATTTCAAATAGTTCACTCCAGGACTGTCATGTAGTGACCCACCTGATGACATTGTTGTTCAGTTGTTGTTAGTTGCTTGAGACTATGTTACTTTGATGCATTATGTCATGGTTTACATGACCAGTTGTGAAACTTAGTTGATGATACACTTTACGTTATGATGCTCTATTTACTTTTGTGAGATGACATTATTATGATTACATATGATGTTTTGTAATGTTTATGATGGTACTATGATGTGATTGATTTTAGATGACATGTCTTATAATAGTTCGATGAAGGAGATGGTTTAGCAGTACTCATCCGTGAGTTCCCTACTACATCGTGATTCTTCTTCACAGTGTGTCTTTTGTCATATATATATATATATATATATGTTGTTAGATTGATCGTGCAGTGTGATGCAACTTTCAAGTACAAACATTGACTCCACCTGCTTCGTTGGGTCTGAGGATGCCATGGCCCAATGGAATTGTTGAAGGGAGATAGACTTTTCCTCTATCATGAACCATCAATCTGGAAAGAATGAGTATCATTTTGTTACCCTTATGTCTTGTTGTCATTCGTTTGTCGTAATGTTCGTTGGTCATCTCATGTTGTCATGTTTTATAATGTTTATTTAGATTATTTAATGATTTAAATTAATGGTAATGTTAATTAATGATTAATTGCAATGCTTAAATTTAAAAGCCTATTTTAGAATATTGAGGAATTAATTGTGAAATATTAAAATATGTTAACTCTAGAAGATTAATTAGTTGTAATTGATTTTTTGTAAAATTTTGATGTTTTCCAAAACTAAAATAGTTAGTTGTGATTTCAAATTTGAAAAATATCTTCTTTGATCAAGTTGTTCGAAAATTTTAACTGATGGATGATTTGCATGCAAACAATAATTGATGTGACAGATTGCATGATAATTGAAATTGAAAGATATAACATAGAAAAATAAATTAATTTTGATGGAATTGTTTTTTCGAAAAGAAGAATTGTTATTTCATGAGAAATTTGTCATCTATGGATTGAAATTTTGAGGTTTTCGCTTCACCGTTGTTCGAATCCGGAAAGCGTTTAAGTTTTTCATCTTCCAAACTTTGTGTTAATTCTTGTTTTGATTCTTGCAAAAGGGTTGTAGTATTCTGAAGGTTTTATACTGCAAAAATCTTGTTTTGGAACCTACATGCATAATAGAAAATGAAAACGTTAATTTTAATATTGATTGAATCTACACAAGTTATAAAACAAGAATTAATTAATCATTTTGATAAAAAAAATGGAAAAAATAAAATCTAGGGAAAAGCCTGACAACGATTTGGTATTATTGTCAGAAAATTTGTGTAATGATTTTTTTCAACTCAAACATTTTTTAGTGTATTGATGTGTTATATATGTTAGATTTATGTGGTCTTTCCTCCACCTTTCCCTCACATTAAAATTTCCTCTCCATTTTTACTTAAAACATCTTTATTTCTCATCAATCATCATCCATGTCGAATGCTGATTTATTATTTAGAAGGGATTTCCAAAATATCATTGGTTTTGATTTTAACTTCTGAGCTTTTGTCAATATTTAGACATTAGTTTATAAACTGATAAGAATAATATTTTAATTGTTCGAAACTAAATGGGTTGTGTTTCTACTTCATCCTCGAGGGGAAATAGTATTAGTTTAGCATGATTTCATGCTATTTCCGTAACCTTATTGCTCAATGTTCGTTGGATCCCTATGATTCTTCTGGTTCTTTCAACAATCATCTTCCTTTCTTTTAATATTTGTGATCTTTGGCGTAATCTTTAAAGCTTGTTTTATGTCTTTTGATTTGGAATTTGATGCGTAACAACATGCAATTGCTGGTTGTGAATTCATTTGGGTTTGTTATTATTTCCTCCTCTCCGATTTTCCCTCAACCACGCACCTTTGTGCTAAGTATAAGACTTGGGTCTAACTGCAATCTTTGATTCTGTGAATTTGTTTGCTTAATTTATCCCAATCTCGCATGCTTGGTTCATCTTATCACCTTCTACCATCTATTAAGAGTTTGCACGGGTCTTAACTTAAATCATTGAATCCTTTGTTCCGAGCGTAATTCTGAATGTTTTGTGATGCATGTTCTTGGATGATTCTTCTTTTGCCTTTCCTTAGGTGTTGTGTAATCATCTTCATGGTTGGATCAACTAGTAGGCCGTGTAGGGTTAGTTTCATGCAAAAAGATTATCTTGCTATGAGCTTTTACCGTTCATCTTCTCGGTTTGTGCATCAGATAACTTTGTTTTACCCATTCGATTCTCTGCATGGCGTAATGTTTAACTCGTGAGTTATCTTAGTTTGATTTGTTACAAGGCTACCATTGTATCATCCGTCCAACTTCAGTATCTCCTATTTCTTATCTATTTATTTTGTTCATGGTCTAACATTCATAGTTGCCATGTGCTGTTAGATCTTGAATTTGATAGTTAGTAAGTGTTTATTTTGAGTCATGTTTTAATTTGCATGTCTATGCCTTATATTTTTATAGGGTAGAAATTCGAAACAAAAGACTTTCGAAAGCTAGTGCTCATAGTTTCTTCTTATTTATATTAAATTTTGATATCACTTTTTAGTTCAATAGAAAATCTGTATGTAAGTGATAGTCTTGTCATTCTTTTATATAAGACCAATTCATCAAAATTGCAAGTATAGTTAGAGTTAATCTTAAACAAGTGATATATATATATATATATATATCTTGTCATTGTTTCAACTATTGTCATTCTTAATTAATGATATCTATACTTAGGTATCTAAGTATTATATTTCCCTCTTTAATTTATGAAGTGATTTATTATTGTAATTATAAATGCATTGATTTATAAAATGGATTATTAACTTGAAAATAAATGCATTGGTTAAGATTAAAGTGAAGATTTGTCTTAATTATTTATTTGCAATGAATTTATATGCTTGATTAATAAGGTCTTGAATTCTTAATATTATCATAAGAAGGGTTGAAAATTTAAAACAACCTTTTTATAGAATAATCTATTGTCTTCTCATTCAATGAACTTAAATGTATTGAATAAAACTTTGCATGTTTGGGAATTTCGAATGAAATTTGTTAATTATGTTCAAATGGTATCTCTATTTTGAGTCTATTCTTACTTCATGTGTTGAAATATATTGCTAGGGTATTGTCTTCGAGAGGCTTTAACTAGTGGTTTTCTTTTTATCATGGTTAGTGTTGCACGAATATATTTTGTATTATATCTGATCTGAAGACGTGAGCCATGCACGTTAAGTGTACTTATGATATTACTCTTTGTCATTTTAAATCCCATGGAATGAAGTTATGCTTGTTCATTCATTAACTTGGCCATGCATGTTTTGTGGTTCTTATTGTGATATTTATATGTTATAGTATGGTTTTGATGACTTTGGGTCTACGTGTAAAGAAGTTTTTTGTTGAATGCATGTTGGCTTTATTGTTTAGTAATTTTGAGAAGTTGTACCTTAGGAGGAGTGGCTTCCGTTAGGGCCCAGACCCAAAAGTGGTTGCATGGGTAACCTCTCAGAATTTTTTAATGCAGTGATAACTAAATTAAGCTTTTAGGGGTTTTGGTAGTTAAAATTTAACCATTCATATAATGTATGCCCTCCTTGGACATTATCACTTGTTTAGGTTAAAGCGGGTTGAGAAGGCCTAGAATGGAAACTCGAACAATTTGTCTTCTTGAGAAGTGATTCGAAGCCACATAAGTTCATATAGGGGTCAAAATTAGAGGTCGAGGATGTGGCCATAGAGGTGGTCGTGCGAAAAATCGTCAGAATACTCCACCGCAGAGTTCACATGAAAGTGAACATGGAGAATAACCTAATCCTCTGGGTAATTATGGAAATAATGAGCAAGTTTTGAATCAGCCTGGTGCAGGAGATATCCTACGTATATTACTTCAGCAGGCTCTTGCACATCTTGGGCCTAGAGAGGGGGTTGATTAGGATGCGGATAGAGAGAGAGAGACAAGACACCACCTAAGAGGATTGTTCAAACCGCAAAGCACGATGCCATAGATGCAAGGCACATGAGGGATTTTTTGAGGGCATGCCCTGCTATTTTTTATGATACTGGTGGTGGATTAGAGGCGAAGACATGGTTACTGGATTTACGACGGTGTTTTTCTATTCACCCATATGGTAGCAACACTCGAGCGAGATGCACCATTATGCATCTTAGAGGTTTCACCTCTACTTGGTGGCAATTGGAGGAGTAGAAGCTCCATCTAGAGATAGGATCATTATCGTAGGATATGTTTGCAGAGCATTTCAGAGCACGTTGCTTATCTGATCACTGGAGGTAGTGTTGATTAGATGAATTCCATGATTTGCGTCAAATAGCTATGTTTTTCGATCAGTTTGAGCGTAGATTCTATGAACTCAAACAATATGCAGGGATAGTAGATGATGAGGCTATGCTAGTTCAACATTTCATCAGGGGCTTGAACGCCCGTATCAGTGGTGGAGTTAGAGTCTTCGAGCCGAATATGATGGGGGTAGTAATTAAGAAGGCTTGGATTGTGGAGGAGAATCTATCCATGGCATTGGGAGGACACACAAGTGTTTTGATTGGCAATGCTTCTATTGCAAGGTTCGGTCCGCCTGGTGGTTCGATTCAAACATGTGGTTCCTCTCAGAATCGACAAGAACCCTCTAAGGGTGGACAACAATAAAAAAATAATTACTCACAGAAGAATAAGGGTTCTCAAAAGTAGTCAAGTAACGGTTCTCATTTTGGAAAGAATTGTAATTAGATGCGTAATGAGTGCAATCGCGAGGATCAACCTACTCAGAGTGCATAGTCGACAGTCAGCAGAGGCAGTTTCCAATAGTCGAATGCACCTTCAAGTGGAAAAGGTTTTGGCAGAGGTTTTGGTAGGGGCACTGGATGCTTCTAATGTGGTCTGCAGGGCCATATTGCGAGGCAGTGTTCGATGCGAGGTACTTCTGGGTTTGGTCAGCAGCCCGCAGCTTTGGAGCTCACGGTTGGTGATGCAGGATGCTCTCATATAGTTTGTTCTATGGTGGAAAATCATCAGGCATACCACCAGAATACTGTGGTTGAATCTTCAGGTCAGTTACAGGGTGTTAGTGTTTCTATATTATTTGATTTTGGTGCATCCGATTCATTTATCTGTACTTGCATTGTTGAGCAATGTAGAATTGTGGCGGTTAAGCAAGGCATTAGGTAGCAGGTAGAATTGACTTCTGGTGCTAAGGTAGTAGTTGAATCCCTCATTCAAGATTATGGACTTAGGATTGGAACGTTATTTACCTCAGTGGATCTTTGAGTTACACCCCTTGGATCGTATGATATTGTTCTGGGAATGGATCGGCTAGAATCTCATATTGTAGTGATAGACTGTCGACAAAACATAATGAGTTGTCTAGATGACTCCGGTATGGAGATTGAGATTGTCGGTGTGTAGAGACCCATCTCCTTGCAAATTATTTCTGTTATGTAGTTAAGGAGGTGTATGTGACAAGATTGTCAGCTGTTTGCAGCTACGGTTAGTGACTTGGAGGTAGGGGACAATCGTGAGGTATCTCTTGATGACTACCCTATTCTCGAAGAATTTGAGGATGTGTTTCCTAGTGATATTCTGGGTATGCCACCGAAATAGGATATTGATTTCATAATTGATCTTGTTCCTAGAGTTGAGTCTATAACTCGAGCTTCGTACAGGATGACTACACAGGAGCTGGAAGAGCTTCGATTGCAATTGGAGGAGCTCTTGGCTATGGATTTCATTCATCCGAGTGTTTCACCTTGGGAAGAACCTGTCATCTTCATGAAGAAGAAGGACAGATCCATTAGGTTATACATTGACTACCATCAATTGAATAAGGTGAGGGTTAAGAATCGATGACCTTTTTTATTAGATTAAGGGAGAAAATGTGTTCTCTAAGATTAATCTGAAATTTGGATATCATCAGTTGCATAATTCTAAAGCAGATATACATAAGACTGCATTCTGAACTCGTTATGGGCACTACAAATTCACCGTGGTACCGTTCGGGTTAATGAATGCACTACTAGTTTTCATGAGCTTGATGAATGGTGTTTTTGGTATGTACCTAGATCACTTGGTTCTAGTGTTTCTCGATGAAATTTTGATTTATTCTAGAGATATGAAGGAGCATGAGGAACACATGAGATAGGTATTTTTTCTGTTTGAGGGAGAACCAGTTGTTTGAAAATCTAACGAAGTGCGAACTCTTCCAAACTGAGGTGAAATACCTCGGTCATGTTATCTCTGGAGAGGGTATTGCAGTGGATCCTTGAAAGATCCAAGCCCTTATGGATTGGCCCATGCCTACCAACATGTTAGAGGTTCGCAGTTTTATGGGTGTAGCTGGGTATTACAGGCAGTTTTTCGAAGGGTTCTCCAAGATTTCTCATCCTATTACTTATCTTTAGAGGAAGGGAACGAAATTCATTTGGTCAAATCGATGTCAGTTGGCCTTCCATACACTCAAGGAAAAGTTGATGAGTGTGCCTATATAAGTTGTTCTTGATCCTACAAAGGACTTTGTAGTTTGTACGGATGCATCCTTAGAGGTTCTAGGAGCTATTTTGATGCAGGAAGGTCGTGTGATTGCCTTTGATTCTCACAAGCTCAAGGATCATGAACTAAACTACCCCACTCATGAATAGGAGTTAGCGAAAGTCGTTCATGCTTTGGTTCATTGGTGTCATTTCTTGTTAGGACATCGCTTTGAGCTTCACAGTGATCACTGTAGTCTGCAATACATATTTACCCAGCCTAATCTTAATGCTAGGCAGAGATGGTGGATGGAGTTCTTGTGTGAATGTGATTTTGAGGTTAAATCCATTCAGGGGAAAGAGAACGTGGTAGTGAATGCTCTTAGACGATGTAGACATGAGATATATGTCATGACTCTAGAAGTTGATTTAAGGAGTCAAATAGTGGCAGCACTTCCTCATGATAGATTGTATCAGGAGGTGAAGGCAGAGTTGGATTCAGATAGACCTTTGGAGGGTAGGTTTGCAGGTTATATGTTTGAGTCTAATGGATTGCTCCGACATTTGGGTCATATTTATGTGCCACTTGGAGATGGACTTTGTACCTGAATATTGTTAGAGGCACATTGAGCACCATACTCAACTCATCCTGGTGTCAAGAAGATGCATGCAAATCTTTGATGGTTGTACTTTTAGCCTAGGATGAAGTGTGACATTGCCGATTTTGTTGCGAGATGTCTAGAGTGCCAAAGGGTTAAGGCTGAGCACCAATACCCCGTAGGTTTATTACAACCTCACCTTGTTCCGAAATGGAAGTGGGACATCATATCAGTTGATTTTACTGTTGGGTTTCCTATGTCATATCATTGACATGATGCCATCATGGTTACGATCGATAGGTTGACTAAGGTAGCTCATTTCTCTTTGGTTCGTATGTCATATAATGCCTCTTCCGTGGCAAAGATCTTCATGGAGGAAATTGTTCATTTGCACGGAATCCCATGTAGAATCATATCGGATAGAGATCATGTTTTCACATCAGCTTTATGGACATCTCTTCAGCATGCTTTATGTACACAGTTGAACTTTAGTTCAACTTATCACCCCGAGACAAATGGGCAAACTGAGAGGGTTAATCAGGTACTTGAGGATATTTTTAGGATGTATGTCATGGATCAACAGTCGCGATGGGAAGAATATCTCTACTTGGTGGAGTTCATGTATAATAATGGGTATCATAGCTCCATAGGTATGCCTCCTTTTCAGGCATTGTATGGACGCCCATGCAAGACTCCGTTGAGCTGGGATAGACTTAAGGATAAAGTAATTCTTGGACCTGATATGTTGCAATATATGGAGTAGCAAGTAGATCATATAATAGAGCATTTGGTTTCGGCACGGGATAGACAAAAGAAGTATGTCGATGCTCATCATGTTGATCACCAGTTTTCTGTTGGTGATAGAGTGTTTCTTCGAGTGCATCTGCAGAAGAGTTCGATCCATTATGGAAAAGGCTCTAAGCTCGCGCCTCAATTTGTTGGGCCATTAAAAATTCTAGAGAGGATTGGTCTTGTAGCTTACGAACTTGCCTTACCACCTAGCTTGCCACATATCCACAATTTCTTTCATGTATATGTTCTTAGACCTTATCATCCTGACATTTCACATGTACTCAATTGGAATGATTTACAGGTCAAGGATAGACAGTTGGCTTTGGAGCCCATGGGCATTCTAGAGCGTAGGAGACTCGCCCTCAGGGTCGAGACATTGATCAGGTGAGGGAGCATTGAGACCCTAGTGATGCAACTTTTTCTACTTGGGAGGATGCAACATGTATGAGGGAGTTATATCCCTATCTATTCGTAGGCTTCCAAGAGTAAGCCTCACCCTAGGGGGGAGGATGTAGTGACCCTCCTAATGACAATGTTGTTCAGTTGTTGTTAGTTGCTTGATACTATGTTACTTTGATGCATTATGTCATGGTTTACATGAATAATTGTGAAACTTAGTTGATGATATACTTTACATTATGATGCTCTATTTACTTTTGTGAGGTGACATTATTATGATGACATATGATGTTTTGTAATGTTTATGATGGTACTATGATGTGATTGATTTTAGATGTTATGTCTTACGTCAGTTCGGTGAATTAGACGGTTTAGCAATACTCATCAGTGAGTGCCCTGCTACGTCATGATTCTTCTTCACGGTGTGTCTTTTGTCATATATATATGTTGTTCGATTAACTGTGCAGTGTGATGCAACTTTTAGGTACAAGCATCGACTCTGCCTACTTCGGCAGGTCTGAGTGTGCCATGGCTCAATGGAATCATTGAAGGGAGATAAACTTGTCCTCTATCATGAACCATCATTTTAGAAAGAACGAGTATCATTTTGTTACCCTTATGTATTGTTGTCCTTCGTTTGTCGTAATATTCGTTGGTCATCTCATGTTGTCATGTTTTATAATGTTTGTTTATATTATTTAATGATTTAAATTAATGGTAATGTTGATTAATGATTAATTGCAATGTTTAAATTTAAAATCCTATTTTAGAATATTGAGGAATTAATTGTGAAATATTAAAATATGTTAATTGTGGAAGATTAATTAGTTGTAATTGATTTGTTGTACAATTTTGATGTTTTTGAAAACTAAAATAGTTAGTTGTGATTTAAAAGTTGCAAAATATCTTCTTTGATCAAGTTTTTCGAAAAGTTTAATTGATGGATGATTTGCATGCAAACAATAAGTGATGTGACAGATTGCATGATAATCGAAATTGAAAGATATAACATAGAAAAATAAATTAATTTTGACGGAATTATTTTTTCAAAAAAAGAATTGTTGTTTCATGGGAAAGTTGTATTTTGTATTTCTAGGGTTTTATTTGGGAAAAAAATGAAAATTGATTACTAGAAGTTGTGGCTGTACTGCAAAAGTTTGGTGGATTGAAATTTTGAGGTTTTTGCTTCAGTATTGTTCAAATTTGAAAAGTGTTTAAGGTTTTCTTCTTGCAAAATTTGTGCTAATTCTTGTTTTGATTCTTGCAAAAGGGTTGTAGTATTCCGAAGGTTTTATACTGCAAAAATCTTGTTTTGGAACTTGCATGCACTATAGAAAATGAAAACGTTAATGTCAATATTGATTGAATCTGCACAAGCTAGAAAAAAGAAATTGATTAATCAACTTGATAAAAACAAAATGGTGAAAGAAAATCTAGGGAAAATCCTGACAGCGATTTGGTATTATTGTCAGAAAAATTGTGTAATGATTGTTTTGAACTAGAACGTTTGTTGGTGTATTGATGTGTTATCTATGTTATATTTTTGTGGTCTTTCCTCCACCTTTCCCTCACATTAAAATTTCATCTCCATGTTTACTTAAAACATCTTTATTTCTCGCCAATCATCATCCATGTCGAATGTTGCTTTTATTATTTAGAAGGGATTTCCAAATATCACTAGTTTTGATTTTAACTTATGAGCTTTTGTCAATATTTAGACATTAGTTTATAAACTGATAAGAATAATATTTTAATTGTTTGAAACTAAACGAGTTGTGTTTCTACTTCATCGTCGAGGGGAAGTAGTATTACTTTAGCATGATTTCATGCTATTTCTGTAACCTTACTGCTCAATGTTCGTTGACTCCCTGTGATTCTTCTGGTTATTTCGATAATCATCTTCCTTTATTTTAATATTTGTGACCTTTGGCGTAATCTTTAAATTTTTTCTTGTCTTTTGATCTAGAATTTGATGCGTAACAACATGAAATTGCTGGTTGTGAATTCATTTGGGTTTGTTATTATTTCCTCCTCTCTGATTTTCCCTCAACCGCGCACCTTTGTGCTAAGTATAAGACTTGGGTCTAACTGCAATCTTTGATTCTTTGAATTCATTCGCTTAATTTCTCCCAATCTCGCATGCTTGGTTCACCTTATCACCTTCTACCATCTGTTAAGAGTTTGCATGGGTCTTAACTTAAATCGTTGAATCCTTTGTTCCAAGCGTAATTCTGAATGTTTTGTGATGCATGTTCTTGGATGGTTCTTCTTTCGCCTTTCCTTAGGTGTTGTGTAATCATCTTCATGGTTGGATCAACTAGTAGGCCGTGTAGGGTTAGTTTCATGCAAAAAGATTATCTTGCTATGAGCTTTTACCGTTCATCTTCTTGGTCTGTGTATCAGATAACTTTGTTTTACCCATTCGATTCTCTGCATGGCGTAATGTTTAACTCGTGAGTTACCTTAGTTTGATTTGTTACAAGGCTACCATTGTATCATCCGTCCAACTTCAGTATCTCCTATTTCTTATCTATTTATTTTGTTCATGGTCTAACATTCATAGTTGCCACGTGCTGTTAGATCTTGAATTTGATAGTTAGTAAGTGTTTATTTTGAGTCATGTTTTAATTTGCATGTCTATGCCTTATATTTTTATAGGGTAGAAATTCGAAACAAAAGACTTTCGAAAGCTAGTGCTCATAGTTTCTTCTTATTTATATTAAATTTTGATATCACTTTTTAGTTCAATAGAAAATCTGTATGTAAGTGATAGTCTTGTCATTCTTTTATATAAGACCAATTCATCAAAATTGCAAGTATAGTTAGAGTTAATCTTAAACAAGTGATATATATATATATATATATATATCTTGTCATTGTTTCAACTATTGTCATTCTTAATTAATGATATCTATACTTAGGTATCTATGTATTATATTTCCCTCTTTAATTTATGAAGTGATTTATTATTGTAATTATAAATGCATTGATTTATAAAATGGATTATTAACTTGAAAATAAATGCATTGGTTAAGATTAAAGTGAAGATTTGTCTTAATTATTTATTTGCAATGAATTTATATGCTTGATTAATAAGGTCTTGAATTCTTAATATTATCATAAGAAGGGTTGAGAATTTAAAACAACCTTTTTATAGAATAATCTATTGTCTTCTCATTCAATGAACTTAAATGTATTGAATAAAACTTTGCATGTTTGGGAATTTCGAATGAAATTTGTTAATTATGTTCAAATGGTATCTCTATTTTGAGTCTATTCTTACTTCATGTGTTGAAATATATTGCTAGGGTATTGTCTTCGAGAGGCTTTAACTAGTGGTTCTTTTTTTTTATCATGGTTAGTGTTGCACGAATATATTTTGTATTATATCTGATCTGAAGACGTGAGCCATGCACGTTAAGTGTACTTATGATATTACTCTCTGTCATTTTAAATCCCATGGAATGAAGTTATGCTTGTTCATTCATTAACTTGGCCATGCATGTTTTGTGGTTCTTATTGTGATATTTATATGTTATAATATGGTTTTGATGACTTTGGGTCTACGTGTAAAGAAGTTTTTTGTTGAATGCATGTTGGCTTTATTGTTTAGTAATTTTGAGAAGTTGTACCTTAGGAGGAGTGGCTTCCGTTAGGGGCCAGACCCAAAACTGGTTGCATGGGTAACCTCTCAGAATTTTTTAATGCAATGATAACTAAATTAAGCTTTTAGGGGTTTTGGTAGTTAAAATTTAACCATTCAGATAATGTATGCCTCACCTTGGACTTTATCACTTGTTTAGGTTAAAGCGGGTTGAGAAGGCCTAGAATGGAAACTCGAACAATTTGTCTTCTTGGGAAGTGATTCGAAGCCACATAAGTTCATATAGGGGTCAAAATTAGAGGTCGAGGATGTGGCCATAGAGGTGGTCATGCGAAAAATCGTCAGAATACTCCACCGCAGAGTTCACATGATAGTGAACATGGAGAATAACCTAATCCTCTAGGTAATTAGGGAAATAATGAGCAAGTTTTGAATTAGCCTAGTGCAGGAGATATCCTATGTATATTACTTCAGCAGGCTCTTGCACATCTTGGGCCTAGAGAGGGGGTTGATCAGGACACGGATAGAGAGAGAGAGAGACAAGACACCACCTAGGAGGATTGTTCAGACCGCAGAGCAGGATGCCATAGTTGCAAGGCACATGAGGGATTTTTTGAGGGCATGCCCTCCTATTTTTTATGATACTGGTGGTGGATTGGAGGTGAAGACATGGTTACTGGATTTAGGACGGTGTTTTTCTATTCACCCATATGGTAGCAACACCCGAGCGAGATGCACCATTATGCATCTTAGAGGTTTCACCTCTACTTGGTGGCAATTGGAGGAGTAGAAGCTCCATCTAGAGATAGGATCATTATCATAGGACATGTTTGCAGAGCATTTCAGAGCACGTTGCTTATCTGATCACTGGAGGTAGTGTCGTTTAGATGAATTCCATGATCTGCGTCAGATATCTATGTTTTTTGATCAGTTTGAGCGTAGATTCTACGAACTCAAACAATATGCAGGGATAGCAGATGATGAGGCTATGCTAGTTCAACATTTCATCAGGGGCTTGAATGCCCACATCAGTGGTGGAGTTAGAGTCTTCGAGCCGAATATGATGGGGGTAGTAATTAAGAAGGCTTGGATTGTGGAGGAGAATCTATCCATGGCATTGGGAGGACACACAAGTGTTTTGATTGGCAATGCTTCTATTGCAAGGTTCGGTCCGCCTGGTGGTTCGATTCAAACATGTGGTTCCTCTCAGAATCGACAAGAACCCTCTAAGGGTGGACAACAATAAAAAAATAATTACTCATAGAAGAATAAGGGTTCTCAAAAGTAGTCAAGTAACAGTTCTCATTTTGGAAAGAATTGTAATTAGATGCGTAATGAGTGCAATCGTGAGGATCAACCTACTCAGAGTGCATAGTCGACAGTCAATAGAGGTAATTTCCAATAGTCAAATGCACCTTCAAGTGGCAAAGGTTTTGGCAGAGGTTTTGGTAGGGGCACTGGATGCTTCTAATGTGGTCTGCAAGGCCATATTGCAAGGCAGTGTCCGATGCGAGGTACTTCTGGGTTTGGTCAGTAGCCCGCAGCTTCGGAGCCGACGGTTGGTGATGCAGGATGCTCTCATATAGTTTGTTCTATGGTGGAGAATCATCAGGCATACCACCAGAATACTGTGGTTGAATCTTCAGGTCAGTTACAGGGTGTTAGTGTTTCTATATTATTTGATTTTGGTGCATCTGATTCATTTATCTCTCCTTCCATTGTTGACCAATGCGGAATTGTGGCGGTTAAGCAAGGCGTTAGGTAGCAGGTAGAATTGGCTTCTAGTGCTAAGGTAGCAATTGAATCCCTCATTCAAGATTATGGACTTAGGATTGGATCGTTATTTACCTCAGTGGATCTTTGAGTTACACCCCTTGGATCGTATGATATTGTTCTGGGAATGGATCGGCTAGAATCTCATATTGTAGTGATAGACTGTCGACAGAACATAATGAGTTGTCTAGATGACTCCGGTATGGAGATTGAGATTGTCGGTGTGTAGAGACCCATCTCCTTGCAAATTATTTCTGTTATGTAGTTAAGGAGGTGTATGTGACAAGATTGTCAGCTGTTTGCAGCTACGGTTAGTGACTTGGAGGTAGGGAACAATCGTGAGGTATCTCTTAATGACTACCCTATTCTCGAAGAATTTGAGGATGTGTTTCCTAGTGATATTCTGGGTATGCCACCGAAACGGGATATTGATTTCATAATTGATCTTGTTCCTAGAGTTGAGTCTATAACTCGGGCTTCGTACAGGATGACTACACAGGAGCTGGAAGAGCTTTGATTGCAATTGGAGGAGCTCTTGGCTATGGATTTCATTCCTCCGAGTGTTTCACCTTGGGAAGAACCTATCATCTTCATGAAGAAGAAGGACATATCCATTAGGTTATACATTGACTACCATCAATTGAATAAGGTGAGGGTTAAGAATCGATGACCTTTTTTATTAGATTAAGGGAGAAAATGTGTTCTCTAAGATTAATCTGAAATTTGGATATCATCAGTTGCATAATTCTAAAGCAGATATACATAAGACTGCATTCTGAACTCGTTACGGGCACTACAAATTCACCGTGGTACCGTTCGGGTTAATGAATGCACTACTAGTTTTCATGAGCTTGATGAATGGTTTTTTTTCTACGTACCTAGATCACTTGGTTCTAGTGTTCCTCGATGAAATTTTGATTTATTCTAGAGATATGAAGGAGCATGAGGAACACATGAGATAGGTATTTTTTGTGTTTGAGGGAGAACCGGTTGTTTGAAAATCTAACAAAGTGTGAGCTCTTCCAAATTGAGGTGAAAGACCTCGGTCATGTTATCTCTGGAGAGGGTATTGTAGTGGATCCTTCAAATATCCAAGCCCTTATGGATTGGCCCATGCCTACCAACATGTCAGAGGTTCATAGTTTTATGGGTGTAGCTGGGTATTACAAGCGGTTTTTCGAAGGGTTCTCCAAGATTTCTCATCCTATTACTTATCTTTAGAGGAAGGGAACGAAATTCATTTGGTCAAATCGATGTCAGTTGGCATTCCATACACTCAAGGAAAAGTTGATGAGTGTGCCTATATAAGTTGTTCTTGATCCTACAAAGGACTTTGTAGTTTGTACGGATGCATCCTTAGAGGTTCTAGGAGCTGTTTTGATGCAGGAAGGTCGTGTGATTGCCTTTGATTCTCGCAAGCTCAAGGATCATGAACTAAACTACCCCACTCATGAACTAGAGTTAGCGGAAGTCGTTCATGCTTTGGTTCATTGGTGTCATTTCTTGTTAGGACATTGCTTTAAGCGTCACAGTGATCACCGTAGTCTACAGTACATATTTACCCAGCCTAATCTTAATGCTAGGCAAAGACGGTGGATGGAGTTCTTGTGTGAATGTGATTTTGAGGTGAAATCCATTCAGGGGAAAGAGAAATAGTAGTGAATGCTCTTAGACGACGTAGACATGAGATATCTGTCATGACTCTAGAAGTTGATTTAAGGAGTCAAATATTGGCAGCACTTCCTCATGATAGATTGTATCAGGAGGTGAAGGCAGAGTTGGATTCAGATAGACCTTTGGAGGGTAGGTTTGTAGGTTATATGCTTGAGTCTAATGGATTGCTCCGACATTTGGGTCATATTTATGTGCCACTTGGAGATGGACTTTGTACCTTAATATTGTTAGAGGCACATTGAGCACCATACTCAACTCATCCTGGTGTCAAGAAGATGCATGCAAATATTTGATGGTTGTACTTTTAGCCTAGGATGAAGTGTGACATTGCCGATTTTGTTGCGAGATGTCTAGAGTGCCAAAGGGTTAAGGCTGAGCACCAACACCCTGTAGGTTTATTACAACCTCACCTTGTTCCGGAATGGAAGTGGGACATCATATCAGTTGATTTTATTGTTGGGTTTCCTATGTCATATCATTGACATGATGCCATCATGGTTACTATTGACAGGTTGACTAAGGTAGCTCATTTCTCTTTGGTTCGTTTGTCATATAATGCCTCTTCTGTGGAAAAGATCTTCATGGAGGAAATTTTTCATTTGCATGGAATCCCATGTAGAATCATATCGGATAGAGATCATGTTTTCACATCAACTTTATGGACATCTCTTCAGCATGCTTTAGGTACACAGTTGAACTTTAGTTCAACTTATCACCACGAGACAAATAGGCAGACTGAGAGGGTTAATCAGGTACTTGAGGATATTTTTAGGATGTATGTCATGGATCAATAGTCGCGATGGGAAGAATATCTCTACTTGGTGGAGTTCGCGTATAATAATGGGTATCATAGCTCCATAGGTATGCCTCCTTTTCAGGCATTGTATGGACGCCCATGCAGGACTCCGTTGAGCTGGGATAGACTTAAGGATAAAGTATTTCTTGGACCTGATATGTTGCAATATATGGAGTAGCAAGTAGATCATATCATAGAGCATTTGGTTGCGGCACAGGATAGACAAAAGAAGTATGTCGATGCTCATCGTGTTGATCACCAGTTTTCTGTTGGTGATAGAGTGTTTCTTCGAGTGTGTCCGCAGAAGAGTTCGATCTGTTATGGAAAAGGCTCTAAGCTCACGCCTTAATTTGTTGGGCCATTAAAAATTCTAGAGAGGATCGGTCTTGTAGCTTACCAACTTGCCTTACCACCTAGCTTGGCACGTATCCACAATGTCTTTCATGTATATGTTCTTAGACCTTATCATCCTGATATTTCACATGTACTCGATTGGAATGATTTATAGGTCAAGGATAGACAGTTGGCTTTGGAGCCCATGGGCATTCTACAACGCAGGAGACTCACCCTCAGGGGTCGAGATGTTGATCAGGTGAGGGTCCATTGAGACCCTAGTGATGCAACTTTTGCTACTTGGGAGGATGCAACATGTATGAGGGAGTTATATCCCTATCTATTCGTAGGCTTCCAAGAGTAAGCCTCACCCTAGGGGGGAGGCTGTAGTGACCCTCCTGATGACAATGTTGTTCAGTTGTTGTTAGTTGCTTGATACTATGTTACTTTGATGCATTATGTCATGGTTTACATGAATAATTGTGAAACTCAGTTGATGATACACTTTACATTATGATGCTCTATTTACTTTTGTGAGATGACATTATTATGATGACATATGATGTTTTGTAATGTTTATGATGGTACTATGATGTGATTGATTTTAGATGTTATGTCTTACGTCAGTTCGGTGAATTAGACGGTTTAGCAATACTCATCAGTGAGTGCCCTGCTATGTCATGATTCTTCTTCACGGTGTGTCTTTTGTCATATATATATGTTGTTCCATTAACCGTGCAGTGTGATGCAACTTTCAGGTACAAGCATCGACTCTGCCTACTTCAGCAGGTCTGAGTGTGCCATGGCTCAATGGAATCATTGAAGGGAGATAAACTTGTCCTCTATCATGAACCATCATTTTAGAAAGAATGAGTATCATTTTGTTACCCTTATGTCTTGTTGTCCTTCGTTTGTCGTAATATTCGTTGGTCATCTCATGTTGTCATGTTTTATAATGTTTGTTTATATTATTTAATGATTTAAATTAATGGTAATGTTGATTAATGATTAATTGCAATGTTTAAATTTAAAAGCCTATTTTAGAATATTGAGGAATTAATTGTGAAATATTAAAATATGTTAATTGTGGAAGATTAATTAGTTGTAATTGATTAGTTCTACAATTTTGATGTTTTTGAAAACTAAAATAGTTAGTTGTGATTTAAAAGTTGCAAAATATCTTCTTTGATCAAGTTGTTCCAAAAGTTTAACTGATGGATGATTTGCATGCAAACAATAAGTGATGTGATAGATTGCATGATAATCGAAATTGAAAGATATAACATAGAAAAATATATTAATTTTGACGGAATTATTTTTTCAAAAAAAGAATTGTTGTTTCATGGGAAAGTTGTCTTTTGTATTTCTAGGGTTTTATTTGGGAAAAAAATGAAAATTGATTACTAGAAGCTATGGCTGTACTGCAAAAGTTTGGTGGATTGAAATTTTGAGGTTTTTGCTTCGGCATTGTTCAAATTTGAAAAGCGTTTAAGGTTTTCTTCTTGCAAAATTTGTGCTAATTCTTGTTTTGATTCTTGCAAAAGGGTTGTAGTATTCCGAAGGTTTTATACTGCAAAAATCTTGTTTTGGAACTTGCATGCACTATAGAAAATGAAAACGTTAATGTCAATATTGATTGAATCTGCACAAGCTAGAAAAAAAAAATTGATTAATCAGCTTGATAAAAACAAAATGGTGAAAGAAAATCTAGGGAAAATCCTGACAGCGATTTGGTATTATTGTCAAAAAAATTGTGTAATGATTGTTTTGAACTAGAACGTTTGTTGGTGTATTGATGTGTTATCTATGTTATATTTTTGTGGTCTTTCCTCCACCTTTCCCTAACATTAAAATTTCATCTCCATGTTTACTTAAAACATCTTTATTTCTCGCCAGTCATCATCCATGTCGAATGTTGCTTTTATTATTTAGAAGGGATTTCCAAATATCACTAGTTTTGATTTTAACTTATGAGCTTTTGTCAATATTTAGACATTAGTTTATAAACTGATAAGAATAATATTTTAATTGTTTGAAACTAAACGAGTTGTGTTTCTACTTCATCATCGAGGGGAAGTAGTATTACTTTAGCATGATTTCATGCTATTTCTGTAACCTTACTGCTCAATGTTCGTTGACTCCCTGTGATTCTTTTGGTTATTTTGATAATCATCTTCCTTTATTTTAATATTTGTGACCTTTGGCGTAATCTTTAAATTTTTTCTTATCTTTTGATCTAGAATTTGATGCGTAACAACATGAAATTGCTGGTTGTGAATTCATTTGTGTTTGTTATTATTTCCTCCTCTTTGATTTTCCCTCAACCGCGCATCTTTGTGCTAAGTATAAGACTTGGGTCTAACTGCAATCTTTGATTCTTTGAATTCATTCACTTAATTTCTCCCAATCTCGCATGCTTGGTTCACCTTATCACCTTCTACCATCTGTTAAGAGTTTGCATGGGTCTTAACTTAAATCGTTGAATCCTTTGTTCCAAGCGTAATTCTGAATGTTTTGTGATGCATGTTCTTGGATGGTTCTTCTTTCACCTTTCCTTAGGTGTTGTGTAATCATCTTCATGGTTGGATTGACTAGTAGGCCACGTAGGGTTAGTTTCATGCAAAAATATTATCTTGCTATGTGCTTTTACCGTTTTGGGTCATCTTGATATGTGCATCTGATAGCTTTGTTTCACCCATTCGATTCTTTGCATGGCGTAATGTTTAACTCGTGAGTTATCTTCATTTGATTTGTTACAAGGCTGTCATTCTATCATTCGTCCAACTTTAGTCTCTCCTATTTCTTATCTATTTCTTTTGCTCATGGTCTAACATTCATAGTTGCCACGTGATGTTAGATCTTGAATTCGATAGTTAGTAAGTGTTTATTTTGATTCATGTTTTAATTTGCAAGTCTATGCCTTATATTTTGTAGGGTAGAAATTTGAAACAAAATACTTTCAAAAGATAGTGCTCATATAAGACCAATTCACCGAAATTACAAGTATAGTTAGAGTTAATCTTAAACAAGTAATATATATATATGTATATATATATATATATATCTTGTCATTATTTCATTTATTGTCATTCTTAATTAATGATATCTATACTTAGGTATCTAAGTATTATATTTCCCTCTTTAATTTATGAAGTGATTTATTATTGTAATTATAAATGCATTGATTTATAAAATGGATTATTAACTTGAAAATAAATGCATTGGTTAAGATTAAAGTGAAGAATTGTCTTAATTATTTATTTGCAATGAATTTATATTCTTGATTAATAAGGTCTTGAATTCTTAATATTATCATAAGAAGGGTTGAGAATTCAAAACATCATTTTTATAGAAGAATCTATTGTCTTCTCATTCAATGAACTTAAATGTATTGAATAAGACTTGTATGTTTGGGAATTTTGAATGAAATTTGTTAATTATGTTCAAATGGTATCTCTATTTTGAGTATATTCTTACTTCATTTGTTGAAATATATTTCTAGGGTATCATCTTTTAAAGGCTTTAACTAGTGTTTTTTTTATTATCATGGTTAGTGTTGCACGAATAGATTTTGTATTATATCTGATGTGAAGACGTGAGCTATGCACATTAAGTGTACCTATGATATTACCCTCTGTCATTTTAAATCCCATGGAATGAATTTATGCTTGTTCATTCATTAACTTGTCCATGCATGTTTTGTGGTTCTTATTGTGATATTTAAATGTTATAGTATGGTTATGATGACTTTGGGTCTATGTGTAAAGAATTTTTTTGTTGCATGCTTGTTGGATTTATTGTTTAGCCATTTTGAGAAGTTGTACCTTAGGAGGAGTGGCTTCCATTAGGGGCCGAACTCGAAAGTGGTTGCATGGGTAACCTCTCAGAAGTGTTTAATGCAGTGATAACTAAATTAAGCTTTTAGGGGTTTGGGTAGTTAAAATTTAACCATTCAGATAATGTATGCCTCACCTTGGACTTTAACATTTGTTTAGGTTAAAGTGGGTTGGGAAGGCTTGGAATGGTAACTCGAACACTTCATTTTCTTGAGAAGTGATTTGAAGCCACATAATTTTGTATAGGGGCCAAAATTCGTTAGAGGTTACCAAGGTAACTCTGGTAGAGGGTCGGTAACCTAGGAAGGCTATCTAGGGTAACCTATCACATTTATGTGATGACACTCATGTCCTTGTACACTTTTTATTTCTCTTGTGTAGAGTCACTTGTGATGTGACGTCATCTCTAGGAGTATGCCAGTTGTCTTGTCATTGTGATGTCATGTATGTTGACCATGTGTTGTGTGGTGTTCTTCCTGTTGTCTGTTTTGAGTTGAGGACCTGTACTATCTCCTAGCATGGGGGGTGGGCTTTTGAGTTCCACATGGTTGGGAGGAACGTGACATTTCTTCCATTGGGTCCCGTGCAGGTGATATTGTTCAAGACATGCTTATTCTTGGCAGGATCTTGGATACACATCATTCACAAAGATTGGTTGTTTGGATGAGCTCATGGACTTGGTTACCAACTATACTTGTTCCTATTCTATTTTTGTACACACTCATGATGTTACATGAGGTTTCATTGTATTACCACTTTTGTTGTATTGAGATTTGTCACAATCTTGTTTATTGTAAATATACTTGTAATGTAACTCTGGATGTAATGTAATCTTGATAAGACTATTCACATCATTTGATATATATAGTTCTTGGTGTGTTATGTTGTTTATATACTTTAGTAGCATAGTTGTGGAACTCGAGAATGATCATGTTAGCTTATTAATCACATGTTATTAAATGTTTTAAAAAATAAATCTGATTATTTAGCGTTAGAGATGTGACACTTCCTGGGTTCCATGACGGGGCGTTTCATGTCACCTGGCTATGCACCCCTTGCATTTTTGTTAATGTTCCCAAAAATTATCCAACATGTTCTCTTGACCAAATAATCCATCTAAATCCTCTTCTCCTATAGACCATGAATCTACTCTTAGGGTCCCCTATGAGTAGGTCTAGTCTTATGAGGAGAGACTTATGGAATTTGATGAATTTTTGAACCATGATAATTTGTATACTCGGGCTGCTCCTGTCATTTGTGGTTTGAGAAATTTACTCATTCAAAATTGAAAGGGTCTTGAGTTACTCTGTGGAATAGAAAAACATAGTGAAGACTCATGTACCCTAATACACAATAGTCTTGAGCCACCCTCAGGATACCCAATTAGAGATCAGTTTTACACAGTTGAATCTTTTGATGTTGAAGGTGTCCATGCACATGGTGGATACCAACCCTTTTATACCTTCTCTCGCTTTTTCTGATAACACAAACACTATGCCCCTTGGTAATCCTAGAGTTAATGTGAATCACATTCCTTTGGGGTTTAAGGTTCCTGAATCCACATCTCGAACTTTCGCTTCCATGACTAGTCAACCTACACCATCCAATCCTATTTTGAGTACCCTATTGCAAAATATGGGTCGAATATAGTTGCAACTAGAAAACTTAACCAACACCTCTTCTCACTCCACATTGCAACCTATTATCACCACAGTCTCTTAACCCTAAGAATCTTAAATATCCCCATCCATCAAGGGGTAGAAATTCCAAAGTTTGATCAATATAATGGCAAGGGTGATACATAGACCCATACATATCATCATTTACTGCTATGTGTAGTGACTTTCTTTATCATGATGCGTTGTTAGCCAAAATATTTATGTGGTCTCTCAAGGACACCACGTTGGAATGGTTTATCTCCCTTCTCAATAATCCTATCTTCTCATTTGAGCAATTAATTAATCAATCAATTCTTGCAGTAGTTCCAAGCTAACATTGGGATGAATGTCACCTTTACTAATATTTTCTATTGTAAGAAGGGGGCTCATGAGAAGATGACTGATTTTATTGCTTGCTACCAGTCTCTATTTTATCAGATATCCTATGCCCTGCCTAATTTTGATGTCTAATGCATGTTCATGGAGAATTTGCAACTGATATTGAGAGAAAAAGTCTTCTTAATGAAATATCCCTCTTTCATACATCTGTGTACTATTTTGAGAGAATACCAACAAAAGTAACACAGTACGAGGGTCCCTCCTCATCCTCCTATCTTGATAGTTGGATAATCATGCCTATTCGTGGGGAGTCCAAAAAGAACAAGGCAGTAGCGAATGTGTTTTTTGTTCCTACTAAATAGATCATAGGGCATAACAAAGTTTTCAATAATCTATTTTAATCCTATGCTAGTGTTCTTTAAATGTTGTTAAAAGATGGTCTAATCACTCTCCTAGAAATCAGATCGTTTCCCGATGAAAAACCATATCCCAATTGGTACAATGCACAATTTTTTTGTCAATATCACTGAGTCCCTAGCCATGACATCAAAGGCTATGTGCGTCTTCGACATGTAGTCCAAGTCCACATAGATAGTGCACCATCTAGCTCAAGAATAGAAAAAATTCAAACAAATTTGTAACTAAGGCTAACAATTAACTATAAATTTACACAAATTCCTTCTCTTCTCACTCTACCAATCTAATAACACCCGATTCTTCATCTTTTGATCCTAGTCCTATTGAGTTCGTGAACATGGTCTCATTCACTCCTATTCCTCCTACAAATCATTTGGATAAAATTCTTGATATAAATTTCACACCACACAACCTACTCCTTAATAAGGATCCTTCTCCGCTTTACATCTCGACTCAAGTCAACGTTAACATCGTAATCAATATTATGGTTGACCCTACCAGTCAAGTCAATGTTATTATAGAGAAGACCCTTTTCATTAATAATTTACACAAGGAGAAATATGACGAATCAAAGACCACATTCCATACTCATGATTTCCTCTTTATACCGCCCATTGGTTATATTTATTTGGCAATCCTTGTTGGGCCTAAATCTATTGATGCTCCATTTCTCATGATTCTTGAATCTGGCCTATTTAGAGTAAGACTAGGAATTCCATGGCTAGTCTCCACAAATGTAGTCACATCATTAGTCCAAAAATGCTTGAAATTCCCTCATGATGACATAGTGCATACTCTTCATGATACTGGATAAAAGTTGCTTGTGTTGCATGTGGGATTCTCCTTGGATAAATTTTGTCCTGCACCTATTGAACCTTTATTGCCTCATGGTGACTTGTTCTATAGGTCCTAGTTCAAGTACAAGGCCAGAGTTGTGGCCCATAATGCTACCTTTTTTCCTTCTTCTCATGTCATTTCCATGAAGGCTTCTATGTGCACACAACATCATTCTTCATCCTATGTCCCTTCCTCCTCAAAGTTTATAGAAAATCATGCTCCCACGAGTGGACCTTCTTATTTTGGACTTTGCAAGTTTTAATGGTATCTTCTATTCCTTCTACTATTCCTAGCATAGGAAAAGTAAAGACACCCATGTTGAAGAAATCTAAACCTCAATTTTCCCAACTCCTAGTGTTTCCCACGATCCCTTGCCCTACCTTGTATAGTAAGGGAAAGCACACGATCAGAGTTGGTCCTTCTCATGTTGTTCCTACTTCTCGCCTCCCAAGGCTTCCTCTTGTTCCTCCGCCTACTTCAAAAATAGAGAAAGGAAAGGAGCCCATGGTTGAGACCTAAGTCCCTATTTCCATTCCACCTCTTGTTCCTCCTTAGAAGATTGCTCTCTTGTTGGTGACATCTATGAAGACTACTCCTTTGATGGAATAAGACACCCTAGATTCTTCTTAGGCTGCTATTCCTGATAGTCATAGCCATCAAAACCAACTTAGGCATGAGCATAAGAATTGTTGATAGAAATTGTCCTAGGAGTGTGAGGCCTTGCAGAAGACTGAGACTGAGCCTTCTATCTCTACTTATGCTCTTGTTTCCATTCATGTTTTTGTCTATGTCTCCTCTTTCATTCCCATGTCTTTTCCTATTGCTTCATTGTTGCTTCCAGCTTCTTCGAAGAACCTTGATGAACCTTACCCTAGGTGAATACAAGTGTTCATCGATCCTTCTTTGAATCCTCCTCTAATCACCTCTTTACCTAATATTCCTCCTTTTTTCGAGCTCATAGATATGCCTCACACAAAGGTTGTATCTATTGTGGCACCTTTTTCTTCTTCTCTCTCTTATGTTTCTAATGTGAGGGTTTCACACCCCCCACTTAAGCATAGTTTAGAGCATGAATTCATCCTGAATGATGGTTGTAAAAGTTCTTCTTTATCTCCTTCATCTTTCTCTAATTTGTCTTGTGTCGTTCTTGTGATGAAAAAGTCACCTTCTTCCAAAGAGTTTTTCACTATCCCTCTTCTGGAGGTCAAAAATGACTCCCTGGCTTCTTAGCCTCCTCTTATTTAGTCATTGCACTTCACTCTGAAGAAGTGCATGTTTGAATCTTAGAAGGATATCCTGGCTTTTTCATCTATCTTTGCTAGATCGATGATGTTAACCTTGCATGAGCTTTTTGATGGAAATGTTGAGGCGACGTCCTCCTTAGCTCTTGTTGTAGGTGAGTTAGTTGACATTGCTCTTGATATCCTCCCTTTGCAATCTTTTCCTCCTTCCTCTTATGATGATCTAGATTGGGAGCAAGATGACTTGTTAGAGGTGATGGAATAGAGTGGTACCTCTTCTTTTCTTTAGTATAGATTTGTGTGTTTGTTCAAGTGTTCCCTCATACTTGTCTATTTATGTTTTTTCTCTCTCGTGGAGGACCATTGATACC
This sequence comes from Sequoiadendron giganteum, assembly GCA_007115665.2. Taxonomy (NCBI): domain Eukaryota; kingdom Viridiplantae; phylum Streptophyta; class Pinopsida; order Cupressales; family Cupressaceae; genus Sequoiadendron; species Sequoiadendron giganteum. The sequence goes on along the minus strand of CM021107.1, from coordinate 474,450,582 downwards.
CTTGTAGGTACTTGGATACAGGAGGAAAATATGTCATAAAATTCTTCTATATGTTTCATCATTCTTCTATTTTTTTGTAATATTTTTCACACTGAGGATGATGCCAAAGCATCGGGGTATTTAGGCCTCTTCCATTTTCACCCAAATTTTAATGTGTCTTCATGTGCTCTTATTATCATTCCAATCTATTTGGGGGTGATGATAGTTCATATAATTTATAGTTCATTCAAAGCACCGTCTTTATGTCTGATCAAATTTGTCATGTATATTTTTTATTTTTTGCCTAATGTGTTTGTCTACAACTAACATATTTGTGGTGAATTTGTAGTTAGCTTTGTAGGATAGAAGATCCATGTCCTCTTTGTGTCCTGGCTCAACTTTTCAATTGCATATACTGGATCAAATATCTACATCCTCTTCATCCTAGGTATATTCTCTTCAACCTCTTTCTTTCTCTACTTTAGCTCACATTAACTAGAATACATATGCCCGCTAAAGTAAGGGAAAAATGTAATGTCACAAATTGCATCTTATGCAATGCCACATTCCATAAACCTCCCCTTTAGATAAATTAAATTCGATAATGCAATACCCATTTTACCTAACCTTAATTTTGTCCTTACCCCATTTGTTCTCGATCGTTAAGGTGGATTTTTATCATGAACGACTGTGCATTGCATGAACACCCCAAAAAGATTATCGACTACAATAGTCATTTGGATGTTACACTTCCCACCTACTCACAAAGTGTAACACCTCTACATCTTGTAGCCACGCCAAAATGATCCTTTTCATTCCTATACCTTCTTCAAATCTCTCATTTTTTCCATTCATTCATTCTATCTCATTCACTCTTAATTTCTCTCTCAATCTTTAACATTCTAAGTTCACTCTTCTCAAGCTTTCTACACCATCTTCTACCACCTTCATTGCACTTTGGCTCTCTATATCAAATCTTTGGTACTATTGGCATATCTTTTTCAAGCTTGGAGGTTGTAAAATCTTTCTTTTGACATTCTTGTTTAGTAAAGGAGGGTAATCATAGTCTCTTTTACATTATCATTTGATTATCATAACATATTGTTCTAACTTTTTTATTATATTTTCTTGTCTTGTCTATTTTATTTCTATCTCTATCTATTTGGCTATTCGTGGACGTGGGAACACCTACATCGGGGTTTGACTCAGGCAAGCCACTAAAACAAACCCATCAATTATCTTGTTCTTATGTACATGTAGGTATTGAAGGTGAAGCTTTGTTGGAGGCTTCATTCTTGGACCTCTTGTGAGTGTCTCCTTTCTTCTTCTCTATTTTATCACTTCCTTTTTGTTTGATTTAGTTTATGTTTGTCTTTATTATTTTTTTGTTTTTTAGTGGATTTTTAAGATTTTATCTATCAAAATTGTTAGTGGGTTCTTAGTTGTTTTATGTGGTAAAATTGATTTTCAGTCCATACGAGACTACAGTGCGGCGTGGGGAAATTCACGCACCATGCTATTTTCCTTGGTCAAGAGCTTGTTGGTTTGTCTAGAAGACCTTTGCAACTTGCTCTTTCAATTTATAAAACTCTCCCATTTTTATTCTATATAAAACATAAATAAACCCCTTCTTTACCTCATCTCATCACCTAAGCTTTGATCCTTAAGGTAGTCGAGGAATATTTTCCCTTTGAGATCACATCATTTTGGGGTGTTGAATTTCCTCCTCTACATATGCATTATGAAATCATAAAATATTTTTAATCAAAACCATTAGGCATAAATTTTGAAGTATTTGATGGTGGTATATATGAGGAAGAGTAATCAAATTGGCACCAAGTAGAATATGTAACACAACATATAAAGGATCCTAAATCCAAGTAATTTTTTTTTAATTTCAAGGCTTTAATGTAGTAAAATTATAAGTTGATTGTAAATTAGCAACATGGTTAACATTTATCCTTTATTTTGAACCCTATCATTACATTTTTGAAAACCATATTTCTATTAAAAATTTGAAGGAGAAGATCATTGAGAAGGACCATAAATGATCCATATTGAAATGCATTAGGTTCAAGAAGTTCCAATTTGATTTTTTTGACATCTACACACAAATCCATGAAAGAAGCATACCTATTTAATTGTACTATTTCTTTAATAAGAGGAAATAACCCCTTACAAATATTCTTTGCAATTAATCATCAAGAATTTGGTAATGACTATAATGAAAAGGGTTAAAAGTTAATAACATAATCATGAATTGACTCATTTTGATCCTTGTCCTTATTTCACTAAATCTAAAATTGTAACTTTTAAGCTAATATTAACATTGAATAGATGCACAAAAGCATTTGATAAATAAAGGAATGGATAGAACAATGAGGAATATAAAAAATCTATTCAATTTCATAATAGTTTAAATTTCTAGGAAAGAGTTCGAGAAGTAGATTACTATCATAAGCATAATCCAAATAATCTACTTTAAATCATCTCAAATGATTCACAACATCCCCTTTACCATTATATATTTCAAAATTGAGAGCCACAAAACCTACTAGAAATAGATAAGAAAGAATCTCATATGAAAACAAATTATGGTTGATTTCTATTGTGATGTCATTATTATTGCACAGACGATTATTGTTGCATCAAAAGGTCAACCTATTAATGTCTGATCTACAACAACTAGAGTTAATGAATCCATGAGAAGTGGTTAAGTGATGTCACGAACTCGAGTGCTGTGCTACACAACACAAGGAGACCAAGGGCACACACCTTGCAATAATCCCTCCAGCGCAAGCGAGGGGTTCGAACCCGTGACCTAGGCTCTGATACCAATCGTTGCATAGATGGTTGTCATTGCATCAAAAGGTTGACCTGTTAATGCTCGATGCAACCACCAGAGTTAATGAATCCATGAGAGGTGGTTAATCCATGTCATGAACCCGATTGTTGTGTTGTACAACACAAGGAGACCAAGGGTGCACACCTTGCAACAATTATGATTACTAGGTAAGGTGTAAATTTTACTTTACATCTTATCAAGTCTTTTAAGATGGAAAATGTGATGGAAAAATATTCATTAGAAGGAATGGTAATCAAAGGTGACAACATGACATATAATAGTTGCAGTGTAGGTTGGTTGAGGGATAGTGTCCAAATTAAGGTAGAATGATAACATTGGAAGTGCACATAAAGGAGATAAGTGGAATGTGAGAAGTAGGAAAAATAAGAGGGTTAAAGTAGTGAAAGATTGGATAAGTGGTTGCAGGAAGAGAATAAACATTTGAAATTGATAATTTAGGAGAAGATGTGGAAGGAGGCACAATAAAATAATAGTCTTGTGAAGGAGGGGGAGACACACCATTTAAAAAATTTGATGAGCTTATCGTTTGACTTGTACCCCATAATAATTTCATCCCATATGAATTAATCATTAAAATTTTATAAAGGGAATCAATAATATTTGAAGGACTAGGATGATCATGAATATTATCAATATTTGATGTAAGATTTTTTGTAGTATGAATCATGTCTTGCTTATCCATATACACAAAATGAGCATCATGGTCCAAAAAATCCTTCCCATTGAGATAAGTAGTAGTATTTATACCTTTAAAAATAGGCTCATTAACTTGATTCATTTCCACAATTTAGGGTTGATCTTAGGGATTCTTAGTGGATAGTGAGTCATTGTCTTGCAATAAGAGATGGAGGTCTAATGAAAAGGCTATCTAATAATGCATCTAAATATAAACATTTACTCACACATTAAATGATAAATAAAAGCTACAAAACGAATTTCCAAAAATTCATATCTTTTTTTATTCATAATCATTACATCAAGCATCAAGGCTTAATAACCATTTCCTCACAATCTTATAATCATAATATAATAGACTCAATCAAAAACAAATCTCAACATGGACTAACAACTTCACAAAAAACTCATCCTCACATCATACATGAATATGACCTCTTCTACAACATGAGCACCATCCCTAGACTTGTGCCCTCTATTTTCTATTCAAACACCACACCTTTAAATTAATATTAGATGCACCATTGGACTTCTAACATATCACCTCACTATTTAGCTCCTTGGAATCAATCTTGGATTTGGATTTTGTCTTGATTCTCAATTATTTTCTCCACAATCTAGTGATCCAAAAATGAGTCTAAACCCTTTGTTTATATAAGTAATTCACAAAGAAAAACTTGTTATATTTCTTAAGGAAGCAAAATTGCTATAACATAATACCAATGCATTCACTTATAATTTGAAACCATTTTACATCAACCCAAGGAATAATAAATCATTAAATGACTTAGTGCTTAGAAACATGTTTTCACTAAAGATCAACGTGACCCTAAATGGTAAAGCACATACCCTTGTACTTAAGAAATGATTCTAGTCAACCCCTTATTTACCACAAGTAGAGGTATGTATCATTTAGTCCGCCAAGATAAGGAAAATGACTAATTTGAATATTTAAAATTTCATGCCACTCCATATCATGAAAAATAAGCTAACAATGAACACCATGCTACCAAAAAGTCTCTAGAATAGAAAATCATGCCTAGGAATCATCACAATTTTTAGGATTTATTGGAATTCAACTTCAAGTACAAAAACATATCCAATAAAATTTTTCACATGTTACAACTACATAATATTTAGATTTAATGAATAGTTACTTTGCAAAATTCATGTTCAAATGATCACTAGATATTTAAAAAAAATGTAAAAATAATAAAAGGCAAAATAAAAAGATTAATAATATTTTTGGATGATGTAATATTGCTTGAGCCTCTGAGATGCTCTTATATTAAACATCCTATATAAATTATTTTTGAACTTAATTTTACAAATAAGAACTAAATGATAAAATCATTCTTTAGACTAAAAAACATAACCATATTATATCCTCAACATAGAATCGAACTCTAAAAAGAAATTTGAACTTTCCATTTCATCTCTTATGACAAAAATATGAGACAAACTTCATTCACCAATCACTCTCCCACTCTCTCTTTCACTCTTCTCCATTTCAAAGAATTTATTTTATGTGTACCTTTAACCATATTGCAAATGATCATGTGTGCTTCCTCCAAATATCCTTCCATCTCATCTTCTAATGACGATATTCTTTTCAACCATTTTATCATCACCTCCATGTAATCATATAATTCTACTTTCATGAACAAACTAGATATATTGACACTATCTTTTCTAGAAAATTAATCCTTAGCCTTCATCAACTTACTTTTTATAACTTCTCCTAGAAATTTCCCTAACCAAACCTACTCTCTGATTTTCTTTGTTACCTTCAATCTTCTATTATTTTGATTCAAACTATTCAATTTCATATCTTCTTTCTCAATCTTTCATACAATATCACTAACCCATCTGATCTTCAATATTGGAGCTTTTTCTTACCTTTCCACTCAACTTATACATGTATATTTACCTTCACAATCTCTTAAGAAGAATTTATCCATCTTTGATTTAACAAATTTGATTTTCAACTTTTCTCTATATACTTCCTTTTTCCTAAATCAACATTTCTCTATTTTTCTCCCTTTTGTACTTTCTATAATGTACCTTTATTTACATTCTCCTAATGCTTATGCTAACCAAAAATTCTCCAAGAATTTTGTACTATCACTCTTACTTATGCATCCCATTGTTGTATGATATACATCCATATCATAACTTCAATTAAACGTCTACTTATTATCTTTCCTTTAGCTTGAGCTCCTCAATTGCCTTCCATGCTTCTAATAGTATAGTTCTAAGGATCTAAAAGTATTATCTATCCTCTTATTTCACCCTCTGTCTTAAGTATTCCAAAATTTTCTATCATCTCTATCCTCATATAGACTACTTATACATCTAGTTATGAATAACCTTTATCACATCTTATAATTTCCTCGAGTTCTATGATTATTTCTCTAAAAATGACCACTTCTTCCTCTCTATCAATTTTTTTACCTAGTGTTGTGTGGTTCAACTTCTTTCCACGTTCAAGAGAAATTGATCTATCTTAATCTTATAACATTCAACTCTTCTTGAATGCCAGTCCACAATCCAAATATGTAAGGGTGATCCCACAATACTGGTTTACAATTTTTGGCCAAACTGGACATTGAACTAATTTGTTTTAACTAAATCTTCACTTTCGAGCACTTATAGTGGCTAAACCGTGAGGAATTTGAGGATGATGCAAACTAGTGATTTGTGACATTTTTTATGTAGATTCTAATTTTATTTTGTTTTCAAAATTTTTGGAATCAAATTACACTTCTTTTTCCATCTCCTTCAAAAACTATTTTTTAACAGTAAACACCATTTTTAAAGAGTGATGTTACTAGCTAACACATAAATTTTTTTCTATGAAGGATAAAATTCTCTTTCTTTTTTTTTAATTTAGATTTGTAACTACAATATCTAGTGCATGGAATTGGTTTCATATAATTTCATTGAATATTTTTTTCTTAATTAAGTTTCAAAGTCAAACTAGTTACAATTTAGACATGATTTACAGGCTAAAACATAGCTTTTTTGTATGTATCGAAATTCAATTTTTTTGTTGGACCATGGACATCAATATCTAGTGCACTGATATTTTTCAATTTTTTTTTTATAATCTGCTATTCTTCCACATGTGCAGAACATGGAGCTTGATTTTCGGTGAAAAACCTACATTCACAAAAAATAAAAAATAAATATAATAATCAAATTAAATATATTGAAAATTATACTTTTTGGGAAGCTTATAATAAGGACTACATACTTTTTGGTAAATCAAAAGTGGTTTTTTATTAGCATTTTGATAGATGTAAAGAAAAATCTGTTATAGGTATGGTTTAAAACTAGTGGGGTTCTATCCAAGGGGGTTTTATATAAGGTCGTTTGATCAAACCCTCTTCAATTGTATACTTTAAATGGAACTTTTCAAGGCTTAAATCATTATATTTTCTAAAAATATGTGATTTCAACAAAAAATAGGATGTCCCAAAAAGTGTAAACCACTATTGTGGGATCAATTACTCAACTTTTATCACCATAACTGGTAATAATGCCCAACTGATTATATTTTTTTTGTACTTCTCTTGACAAAAATATTTTTGCATCAAAATTTTCAATCTATTTCCTATTCTAACTAATAATCTACAATCGTGAATTCATTGTTGAACTTGCCTACAATCATGTCATTGTCAGTAATCTTTTCTTTCACTTACCCACTACTCTGGAATTTATTATCTATACTCATCCACTAGTCTAAGCTCTATTGAACTTTGTTATTCAATATTTCTTCCATTTTCCTTTTCAAACCAACATATTTCTTCTATTGCATAAAATCTTGTCATACTTAAGTATTTCTACATTTACATCAATATTTCATTCCCATTCTTTAATTATATTTGTCCTTTATCATTTTGTATTCCATCTTACAACTACATTATGCTTATCATGCACTATCCTTTTCCACTCCATCAATTACCATATTCTTCACAAATATACAATTCTTCTTGATTACTCTGCAATTTATATTCACTCAATTATGTTACCACAAACTTAGTTTCTCTTTTTGCTTGGATATCTTAAATTAGGATTAGTTTCATATGATATTTTCATCTGTTCATTGGGTATTTATGTTCATTATCACTTCCTCTTTTACTTTCTTCCACCATTCAACTTATTTTCTTACGATAACTATGCTTTTCTTTCTACTCAACCATCCTATAATAAATTACATCCGCTACAATGATCTAATTTGCAACTTTCATTTTTTCTCCATGTTTATGATTAGGCTTATCATTGTCATACTATAATGATATATCTATTCTTTTCTAGTAACTTGAGCCAATATGGATTGCATCCAAACTACCTCTTCATTTTCCATGAGGTATTCCAATCCTCCATAATTCTATCCACTACTTAATCTTATATCTACTAACCAATAAAAATCCTTACCTTCAACTACACTACTCTCTATTTTTTTTAAATTCTTCTTTGCATTTTTTAATTTATTTGATTGGAGTTATGAATTGGGGAGGTCACATACAGGAGACCTCATCCCCAATATGAACACTCAATGGTAAAACCTCAATAGGAGTTTGAACCTTGGTGACAAGAATCACAATACCATGATTTAAACATCACACTATGTCATTATCGATCGTTCTTTGCACATTCTAAATCTAACACTTCCACTTCAATATCTTGGAATTTCACACAAATTTCCCATCCTTCATTTATAAAATCAATTTTAATTTTTGTAGTGCATATTTATTTATATCTTTCTTATGAATATTTTCCTCTTCAAAATTTGTATTTACATTTTTTAAGACTTTTGTATTACCACTATTATGTCTAAATTCAAGTATATTTAATTCAACAACTTTATTTTTATTATTTGCACTACTACTGCTATTATAAATCTCCATTGCCATGACTCCTAGATCTTCTTCATATCTTCCACTCCCATATTCTTCTTTATTTTTTCTTCTATCTTTCTTCAAAAGTTTGGAATCTTCTTTTAGATCATTGTAATTGGAAGCATCCTCTATCACACTTTCTTCTTGTCTTACTAATCAATTGTTCTATTATCATACCTCTCAAACATTTTTCTATCATTATTATTCCTCTCATGGAAACATATTCAAAATCATTATCATTAGCTCATCCCTCTCTTTCTTTTTATATCTATAATTACCTTCATTTCTATATTCCCTTTACTTTCTTCAAATATTGAATTAAGGATTTGTTCTTCATCCTTTTTAACATTTTCTAATCTAGCTTGAACTTTCTTCATCAAATCAAATATTCCATCTACCTTATTTACAATATCAACAACATTAACATTACCAAGTGACTTTCTTTTTTTGGCATTACTTTGAACAACCATTTACTTCCTACAAGGAAACTTGTCTTCTACTCTTCTTAATATTGGATCTCTTTATGCATATTCTCAACCTATCTTTGTGTTTTTGTGCCTTATAAATCCTTTCTTTGCAACATTATTCTCTTTCCATGAGTTTTTTTCTTTCTTCTTTGATCTTATTTTGGTCTAGAACCATATTTCTTTCTTTAATTTTTGTTGGTGATTTTGTATTTTATCAAATCCAGATACATCTTTCATCATTGTTTTGCTTTAAAAAAATTGTTCTCCAAGATTTGTTACAAATTTTTAAATATTTCTAAATCTAACAATTATCTCTTTGATCACCATTATGATAATAAATAACAAATACTTACAAATTTCCTCCAATTTAGTGTTATATTTTCTCTCAAGTCAATCTTCACTTTATAATCTTTCCCACTTTATGATTTCTTCTTTTTGTCTTTACACTTCTACAAATTACATCTTAGAAAAAAATTTCTAATTACACATGTATTCACACTAAGACAACAAGAAAAATCATTATCCTCAGCATTGATAAACTATGGATGCTTTTATAGAAAATCCTCATTTTTCTATCTATCATCTTCAACTATTCTTCAATTTAATCAAATACTCTATGATTTCCATTTCCTGTAACCTCTTGGTACATGTTTGAAGAATTCCCTATGGTTCAAAATAAAATTTCCCTCTTTTTCAAGCTTTATTAACTTAGTTTAGGTTGTATATCTTTATCCAATAACCTTCTTTAAGGATGAAACATGGAAAATGAAATATATTTTTATTGATATAGGTAACTCCAATTTTTATGCTACACTACCAATCCTCTAAAAAACCTTAGAATAACCATAATACTTGGGTGCAACCTTATTTTCCTTCTTTTTTTGTTTCACTAACATTTTCTTATATGATTATAATTGCACAAATATCCAATATCCTGATTCAAAATTCCTTTCACTGTGACGTTGATCCACTTGTTGCTTCATTCTATTATGTGTCATTTTCAAGTTCTCCGGAAGAATAACAAGTACCTCTTATTGATGTTAGATCTATTCTTTAGCTATTCAAACCTTTGGTTGTGTCTATAATGAACATGTAATTGATGGTGGATGGTACCCATTTAGTGAAAAATGGAGACATTTCAAATAAAGTATAAAAATAAGTGTTGTACAACTATTCTACTAGAGGTAGCCATAACACTTTTCTATAAATGAGTGTGACAAAGAACAAAAACGTGTATATTTGGAAAATTTATCCACAAAAACTATTTTAATTTTCTTCTTTATACTTGTGTAAAATTGTGATAAAATCCATGGATACCTCCTCCCACTTTTAACTTGGATTAGAGAGGGGTTGTAGAAAACTCAGTCTTAATTGTCTCCCCTTTATTTTTTTTGGCATGTCATGCATCTTGCTTTAAATTTATGAACATCCACTTTGATTCCATCACAAAATAAACCTTTCTCGATTATATGATAATTCTTTAAGAAAATTAAGTGCTCACCAATTGGAGAAGCACATAGTTCGACCAAAATCTTAAGCTTAAGGTTTGAGTTATTATATAGGTACAACATGTCCTTGTACCATTTTAGCATTTCCTTTCCATGCAAATTTATGTCAACACACTTGAATCTTATTGGAGTTTTTCAATGTTAGTTTGAGTGTCCATGACCTTCTCCCACTCTTCTTGTTCTTCATTTACCCAATCTACCTATAATATGGAAATGGCATACAATAGTGACTTTGTGGGTTCATCCCTCCTAGATAGAGAATCAACCAAAAAATTCTCCTTTCCTTTATTATGTATGATATCAAAGTCATATCTCAACACCTGTGTGACCCATTTTTGGTGTTCTTTAAATGATCACTTTTTTTCCAAGAAGTATTTGAGACTATCATAATTTGCTTTTACCTTAAAGTGTCTTCCCATTAGGTAAGCTCTCCATTGTTTTATTGCATGTAGGTTAGTCAATATTTTCTTCTCATAAACTATATTACATAAATTCTATTTGATTTGGTGACTCCTAAATCTTATGGATCTTCCTTATTCCATGAGTATTACTCATGTATGCCATGTTTCAAAGCATCACATTTCATAATGAATGTTTTAGAAAATTTTAAAGTGGCTAGAACTGGGGTTATGCACATAGATTCCTTTAGCTTCTTAAATGCCCTAGTAGCTACTTCATTCCACTTTAAGTAATTCTTCTTCAATAAAGTTGTGAGAGGGGATTCTATGCTACCATATTTCTTTATAAATTGGTGATAATAACTAGTAATCCATAAGAAACTCTGTAGGTTTTTAAGGGTCTTAGGATTTTTCCATTCTACTATGACCTTGATCTTTTGAGGGTCCACCTTGAATCCCTTATGTAAAAATATGACCTAGGTACTCCACTTATTTAACTTTGAATACACATTTGGATGGCTTAGCATAAAGCCAATGTTGTTCAAGAATGTCCGAAACTTGATTCACATTATGTAAATGTTCTTCCAAAGTTTTGTTATAGATTAAGATGTCATAAAAAGTACCAAAAAATATTTTATAGAAATACCTAAAGCTAGGCTTCATCAAACTTTGAAATGTAGATAGTGCATTTGTGAGGCCAAAAAGAATCACCAAAAAATTATAATGGCCCTCATGGGTTTGGAAAGCTAGCATATACACATCCTCATCTCTTATTATGATTTGATGATTATTAAAATGAATTTCTAGTTTAGTCAAATAAATAGCACCATTAAGCTCATCTAAATAATCATCAATTACTAGAATTAGAAACTTATATTTTATGGTGTACTTGTTGAGCTCTCTATAATCAGGACACATACACTAGGTGTCATTTTTCTTGCACAACATTACCCCTAAAGAGGAGTAAGCACTCTAACTATTCTTAATAATATCTCTCTAACATCTTTTTTACCATCTTCTCAATCACAATTGTATGTACATATGGGTACTTGTAGGGCCTATTGTTGTGTGCGTGAATCCCTCATACTAGTTGAATAACATTATCAACCTTTCTTTTAATAGGTAATCCTATTGACATATTTCCCAAAACTATTTAGTGACTATCTATAACTAATTATAGATCTAGGAGTTTAGGGTCCATTTATTGATAGGATTCTAATTAAAAAAATTAGGCCATGTAACCCCATCTACCATATTGTTAATTATATTTTGTATTTGATGAAAACTTACCATTTGAAGAGACTTGGCACAAAATCCTCTTGGTTTGATTGTCCTACCCTCAAAGTGAAAGAACATGATTAGATCCTAGAATTCCATCTCAATTATTGTTAGTGTAGAAGTTAAGCTTGCTTAGGAGTGCTAGACACGTGCTATTTTTAGCCAACCACTCACTTTTTCAAGTTAGTTCTAAATTAAGTGGTTATATGCTTGTATTTAGACACCACTATTTTTAGATGACCCCTACTCTATATGTACTCCATATTGTGAGTTAATTCATCATTCCATTCAACTATTGCATTACATATTATGTGTTTTTCATCAATCTCGTAGGTAGGTCACGTACTTTCTTATGTTGCATGGCTCATAGATACAAACATTCATTCCAGTGATCTTGACAATTTATACATGGTATCATATCCATTCTCGATTTTTTTTGCTAGTTTAACAATTTTTGTTGAGATTTGTTTTCTTTTTAAGTAGATTTATGCAATCTCCTTTGTTTTCTATGCTCGTTGCATGGTTTTGTGTTTTTTTTGAAGCATTTTAAAAGGGGTCGTGGAAGTGTTAAGGCTATCCCAAGTGTTAGAAACTAGTGAAGGTTGAGTTATTGTGATTTAAAGTTTGATCTACATGGAAAAATGCCAATCTAATCACTATGTAAGAGGTCAAGGTAGAGCTATGTTTGATTTTTTAGCATCACAAGTATTGATTAAATTGGTGTTTCATTCTTGGGTGGGCAGAAAGCCAGAGAAACTTGAGCCGATCCCCGAGTACAAGAGACCTCTATTTGAATAGCCATCAAATATTACAAGCCACAAGGTATATTTCAAGGTTGCATATTGTAGTTGTATTTGCATTGGCAAGGCACATATTATAGGGCATAAGGTATTTAGTTAAAGGCTACATATTGTCTTTGCATCACAGACTTTACCTTGCATGTGAACATGTGACTTGTGAAAATTCACTAACTTGCATGCAAGATTTTTTAAAAAGTTTAAGCCACAATTGTATGTGAAGGGCATTTTATGCATGTACAAGCCATCAAAATTAATGTTGTGAAAAGAGGTGGGAGAAAACCAAAGAACTATTTAGCCATCAAAATAAATCTAGGATTTGGGTGCACCACAAGTAAAGAACCATTCAACCATTAAATTAAATCCAACAATTGGATGCACTATTCACAAAAAACAACAGTTTGATGGCATATTCATTTGATGGCATACCCACCAGAAGTTTTAGCCCTTGGTGGCATCTACAAGTTTTAGCCCTTGGTCACATCCACAATTTTTAGTCTTTGGTCACATAAGGGTTAAAACTTTGTGATTCTTACTAGGAAGGGATTAATTTTAGCTTTGTTTTTTTTTTTTTGTTTTGATTTTCTAAAGGTAATTTTTTTGATAAGTGTAAAATTAGACAACATAGGTGAAACAATAAAATTATTCTTTTGATTGGCAACTCGATATATATATATATATATATATTGCTTGATCCATTGGGAATGCTATCACACTAAATTATGAAGTGCCATTTTTCTGTTTCGATAGACTTGTCTACGAACTAATTATATAAAGTGCCAAAATCTTGGAGGGATTTGAATATTGAATCAAGGGGGATGTCTTGTGTTTTTCTTTTGTGCACTTTCTTAGTTCCTTTCACAATTCATTTTTGTATTTAATTTCTACAATAAAATCATCTTAAAGCATGGAGCTAAATCAAACCATCACACAATCAACACCCTTTAATTATCATGATTGGAAATCAAAAGTACAACTTGTATTAAAGAACAACTTGGGCTATATAGGATAGCAATTGGCATTGAGAAAGAACCTATTGGTGATTGAAACTAAAGAAAAGTGTTTTAACAAATATGATCAAGGTTTTGGATTCCTATTTCTTATTGTGTCTCTTGAACTCCTCTTTCATGTATAATCCTAGAATACACCTACTAAATTTTGACTTGTATTAGATAAACCTTTTGAAAAAATAGATGAAATGAAATGTCATGAGTTGGAGAATGAGCTCATAAGTTTGAACCATAGTTCCTTTGATACCCTAGAGAACTTCACCAATTTTAAATATCTAATATTTTAGTTGAAATAATGTGGAATAGAGAAAAAAAAGGATCAACAAGTTCTTTTTATATTCTCCAAATTAGGTCTTGATTATTCTGTGTTTGTATCGACCTTCCGCTCCACCAAAAGGGCTCTTGAAATCACATGAAATATATTATGATATTGCTATCAGGATTCAACTTGTAGTTTTTAAAGTCAAACTCATTAACCCATGTGTTATGAGTAGTGGTTCACAATAACCCATTTCTCATGATATTGAAAGGTCCACTTAACACTCGTTGCATCTAGGTGATGCTCATAGCGGTGAAGCATTACACCTTCCTAGGAGGCCACCCATCCTAGCACTGCTCCAACTCAAGAATGCTTAACCATTGATTTTCCCCAATGTTAAGCCCACTTATCTTGCAACCCCATCTGCAAAACCTTCAACATTTTTTTCTCCTTATGAACCATTCATTATAGAGCCTCTTTAGCTCATCAATTGATAAGTAGGAGGTATTTTTCACAATGTGTTAGATTATGATATTGCTATTAGGATTAAACCATGTAGTTTTTTCAGTCAAACTCATTGACCCATGTTTCATGAGTAGTGGCTCACAAGAACCCATCTCTCATGATAATGAATGGTTTAGTTAGCACTCATTGCATCTAGGTGAAGCATTGGAATTTCCCGGGAGGTCACCCATCCCACTGTTGCTTCAACTCAAGCACACTTGACCATGGATCTTACCCCAAGGTTAATCCAACTTATCTTGCAACCCCATTTGAAAAACCTTCAAAAAGTGTTTTTCCTTATGAACCATTCATTATAGAGCCCCTTTACCTCATCAATTGATAAGTAAGAGCTATTTTTTATAGAGTGTCAAATTATGATATTGCTATCAAGATTCAATCATGTAGTTTTTCGAGTCGAACTCATTGATCCATATTTCATGAGTAGTGGTTCACAAGAACCCATCTCTCATGATAATGAATGGTCCACTTAGCACTCATTACATCTAGGTGATGCTCAAATAGTTGAAGCATTGGACCTTTCTGGGAAGACCACCCATCCTAGTACTGCTCTAACTTTAGCACACTTAACCATGGATTTCTCCCCAAGGTTAAGACAATTTAGTTTACAACCCCATTTGAAAAACCTCCAACAAGTGTTGTGACTTATGAACCATTCATTATAGATCCCCTTTAGCTTAAAATTTGATAAATAGAAGGTATTTTTCATAGTCTGTCAAATTCTGATATTGCTATCAAGATTCCACCATGTAGCTTTTCGAGTCAAACTCATTGACCCATGTTTCATGAGCAGTGGTTCATAAGAATCCATCTCTCATGATAATGAATGGTCCACTTAGCATCCATTGCATCTAGGTGATTATCATAGAGGTGAAGCATTGGGCCTTCTTGGGAGGTCACCCATCCCAATATTGCTCCAATTCAAGCACACTTAACCATGGGGTTTTCCCCAAGGTTAATCCCACTTAGCTTGCAACCCCATTTGAAAAACCTTAAAAATTATAAGCCCTCTTTTCTAGGAATGGGAAATAATAGGTTTCAAACAAAAAAAGAGGAGAAGAAAAACACTCAAAAGGATGAGGAGACCAAGAAAGCTCAAAAACCAAAATTCCCCAACTCAATGGGTTAAGGGCATAACAAATTCTAATGCATCAATGTAGTTTTAACCTATCATCTGAATCTTTGGATTCATGCATTCAATATCAAATTATACCATCTGAATTGATTCTCACTTATTTTCTCAATAATCCAACACTCCCAAATGAGTAGAGCCCCTTTGTTTATATAGGTAAATTATTAAAGAAAAACCTATTACATCTCTCAATGAGTAAAAATTTCTAATATGACATAATCCAAATGAAAATAAGGATGAACAAATGATGCATTTATAATTTTTAACCAATTTACATATCCAAGGAATAAGAAATCGTTAAATTATCTGGTAACTAGAATAAGGTCTTCACTAAGGGTCAACATACTCCCAAATGATCAAATGTGTGAATATGTACTTTAGAAATGATTTCAATTGACTCATTATTTACTACACTTTATATCATGTATACTTTAGTGGACCAAGTTATGGGGAACAACTCCAATTTGACTATTTAAAATATAATTCCACTTCATATCATGAAGAATAAGGTAATAATGAACATTATGCCATCAAAAAAGTCTCCATAACACTAAATCATGCTCAAGCATTAATGCATGACTTTAGAATTTTATTTGAATGCATCTTCAAGTGTAACAATGTCATTTTCACCATTATGATCAATGTTATTGCTATATAATATTTAGGATTGATGAATAGATATTGTACCAAATCCATGTCCAAACTACTACTTGAAATCCATAAATCTACAAAATATTTATAAAATAAAATAAAATAAAATAACCAATAATATTTTTGGGATATGTAACATTGCTCGACTCCCTAAGATTCTCCTACATTAGTTTGGTTGAGACCTTGGCATACTACCAAAAGAGGAAGGAAATGTATAAAAAATGAAAACCAAGCAATATTAACTTCTAATATAAAAATTAGAAAATTAGGATTTTCAAATCTAAAAAATAAAAAATAAAACCAAATCCCAAAGAAAATAGAGTGGTTCAAGAAGATAAGTTCACCAAAATGAAGAGTAAGAAAAATGCGCTTTAAATTATCTAGTCTAATCAAATGCAATAAAACAAGAAATAATCAAATTAACCTAGAAAATGGAGTTAAGTCTAGACAAGTACTAAAATATATGCTAAAAATGACAAAGAGAGAACAATGCTCTTAGCTCAATGTATGGTGATGAATATTCAATTATAATGCACTCCATGGTTAGAATCTAGAATCTATTACCATATATATATTAGTAAAGCTTTGAAAGATTGAAACATGAATTATGCTATATCTAGGATCAAATTTTCCTTGTTTAGCTTTGATCCTTATATAAATTGCCCTAAAGTTCTACATGATCCTAACCTTATAACTCATGAATCTAAAATCTAGGATTTTACTCCTTAGACATATGTCGACCTATGTATATCTCAATTGGGTAGTTCTTAAAAGCATTGGTAGGACCTACTATCAATTGGGATAATATGTGACTTTTCTTGATTGCATTTATACCTTAGTATAGCAATTCGATAATGTTTGAACAAGATTGAGTACATGTCACACAAAAATAAAATTCTTAGGAATTTATACTTATGTATGTAAATGATAATGCAATGATTTTTCTATATTCTTGATTTAATTTATTGATTTTATGTGTTCTAAGGAGACAATATATTTTATTCTCTAAATGGTGTAGGGATATGTTCTTTAATACAAAATATTAGCATTCAAATTTGAGCATTTCACATGTAAATTAGTAGGTAATGACTAGTGAGGATATGGTTTTCTTGTGCCCATTATTAAATTTCCACTACATCACATAACATTAAAATAGCAGATGAACATCAGGATTTCTATGTGGAAAACCCGAAATGGGAAAAACCATAGTGAGAGTTAGCTCACAATATATTTTAACCAGTTATAGTATATTACAGAAGTGCTCACTATAGGTGGACTCATTTTCCAAGTGGACTCACTACCCATAGAGAAAAAGATAGAAGAAAAAGAGTTGGATCACAACCTATTTTGAACTATTACAAAAGCATCTACAATATGCAGGATTACAGTTCCAATAAAGCACAAATATAAACTTCACACTGATCTTGATCAATACTCTGCTCTTCATTCACATAATTTTGATCTCAAAATTCACAACTTATCTCTGATCTAATCAAATTTGCACCATATATCTCACATACAACATCTCTCTACTTCTAAAACACTAAAATCAATCCATCATATATATTGGCATCAAGTGTAGCATCAATTAGGTCGGCCTAATAAGATGTAACACACAAAATTTAACTTGTCGGCTCCAAATCTTATCATCCATAACACACGCCTCAATTCAAAATTCAAAACTTCTCAACATAGGTCAGAATGGACCTAAAATAGATCCCACATATTAATCCTTTACATACTCATCAAACGTGTTAGGTCAGCACACCATAGGACCTAAACAAAAACTCTTCAATTGTTCATTTAATTCGCAACACGTGGACCTCAAAACATGATACCATTTGGAATTCACACTCATCTAACATCTGACAACTTATCTTCAACTCCGCAACATCAAAGACTCATTCGCGGAGGAGTGTGGAATCTCCCACACCAATACACTGTACAAAAAATGACTGTATTATACCATACCAGACTCTAACACTCTTATCTCTCATAATACTTTGCCAAACCAGATGGAATATTGGATTTAGAATCATCTAACAACCAAAAAAAATAGTTTAGAATCATAGAGAAATTTCTTCCTTTGTGGAGTGGTGTGGACCCAAGAACTGATATAATCTAACACTGAACTGGTAGTTCTGACACTTAGTCATATTTTCACACCACTGAACTTTTCAGACCAAATCTTCTTGCACAAATGTCTTCCACAACACCTCAAAACATGTTAGGATAAATAAAAATGATCCACAACAATGTTGACATCAATAAAAACACTATAATACATTGTTATGTACATTCTCCATGCTCATGTTACCAACTAGCATCATCAATGACAATCTCCTCAAACTTCCAACAATCTCCCCCTTTGTCATTGATGGCAACATGCCAAAAAAAGGTATTCAAAATATTCTCCAATACTCTCCCACTTTGACATCAAGGGAAAATGGGGCCTATAAAACATTGTGTTGACTCTTACCTGTACTCCCCCTAAATTATGTAATCATATATACAAACTAAATAGACTCCCCTTGAGTAGTGTACTTGAGTAGAAATCTCAAAAAGATACTAAAATGCAACTCTATATGTCTACATATATATAAGTAATCTAAACATAAATGCATAAAAATATTAAAAATTAAGTCAACCAAAGGTGGTTGACGTATGAAATTTCTTCACCTAATCCTTCTAGGATTTCCTTGTTCCCATTCATGCTTGGCCTCCACAAGCAACCTATTCTACATTTCCAACTCTAGTAGTAGTTCTTCTCCTTCTTTCGATGTAGCAGGTACCAGATTCATCTTCTTTACCTTGTATGCCCTGAAAAGATCTCGGGAAACAAGTGTAAGTTTTGGATTGACTAGATCCCTTACTTCTCCAAACTGCACAATGATGTGTTCTTTTTGAGCCTGCATTTGGAAGAACTTCTTATGAATATTCTCAATGATATTTCTTGTAGCACTTGTGAGGTCAACTGATTGGTCGTCGGTATCAGAGGATGCATTGATCTAAGACTCAATAGAGTTCATTTCCTTCTTTATACTTAGTGTGGCTCCAGGCCACTTCATACCATATTGCAATAATGTCTTAGCCTCTCCCACACATGCCTCTGCATCCTTCAATAATTCAAAAAAAATCCCTATGTGCAGCAACACATTTCTCTATTATTACCAACATCCTTTTATCATTTAACCTCTTCTCAACTTCCTTCTCTGACTCTACCTTTAAACCATGTGTGTATGTTTTGCAAGAATCAATCAAAACTTTAAGATTATCCATACCATAGATAAATGCGTTTATACTTGTTTCGAGTATGATCTCATGCAATGCCTTCACTGCCTCATCCATTAGCTCTTCACTCCTTTGATGTGAATCAATTATCTCCTTTCTGGCAGATGTATGGAACAAGTCTCCTAGTTGAAGCTTGTGGATAGGAGAAATCTTTTTCAAGTTCACATTACCCTAATTCATTGACACTTTCAACACTTGTGAAGACACAACTGGTTGGAAACTAGGTTAAACACTTAAGAGATTTCTTAGAAAATCTTCAAAGGAGTCAAAATATTCACCAAGAGATTTTTTCACCTGTACAACCTTTCCCATATCATTAGTATTACCAGAGTCAACTATTTTTTCTTTCTCTTCATCCTCAGATGCATCCACATTTTTGTCTTCTTCTTCTTTAGCATGCTCTTCTTCTTTTTCTTCATCAACTTTCTCTTCTTCAACCTTTTCCTCATCATCACCTTTATCTACATTCACTTCCTCTGTAATTTTTTATGTATTCACCGAAGGAATGACTTCATTATTTTGTACCAAAGAGTGATGATATTTTTTTCTCGTTGCATGTGGAGATCATTTTTTTCCTTTCAGAGGGAAAGATTTGTAGGGAATTAGAACATGTGATCTATGCAAATTCATTAACTTGCATGCAAGCTTTTAAAAAAAATTAAGCCACAATTGTATGTGAAGGGCATTTTTTTGCATGTACAAGCCGTCAAAATTAACGTTGTGAAAAGAGGTGGGAGAAAACCAAAGAACTATTTAGCCATCAAAATAAATCTAGAATTTGGGTGCACCACAAGTAAAGAACCATTCAGCCATGAAATTAAATCCAACAATTGGATTCACAAAAAACAACAGTTTGATGACATACTCATTTGATGACATACCCACCACAAGTTTTAGCCCTTGGTGGCATCCACAAGTTTTAGCCTTTGGTCACATCCACAAGTTTTAGTCCTTGGTCACATGAAGGTTAAAACTTTTTGATTCTTACTAGTAAGGGATTAATTTTAGCTTTATTTTTCGTTCTTTTTGTTTTGATTTTCTAAAGGTAATTTTTTTGATAAGTGTAAAATTAGACAACATAGGAAAAACAGTAAAAATATTATCTTTTGACTGGCAATTCAAAATTGAATGTCTTTTTAAAAAAATAAAAATATTTTTTTCTTGATCCATTGGGAATGCTATCACACTAAATTATAAAGTGTCATTTTTTTGTTTCATTAGACTTGCCTATGAACTAATTATATAAAGTGCCAAAATCTTGGAGGGATTTAAATATTGAATCAAGAGGGATGTCTTGTGTTTTGCTTTTGTGCACTTTCTTAGTTCCTTTCACAATTCATTTTTGTTTTTAATCTATACAATAAACTCATCTTAAAGCATGGAGCTAAATCAGACCATCACACAATCAACACCCTTTAATTATCATGATTGGAAATCAAAAGTAGAACTTGTATTAAAGAACAAAGGGTTGTATAGGGTAACAATGGGCATTGAGAAAGAACGTGTTGGTGATGACGCTAAAGAAAAGTGGTTTAAAAACTATGATCAAGCCTTTGGATTCCTATGTCTTATTGTGTCTCTTGAACCCCTTTTTCATGTATAATCCTTGAATACACCTAATGAAGTTTGACTTGTATTAGAGAAGCCTTTTGAAAAAATAGATGAAATTAAATGTCATGAGTTAGAGAATGAGCTCATAATTTTGAACCCTAGTTCCTTTGATACCCTCAAGAACTTCTTCACCAAATTCAAATCAATAAGATTGTAGTTGAAAGGACGTGGAATAGAGAAAAAGAGGGTCAACAATTTCTTTCTATATTCTCCAAATTAGGTCCTAACTATTATGTGTTTGTATCTACCTTCTACTCTACCAAAAGGGCTCTT
The DNA here is from genome assembly GCA_007115665.2 of Sequoiadendron giganteum. Classification (NCBI taxonomy): domain Eukaryota; kingdom Viridiplantae; phylum Streptophyta; class Pinopsida; order Cupressales; family Cupressaceae; genus Sequoiadendron; species Sequoiadendron giganteum. Next base: position 474,428,961 of record CM021107.1, on the reverse strand, counting down.
GAAACCACACATGGAATATGTTATGATATTGCTATTAGGATTCAACCATGTAGTTTTTGGAGTCAAACTCATTGACCTATTTTTTATGAGAAGTGATTCACAAGAACCCATTTCTCATGATAATGAATGGTCCACTTAACAGTCATTGTATCTAGGCGATTCTCAGAAAGGTGAAGCATTGGGCCTTCTTGAGAGGTCACCCATCCTAGTATTTCTCCAACTATAGCATCCTTAACCATGGAGTTTTTCCCAAGGTTAAGCCCACTTAGCTTGCAACCCCATTCGCAAAACCTTTAGCAAGTGTTTTGCCTTATGAACCATTCATTATAGAGCCCCTTTAGCTCATCAATTGATAAGTAGGAGGTGTTTTCCATAATGTGTCAAAATATGATATTGCAATTAGGATTCAACCATGTAGACCCATGTTTTGTGAGTAGAGGTTCACAAGAACTCATATCTCATGATAATGAATGGTCCACTTAGAAATCATTGCATTTAGGTGATGCTCACACAGGTGAAGCATTAGGCCTTCCCGGGAGGTCACCCATCCTAGTACAGCTCCAACTTAAGCATGGTTAACCATGGAGTTCTCCCCAAGGTTAAGCCCACTTAGCTTTCAACCCCATTTGCAAAAAAAATGAAAAAGTGTTGTGCCTTATGAACCATTGATTATAGAGCCCCTTTAGCCCATTAATTGATAAGTAGGAGGTATTTTTGATAGTGTGTCCAATTATGATATTGCTATCAAAATTTAATTGTGTAGTTTTTTTATCCAATCAAATTCATTGATCCATGTTTCATAGTAGTGGTTCACAAGAACCCATCTCTCATGATAATGAATGGTCCACTTAGCACTCATTTCATCTAGGTGATGCTCACATAAGTGAAGCATTGGGCCTTCCTAAGAGGCCACCCATCCTAGTACTACAACTCGAGTATGCTTAACCAATGGAGTTTTCCCCCAGGCTAAGCCGATTTATTTTGCAACCCCATTTGCAAAACCTTCTCAACAAGTGTTGTGCCTTGTGAACCATTAATTATAGATCCCCTTTAGCTCAACAATTTATAAGTAGGAGGTATTTTCATATCATGTCAAATTATGATATTGCTATCAAGATTCAACCATGTAGTTTTTTGAGTCAAACTCACTGACCCATGTTTCATGAGTAGTGGTTCACAAGAACTCATCTCTCATGATAATGAATAGTCCACTTAGCACTCATTGCATCTAGGTGATGCTCATAGAGGTGAAGCATTAAGCCTTCTTAAGAGGTCACCCATCCTAGTATTGGTCCAACTCAAGTGCACTTAACCATGGATTTTCCCCCAAGATTAAGCCCACTTAGCTTGCAACCCCATTTGCAAAACCTTCAAAACCACAAGCCCCCTTTGCTAGGAATGGGAAACAATAGGTTTGAAATAAAAAATTGGAGAAGGAAAAAACTCAAAAGGATGAGGAAACCAAGAGATCATAAATCAAAATTCCCCAACTCAATGGGTTAAGGGCATTACAATTTAATTATTCTATTTTTATTTTCTATTTTATTTATCAATAATTTCAATTAAAAAATTATTTTGCTAGTTTTTACTATTTTATATTTTGTTTTGTTTTGATTTTTTAAATGTATAATAAATATTAAGATGTATTAAAATATATTTAATATATGTAAAATTTTACTTCCTATTTAATTTTTACTTAAATTTAAAATTTTACTTACTATTTTATTTTTCGTAAATTTGAAAATTAAATTTGAAATAAGTTATTTATGCATATTTAGTTATATAGTTATTTAAAGAGTATTATCTACTATTCTATTTATCAAAATGTATAGCTATTTATTATTTTATTTAAATTAAAGTAAATAGTTATTTTATTAAAATTATTTTATCCACTATAATTAAATGAAAATAGTTATATACACACATGAAGAAAATAATTTTATAGAGTTATTAAAGTTTTTTATATTAGATATTCATTTTATTTGTTTTATATTTTTATTAGTTTTACATGTCAAGCCTTTAGTAGGTGGAATAGTTTTATACCTTAAGTTTAGGCAAGGTAAAAGCCTACAACAATAACATCATAAACAAGTTTTCAAATGTTGATTAATCATAGATAATATAACCAATACCATGTGCAAAGTCAAAATATTACATATCCACAACAAACATACATCATTCCACAAAAACATTAATATCCACATCAATAACACTTCTAATATCCGCAGTATCAAGAAGTTTCGTAAAACCAAGGTGTACCTCAAGTGCAATATCAAAATGAATCTCAATCACAGTATCAAGAAATTTTGCAACACCAAGGTGTACCTCAAACACTGTATCAAGGAGTTCCGCAAAATCAAGAACAAAACAATCAAGAAAATCCATAGAGGAAAGATTACCAACCTATTGGTGTTCCAAATTGCCCAGACCAATGAATCCTAAAGACTTAGCCAATGTCTTATACTCAAATTCAAAAGGGGATTTGGCCAACTGACAAGGTTCAGTCAAAGATTGAGATCTTCTACACTTCTGGCTCTATAGGACCAAGGTGGGTCAACCTACACAATGTCTAAAACTTAATTCAACCATACACATTGACATTGGTTTTTATAGCAGATAAATCCCAATGCAAATACACTAAGGAAAGTATTAATAACCTCGAATCTGGCTAAGTTCTTGGTAACTTAACACTCACTCAACAATTGGGAAGCAGAACACTAAACCACAACCAAACAACAAGGATTTAAAATGAATTTGCATTTAAAAAATGTTTCTGAGATGCATAAAACTGAATGATAGATCAGTGTCAATTTTGGGCCATGGAGTCAAACACATAAAATGAATTCATCAGCAAACAGACTTTAACTAGTGGATTTACAATTGTTAATGCATTACATTAACAAATCCTCTTGTGTTATCAATCAAATTCTCCTTAGTAATCCAACCTCCACACTTGAAATCACAATTATTTTCTCTAAGCATTTTAACCATTTCTTTGAAACAACACAATGAACAGACAAAACAATCTCATGAAATTTGAGTTGACAAACTCAAAGATACTTTGTATTATTGAATTCATATGATTAAATATGGTGACAATCTAAAGATATTCATGAATGTGGAAACACTTGGAAGACATTCATGATTTATTTGCACAAACTGGTTGATATTCACTCATGAAATCAACAATTACAGCTTACAGACTCAAGAAATGACTCATAATTTATAATTCTCTATCTACCCAGCCCAATACCAAAGCTCAGAACCCTTACAATGACAAGAGAAAGAGAAGAAATAGAAAATAGAAGCAACCCTAAAACTGATCCGTTGATGAAATCTGACAACCTCTTTCTAGTTCATCAACAATTTGCAAAGCTTCTCTCATCTCTCTTCCTACAACAAACTTTGTCTCCAATTCTGCCTATCTGCAATAGAAAATTTGTCCATGTAGAGAATCTCCATCATTCACCCAACTGTGTTGACAATACCTTTCTCTAAAAGCATCATTTCTACTCATTTATAACACTAGAGCAACACATTATATTTGCAATTTTCAGCCAATATAAAGTATTCAACTTTATAATGGAGCCTTCAATTTAATTTTCATTGTGCTTTTGCATTATCCACCTCCGGTAAATAAAATGATATGTTTTATAAAGTGAATAATAAATTCACTTTTATCTCATCTGGGCAAATAAAATATTTACCCACATATATGAAGCTTGTCTTCAGATAATAAAAATATTCACTTCCCTCACTGGGCACCAAAGTCTTTTCCTGTGCTCATAATGTTTCATTTAAAACATGTGCCCATAAATATTTGATTCCATTTTTCAAAAGTGAAAACAAATCTCCAATAAACAACAAACTTTACCCATATTTCACCATCCCGTCATATTTCACTTTTAAAGTCATTTTAAAATAAAACACTTAATTGCCTCCCACCAAATGTTTATTCAAAACATTGGAGAATCTCCAAATATTTGCTAGGCCTCTTTATTTTCTCTCAGGGCCCACCTCATATGACTAAATCTCGCCAACCTCACAGCCCCTTCTGCTTACGTCACCAACATCCCGCGAGGTGTGCAGGATTTTCTCCGTTGCATATTTAAAATACTTGACTTATTTCACTTTTCATGGGAAAAGGATATTACCCATGTCTCCCTTACACTATGCTTTATTTTTTACTATCATTGCCTTTTTTACAATGGAAATATTTAAACTTTCTTTGAGGTAAAATATTTACCCACAACCTTCTTTTCCACTCCATTCTACCTCCATGCCATTAAAATATTAAAGATTTTAAAATAAACTTTTAACGGCCAAGCAAGTCTATCTGTGCCCTTCATCATATATTTTGTTTACTTTGCCATTTAAAAAAATATCAAGCCACACCCTTTATGCTTAATATTTTTCCATTGTAAATCTTTTGTCCGGACCACTCTCCACACCTACCTCCCATCCTTCATGCTATCGTAATCATCCCCAATGCGAGGTGTGTGATCAATGCTAAAAGTTAAGGTTGTTGATTGCATTTTGCCCTAGCTCCATTTTGTTGCTCCTGAAGCTTCCATGGACATGGCGGCTCCTTGTAGCAGCATAAAAATTTCATGTGCAGCACCAAATTGACCCTCCTTGTGCCATGAAAATCATTTCCCTGTGCCAAACACAACCATTCCATGGTTTCTTCGCCAAAATAGAATTTCCTCAAACAATTTTGATACATTTTCACTATGAGATGGGGTCGTTTTTATAAATGAAAGTGCATTTCTGGCATTACTAAATACTCAAAAACATTTGAATCCTTGTTTAAAAAGCTTCCAATGCATTAGGAATGGTTCGGGCATCTTCTTGGAGGCTGCACTAACATTTTCCAGCTTGCAAATGTCTTTAAAAATCCACTTGAAGACAAAAAACGTGATTGCAGCTTGATTTCTCCCCACAAATGCTCACAGCAGGTATGAAAAATGAAACTATCACAAATACAACACCAAAAAAATCCTTTAAATGACCCTGCAAGTGATGAATAATAGTTTTATTTCCAGGAGAAACATCCCTCATGCTTGCCTGCTTGCCTGCTTCCCGCAATCCTCTGCTGCTGTGGCCTTTAGTTTTCATGGTGGATTGCCGTGAATAAAATAGATTATAAAGTTTAAACTTTATAAATCACCAAATATTTAAGACATGCCCTAATTTCTCTTTTCTCCTTTATAAGCATTTACCTACCATATCTTAAACATTTGTAATTTGAACATTAAAACTTAGTTAAATTTTAATTTCGGCTACGATCGAAATAGGGGGCACACCTAGAGCCGCAAAAATTTGCATAGGGACTTTATAATTTGTTTAGAGAAAACCCATTTCCTCAAAATTCGCATCGCCAAAATATTTCAAGTACCTCTTTTGTAAACTGGCTCTGGGAACGTCTTTGTCGCAACCAAAACGCATTAAAGTAATGCATCATACGACCTTTTTTTTTAATGAAAATGGATCTGGAGATGTTTCAAGCCAAAAAAAAATGGGTTGTATTTAGATATACAAAATTTGATATTTTTTGGAACACCACTTTTGGCCCTATTACTATCAAAAAATAATTATTTTCCCATCTGAATTTATTTTGAAACCCTAAAACCAAGCAGACATGCACACATTTGATCCAAGAATGCAATGCAAAAGACAGTTCGAACAAATAGATCCCGAGGTGCAAGATATTAATCGACCAATTTTATCAATCAGACATTTTTGCAACTGCACATATTTAGAACCAATCAAGGCTCACCAAGTCACCACTTTGCAAAAATATCAAATCACCTTCTGGAAGGCTACCAATGGAAATAGCAGATCATTTTGGTACAGGGAGTATGTGTGCAAGAGGAATTTACTTGAATCATTACCCATCAAAATATATTGATGGTCGAAGTTGACCTCCTTGAAACATTTCCGAAAATGTAAGTGCAGAACTGAACAAATTGCATTTGGTTTTGGCCTGGAAAAAATAGAAAATAAGTCCATAAAACTCTAAAAATTGACATGGGAGTTCATTTAGGTGGGGAGAATGGAGAGCAACAATCATTTTCTCTTGATGATTATCCAATTGCAAAATGCAAGTCCAAATAAGAGGCTACTTTGCAAAACTGAAAGTTTGCAAACAGCAGAAAAGTGCCAAAACCCTTCAGCTTCATTTTTTAAAACCTTGTCAGAACTTATCATAGGAAGCTGAAAATTGACATGTCTGCTCACATATGTCTACCAAGGGGTTTTACATGAAAATCATCTGGCTCTGAATTATGACCCTCCAGAGTAGGTCACTCAGGCAGATTCATCAAGTGCACTTCTGAAAGTGCAAAGGAAAAATTTGAGAGTTCCATCACAACCAAGAAGGAAATTCACCCCTTTAGGAGAGACTTTAGAGGTAATCATGCGCAAACTAGTACAACAAGAACTTATCAAAATCAATGATAGTCCAACTGATGGTGAACCAAGCTTTAAACTCCCTTGGTATAACCAATACGAACGATGTGAGTTCCATAAAATCAAGGGTCACAAAACGAACAAATTCATAACACTCCAACATCTCATCCAAGACCTTATTGATCAAGGAGGAATAGCTATTAATGTTCAAGGGCCATCTACCAATGACAATATTTACAATGTCTCAAACTCAAAAGTTGAAAACAACGATCAAGAGCTATCTATCACTGATCACATTGACAATGTCTCTACATCATCCAATGAACAAGAGGACATACATCAAGAATTTATTCCCAAACATGATCCAACTCAATCACCCAAGTCTAGCAAAGATATAGTCCAAGATATATTGACATCATCCAACCTCATGGCACTACATATTTTGGATCAAGAGACTCTCAATCCAATGCTTATACCCAATACATAAAATCTAGACAAAGAGCTATCACCCATATGCCCATATTTTGAGAAAATCCAAGGATCCTTTACAAGAAATCCCTTCTTTGAAATTGATCCATGTCAAGAACGTGAACCAAAAATTAATGGTGGCAAGTCTAGTTGTCATTGATATCAAAAGGGTAGCAGAGCAACAACCAATCAAGAGCAGAAGAGCAACAATTAATCAAGGGCAACAAAGCAACAATTAATAAGGAGCAATTAATAAATGAAAACATAAATATGGGCTGACCTCCTTGATAATTCATATTATTATGAAACCACACATGGAATATATTATGATATTGCTATTAGGATTCAACCATGTAGTTTTTTCGAGTCAAACTCATTGACCTATGTTTTATGAGTAGTGATTCACAAGAACCCATTTCTCATGATAATGAATGGTCCACTTAACACTCATTGCATTTAGGTGATTCTCACAAAGGTGAAGCATTGGGCCTTCCTGAGAGGTCACCCATCCCAGTATTGCTCCAACTCGAGCATGCTTAACCATGGATTTTTTCCAAAGGTTAAGCCCACTTAGCTTGCAACCCCATTTGCAAAACCTTTAGTAAGTGTTTTTCTTTACGAACCATTCATTATAGAGCCCCTTTTGCTCATCAATTGATAAGTAGGAGGTATTTTCCATAATGTGTCAAAACATGATATTGCTATTAAGATTCAACCATGCAGACCCATGTTTCATGAGTAGTGGTTCACAAGAACATATCTCATGATAATGAATGGTCCACTTAGCAATCATTGCATCTAGGTGATGCTCACACAGGTGAAGCATTGGGCCTTCCTAGGAGGTCACCCATCCCAGTACCGCTCTAACTTAAGCATGGTTAACCATGGAGTTCTCCCCAAGGTTAAGCCCACTTAGTTTTCAACCCCATTTGTAAAAAGAACAAAAAGCGTTGTGCCTTATGAACCATTCATTATAGAGCCCCTTTAGCCCATCAATTGATAAGTAGGAGGTATTTTTGATAGTGTGTCCAATTATGATATTGCTATCAAAATTCAATTGTGTATTTTTTTTGTCTAATCAAACTCATCGATCCATGTTTCATGAGTATTGGTTCACAAGAACCCATCTCTCATGATAATGAATGGTCCACTTAGAACTCATTTCATCTAGGTGATGCTCACATAAGTGAAGCATTGGGCCTTCCTGGGAGGTCACCTATCCTAGTACTACTCCAACTCGAGTGTGCTTAATCATGGAGTTTTCCCCGAGGCTAATCCCATTTATTTTGCAACCCCATTTGCAAAACCTTCTCAACAAGTGTTGTGCCTTGTGAATCATTAATTATAGATCCCCTTTAGCTCAACAATTGATAAATAAGAGTTATTTCCATATCATTTCAAATTATGATATTGCTATTAGGATTCAACCATGTAGTTTTTTGAGTCAAACTCGTTGACCCATGTTTCATGAGTAGTGGTTTACAAGAACCCATCTCTCATGATAATGATTAGTCCACTTAGAACTCATTGCATCTAGGTGATGCTCATAGAGGTGAAGCATTAGGCCTTCCTATGAGGTCACCCATCCTAGTATTGCACCAACTCAAGTGCACTTAACCATGGAGTTTTCCCCGAGGTTAAGCCCACTTAGCTTGCAACCCCATTTGCAAAACTTTCAAAACCATAAGCCCCCTTTGATAGGAATGGGAAACAATATAGGTTTCAAACAAAAAATAGGAGAAGAAAAAAACTCAAAAGGATGAGGAGACCAAGAAAGATTAGAAACCAAAATTCTCCAACTCAGTGGGTTAAGCACATTACAAATGCTAATGCATCAATGTACTTTTAACCTATCATATCAACCTTTGGATTCATGTATTCAATATCAGATTTGACTAGTTGAATTGATTCTCACTTATTTTCTCAATAATCCAACACTCTTAAATGAGTAGAACCCCTTGGTTTTTATAGGTAAATTACTAAAGGAAAAACCATTACATCTCTCAAGGAATAAAAAATTCTAAAATCCAAATGCAAATAAGGATGAACATACAATGCATTTATAATTTGTGACCAATTTACATCATTTTAAGGCATAAGAAATCATTATTTATTATTTGGTAACTAGAAAAAGGTCTTCACTAAGGATCAACATAGTCCCAAATGATCAAATGCGTACATGTGTACTTTAAAAATGATTCCAATTGACTCATTATTTACTACACTTTATGGGATGTATACTTTAGTCCACCAAGTTATGGAGAATAGTTCCAATTTGATTATTTAAAATATAATTCCACTCCATATAATGAAGAATAAGGTAACAATTAACAGTATTCCATCACAAAGTCTCCATAACATTAAATCATGCTCAAGCATTAATGCATGAGTTTAGAATTGTCTTTGAATTCATCTTCAAGTGTAATAGTATCAACTTCACCATTAGGATCCATGTTATTGCTATATAATACTTAGGTTGATGAATAGATACTATACAAAATCCATGTCCAAACTACCACTAGAAATCCATAAATCTACAAAATATTCAAAAATTAAAATGAAATAACCAATAATATTTTTGGGATATGTAATATTGTCGAATCCCTAAGATTCTCCTACATTAGTTTGGTTAAGACCTTAGCATACTATCAAAAGAGGAAAGGAATATAAAAAATGAAAACCAAACAATATTAATTTCTAATATGAAAAATTAGAAAATTAGGATTTTCAAATCGAAAAATTAAAAAATAAAACCAAGCCCCAAAGAAAATAGAGTGGTTCAAGAAGATAAGTTCATCAAAATGAAGAGTAGAAATACTACGCTTTAAATTATCTAGGTTAATCAAATGCAATAAAATAAGAAATAATAAAATTAACCTAGATAATAGTGTCAAGTCTAGATAAGTATTAAATATGCTCTTAGCTCAATGTATGGTGATGAATATTCAGTTATAATTCACTCTATGGTTAGAATCTAGAATCTATTATCATGTCTACATTAGCAAAGCTTTGAAATATTGGAACATGAATTATGCTACATCTAGGATCAAAATTTCCTTTTTAGCTTTGATCCTTATATACATGGCCTAAAATTCTACATGATCCTAATCCTATAGCTCGTGGCTCTAAAATCTAGGATTTTACTCTTTAGAAATATGCTCGCCTATGTATATTTAAATTGGGTAGTTCTTAAAAGCATTGGTAGGACCTACTATCAAGTGGGAGAATATGTGACTTTTCTTGATTGTATTTAAGCCTTGGTATACCAATTCAATAATCTTTTGATGTTGAAACAAGATTGAATACATGTCACATAAAAATAAAATTCTTAGGAATTTATCCTTATGTATGTAAATGATAATGCAATGATTTTTCTATATTCTTGATTTAATTTATTGACTCTATGTGTTCTAAGGAGACAATATTTTCTATTCTCTAAATGGTGTAGGGATTTGTTCTTTTATACAAAACCTTAGCATTCAAATATGAACATTTCACATGTAAATTTGTAGGTAATAAATGGTTAGAATATGGTTGTCTTGTGCCCTTTATTAAATTTAAAAAATTAAAATTGGAGGTCAAGGTTATCCTAGTGACCTTGATCCTAAATAGGGATCACTTGAGCAATCTTGATTTGGGAATGGGAACAAGAAGACTAAGAACTAGGTCTAGGATATTAAGGAATAGGGACTTAGGTTCAATTAAGGTACATTATGAATGAAAATTCTTGCCCAAAAATGTTCAAATTGAGAACTTGAGTATCTCATAAAAGACAAAGGTAAAAATAAGCATAAAAGAAGTGGGAAAAAATGATAGGTATGTACACCTCTTTACATTTAGTAATGTTTTAAATTTTAAATTTTTATTTGGTTGATTGTTATCTACATAAAAATAATAGAGAATTTTATTTTGAGTAACTCTTGTTTGAAAGAAAAGAGAAATTTATTCAAAAATAGAATATGATTTTATGAAGGGATTGACTTTTAGCTAAAGAGATAAAATCCCCAGTAGAGCATCCACACTCTTAGATTATACTAGGGGATATTTTATGATAGAAATTATCTCAAGATGAAACACTTCTAAGAAGATTCATATCGATTTAAACATGATTATACCTCTATCATAGTTCAAATACACACAATACTATAAATCTAAAATTACAATAAGAATATACTAATATTTTAATGTAAATTCTTAATGAAATATAAAGAAGAGTAAAAAAGAGTCCTCAAGTTGTTCACATAAGTAAAATTATTCTTCCCCAAGAGGAATAAATTTATGTCAAAGTAATTGTAAGTGCCTAAAATCATACAAGCATACATGAAAATCCAACACATAACCCACAAGACATAACTATAAAATTTCTCTCATTTTTTCCAACTTTGATGGAGGTATCTAGTCAATTTATAGGACCCTCCCTTGCTCTTTTCTCATGTTCACCAACCATGCACCCTACTTATGTGCCTTGTTATCTTGTGAAAACTCATGTTTTGGCCTTTAAGTGGCTAAATTACATATATTATATTTAATAAACCAAGCCACCTATAAATCACTAGGTGATGTATACATTTCCTAGGTGACTCAACACTTGTAAAATAGGTTATTTCATAATTTTTATTGGTGCATGTAAACTTTGAATTTTGACAAATTTCTATCCAATTTTGGCCCTTAAATTAAGACCAATCAAATTTTGGTTACAACTCTTCATTACACAATTTGATTATGGATTCAATCTTGTTATTACCCACTTAAATAAATTTTCATGGGTCTTTGATTGCTCGTTCTAAATAATTTTTGAGCTCTCACGTCTCCTTTGATACCCATAATAATAGGTTAGAGTATCAATTAAAGAGGTCTTTAGAAAAGCTCTAATCCATTCTATAGCAATCAATGTCTACATTGCATCACTTTTCAAGCTTATTATATTCAAAACCAATGGATAAAATAATATCTTCCCATTAGAATTTAATTCTATCATCCCTTCCACTAAGAGAAGATCCCAAGTTTGGGATTAGAGAAATGATAGTTAAAGGTAGAACATTGAGGATTTACAAGTGATAAGAAATCTCTACAAAAATAAAAGAATTCACATCCTAGCTATGGTATCTAATTATTTCATTTACAATAAATTAGGATAATTTTTTTTCATTGAGTAGAATAGAGTAGTTAACTTAATTAGTTCAAAATCTTGTTCATATCAATAACACTATGATTGTTTCTCAAATTTAACATTTAAATATATTATATTTTATATTTATTATATTAATGTAAATTCATTTACAAATAATTGGTTTATTACAATAAACATTCTATCCAAAAATTGAAACAAAGCAACAAAACAAAACATGCATCCAAAAAAAATAATTATTAAAGATTCCCATAAAATCAAACAATTTTAAAATTAATCCCATCAAGAATTTATATACTAAAGTGCATTACAAATAGATGGAAAATGATAAAATAATAATCTTGCATTCAATTTAACTCATACAAATAGCATTTATATAATTTGAAATCAAAAAAAGGATAGAAGTATTGTTTTCTTTCATATTACTTTATTATCAGTTAATTGGTAGTCAATTTGAAAATGAATGAAAAAAATAGTCCTATTTGCATTAGTTAAGTATTTGGTAATCAATCATTATTTATTCATGTATTGGAAAATATATGAATACAAACTAAAAATGAAAGACAATGGAAATAAAAGAAAGAGAAAAATGTAGTGAGCCAAGAAACATGGTGTCATAGCCATGCCATCATATGAATGATGGAGGTGATTGTGGTGGTGTGATATATGGAACACTAGGACTAGATGCAACAAACAAGAAATAAGTTAAAATAAAGAAGCAAAAAACACATATTGACACAGACAAAGACAAAGACAAGACATAAATCAATCAAAAGAATGCAAAAAACATGTTGGTATCCAATGAAATTTTGAAGCCATGGGTGGATGAGAGGGATGAAAGGGGGATGGAGGGTCAATGGGTAGGTTCCAAACAAGGAACAAATCATGAAGAAATGAGAGGATAGATGGTAATGAAAAGGTCATTCCCTAGTGGATATATTAATGGTAACCATTCCCCAGGAAATGTTAGCAAGGGGATGCCCCCGTTTTAGCACGAATCAAGGAAAGGGGTTGAAATGGAAATGGATTGTAACGATGGGGGAAAGGAAAATGGATGGATTGGGGTGACGGAGGGATGAAAAATGAGAATTTTCGATTACTTGAGAAATCTAACAAAGGAGGATGTATGCGAGTGGGATAGTGGAAATCAATAGAATGTGATGAAAAAAGGACTTGAGCGAACAATTTGAGGTAAGGGGTAAATGGGATGAATAAAATTTCATGGTGGGAATCATATGGAAGGATGCATGCTCATATACTAGAGTGGTTTCTTATTACACATGATGCTTGTGTTGGCAAGAGACACTGTTAATATCATTTGGTTTTATCATTGATGGCAACCCTAATCGTTGGTTGGATATGCACTTCATCATTTGATCATACTGGCAAACAGATTGAAGACAGTCAAGGAAGAATAGGGAATCTGACAGTTTTGTTTTCATCGATCTTTATGAATTTTTTTTTTTATTATCCTATGTTGTGTATCTCAAGGAATGTTTTTTGGTATACGATCTATGTTGCTACTAAATATTATTGGGTTGTATCGATCCCTGTGCGACTTAGGAGATTCATTTGACTAATTTTTTGTCTATCAGTGCATGGAATTCGACTTCGTGGATATAACATGTCGCGGATTTTTGGGAATTAATTACTTAAGTATGTTTGTATTCGAGCATCTTTGTTTGGGTCCTAGCTAAGTTGTGGCCAACCGTTGTGGATGCGCATTAAACATTACTCATGTTTTGGGCTGATAGATGTAAATATTTTTGTGTTCTATTGATGCCAACATATTGCGATTAAATTCTTGATTGCGGATATATATAAGTGATTGATCATATCATTTTGAGATATGAAGAAGGTGTGTTGATGCAAATTGCAAAGATCAGAAGTGTAGAAGAGCAACTATGCATAGTTTCACTTGTGCATTAAGGATTTTTGTTATGCAAGTTTGAGCAGAGTGGAGCAGAAGTGTCGAATCAGTCAAAAGGACAGAAGATTGATTTTTGAGCCTAACCAAAACTATAATCAAGCATATGTATATGCTATTAATTGAGTTCAATCCTTTAGATGGTCTTAATCTAAACATTTTGTAAGGCAGTGAGCCTTCCTATTTTAAGAAATGAGCTCTAGGCAGTGTGCCTTAATGCAAGTGCATTCCCCATATTGTAAACTTCATTTTGAGTATACTCAAATCATATTGTGGATTGGCCATCCACCGTGGTTTTTTCCCTAACAGGGTTTCCACATAAAAATCCTTGTGTTATAGTGTTGTGATTGTTTTCTTCATGTTTATGCATTATGGTTGAATGTTACTAGTGCTTTGAAGATAAAGATTAATAAAGTTAATTTTTGCACAACACTGATTCACCCCCTCTCAATGTAGCTTGTTTCCAACATTTGGTATCAGAGCTAGTTCCTTGGAAGAAGTATAAAAACTTGGGGAGATCTTGGAAAGTGTTTCAATGGATTCAAGCAGTCTTCAACAACAGCTTTTGGTGGCCCTAGATGATCTTGATCAGTCAAAGTTTGAAGTTCAGAAATTGCAAGCAAACCTCATGGATGTTGAGAAATTCATTGAGTCTTTGAAAGACAAAATCAATAAGTCCAAGGAGAAGATAAGGGAACTCTATGATCAGATTAAGTAGAATGACGATCAAAGCATTGAAGATGAGCAACTAAGTCAAGCCCTGAAGGAAAAGATATAAGAATGTGAAAAGCTTACCAGAGATAATGTTGTTCTAAAACATGAGATGAAATCTATCATGATGAGGATGACCAAGGAGCTTGGAGATAGAAAGAAGAATGAAGATAACCTAGCACAATCCTTGAAAGAAAAATCTGAAGTATGCATCCAATTGGATAATGAACTGGAACAATCAAATAACAATGAGGAAGTACTAGAAAAATAGATTGATGATCTAAGAGATGAACTTGCTACTGCAAATGAGTACAAGGAGAAGTTCAAAGTTAGCTCAGCCAAGCTTGATGAACTAATCAAAAGTTAGAGGACTAATGGTGACAAGAGAGGTCTTGGATATGAGGAAGGAAAAAGTTCAAAATTTGGACAAAGGAATTCAAGACAAAGGGGATTCAGGCAAGGAAATCAAAAGAACAAATTTGGAAGGTATCCGATAAGACAACCTAATGCCTAGAGATTTAATGGATATTTTTTCAGTTGCAATAAATTTAGACACATGGCTACTCAATGTAGAAGCAAGATGAATCCAAGTGGTCCATCATTCTCAGGTCAGTGCTTTAATTGCAATAAGTTTGGTCATAAGTCAAATGAATGCATAAATGTGATGAACAAATTTCATAGAAATGTCAAATGTTATACATGCAATAGACTTGGCCATATTGCTAGCTAGTGTAGATCAAGAAGAAATCAGTGGAACAACTGGTCTAGACAAAGAAATGTTGTGTGCTACAATAGCAAAAAAATTGGTCACATTGCTACATTATGTTGGAACAAAAAAGGTCTGGTAAATAAAAGGAGAAACACACAAAAGGATGATAAGAGAAAAGGAAAAGTCACTACAGATGTGATCAGGAAGCAAAATGCAGAAGAAAATTCCCTCTGGTGAAGAAAATATGCCAACACTAAAATTTGCTTCACATAATTCCTTCGGGAATTAGTTTCAGGCCTTTGGCCTAAGGGGAGCTGTCAAGAAAATACTTTAACCCTTTAACCGGTAATTGACACCGAATGTGGATATGTACAACAAGTGCATAGATTGTCTATAGATGTTGTTGAACTCACTAGAGAAAATACTATGTAGTATTGGTGGTCCGCAGAAGAACTATCTGTCACAACACATAGAAACAGGGTAACTGGATGAGTTAGGGTAAAAATCATTTATTGTGACAAAAAGGGTTAGGTATGCAAGTGATAAAAGGTCATTTCTATCTTTCATTTGTCACTTTGCACTTTTGTAATACCTCACCACGCAACCCTAGAGGAAGTTTCAATTCACAATAAAAGCATACTAAATCTTTTTTTTTATTAAAGTGAATTATACATATGTGTTCATCTACAATTGATAACATCCCCTAAGGCTACGCAACCGAGATTACTTAAACCCACATAACAAACATCATAATAATCATAGCAAAAATAACTTTATGAAATAAACATCATACAACATAAGGATACCACTTAACATAATAAGATAAACATCCAAGATATAATTCTTATAATCATGTAATCAAATAGTTACATCACTCATTCCTAGAATAAGGCAATAATACAAATAAGTTACAATTACATAATTCCACCTCATAAACATAAGAGGTATAAAATAACTTATACAATTTGAAATATAACAATGCACGAATTAAACACAAGAACCGCGAGCTGTCCATCTGGATATCTCACCACCAAGTACTGAAGTTAAATGGGGATCCAATGGTTTATGGTGCATGTTCCACCCAACCAAGTGGTACCCGAAGGCCCACCCCCCATGCTAGGAGATAGTAACAACGTAACATGGACAAAGATCTACAACCTCTAACCAAAGGTTGACTCATACTGACTCAACCAAACAAATAAACTAAACAAGAACAACTCTCACATCACTGACATAGGTCACATTGCTTCCAAACATAAAATAGATCAAGTATGTTCAAAGAACCATACACATAAAACATATACCAATTGTTGTCCTAGATAGAGTGTCATCGCATAGTTAGTCATGAGATCTCCTCTGGGCATTTTTCATAGGCTTCGGATATCCTGGTGACCTCAACCGAACCCCGGCCCTCATGCTCACTCACGTAGCATCAAATACCTCTCGTAAGGACAAGATAGATGATAATGACATCTCAGGCCTTCCCACTCATCCCAAGTCTAAATGAGCCCTTGTGTCTATGAGTGAGGATAAATTATCTTGATTAGTGTAAAATGCATCCTAATCATCTAAGTACATTAATTTAGTTATCACTTGATTAAATCACTTCTGAAGGTTACCCAGTTTACCTCTTTGGGCTCCGACGCCTAACAAAAGCCACTCTTTTAATGGACAACACACAAAAAAACTAATCACCAAGGAAATCACTAGTGCATACAAACTGGATTGAATAGCCACTCCAACTCTAGGAGTAAACAAATAATAGAACTCACTCCAAATATCTTGGAGGAAACAAAACACATAGTCCACTCCTTTCATAGAAGGTACAAAACATCCTCGTTCGTGGAAGCCAAGTAAATTACTGAAAAGACACCATGCACAACCCAAGGGAAGGACAACTGGTTGATATAAAGTATCGACAACCCTCATCCTCTATGATCTTTTGGAAGACTTACAAATTTGGACTAAGACTTTATCCCATATCCCAAAATACAACTTGACGACATAACTACAAAAGCATTCAAGTCATTAATCAAATCTAATATTTGGATTTCCTATAGCCATACTCATCCAATAGGTAACGTTGACAAGTCAAAGGCACGATAACTAGATCATCTGAAATAATCATATACCCTATTTCCTCTTTCCTTATTGGGAATCTTAAACAATTTAAACTCACATCCCTTTACGAAATACAGAGAAAATAAAACATTTAAGGCAATCACGAGGATATCTCTATTTTTCGATACTCTAAATCCATATCCATCCCATATTCCAATCACAATAATTTAATTGCCTTAGTAGATATAAATAAATGAAAATAATTAATTGTCTCAACAATATAAACAATTCCTTAATTTACTATTAATACAACATAAAACTGTTGCAAATAATCTTTTCAATTTTCTAACCAAAACTTATATCTCTTTCAATTTACTATTAAAAACATGTAATATCTTCAACATAAAATATCTTTTTTTCCATATCTATTTGACCATGCATTCAAATCTTATCTTTTAAATCTCCATGCAAAACTAGATTACATGCACCTAAATAAAACCAAATAAATATTGAATATACTCCTAATTGAAAACACTCATATAATATATACATCTCAATATATTCTTCAATTATATTAACAAAATAAATATTTCATTCCCATAAACCAATATGTTCAATTCTTCAATTAAATATTCCTTCTTATATCCTTTATTGCACACAAATAATTATTTAATAATACACATTAAATTTACAACTTTATTTATAATCTATAAAATATATATATACATAATATATATATACACAATTATATATATACTCATATATAATCATGCGCATCCCATATATCTACTTATAATAGATATAAAAACCCTATTAAAATTTAATCCAATTTATATATATACATGATATATATATTTCATTAAAACTTTCCAACTGAACCTAAAATGTTAATTACAAATCAAATAATAAAAGAAAATAGAATAAAGTAAATTCCGTCCAAATGCTGAGAGGAGAGGGGGGCGGATTCCCATACTGTTCGCGCATTCCAATCAAGGTTCTCGGGATACGAAAAGGGCTATAAAGAGAGGAGGTGTGGTTGTTCACACAGGACCGAGCCTCCCCTCACACCGCAACCTACAAAGATATGGGGGGTGGTGGAGGGTCTCCCTCCACACTACCTCTCCCATATGGGAGCGGCGGTGGGGAGGTAGATCCTCCCCAACCCCAATCCATATGCTCCAAGGGGAAACTGCAAATAAGGTATTCACAGGTACAACAAATTAAATTCACATACAATAAACAACGAATAAATAACACACCTCCCAAGAACAAGGATGGGTATCATTGTACGACAATTTCTCAGTTACATATTAATAAAATCTCCAATTAAAAATAAATATACATATTATATATATATATTTGTACATATGTATATATATATATATATAAATAACAAAATATATATATACATATGTATGAATATATAATATGTATAAATAAAAACAAAATTTCAATTCAAAAGGCAGATTGAAGGAATTATTTTGAAACATTCACCTACAGGTGAACATATGAAATTTTTCAGAGAACAATCCATAATTTACAGAGGATATAAAACTAAATAACTCAACCAACTTTTCTAAGCTAACTAAATCCTCTAGATTTGGTTTAATAACTAAACTAACCATTTCCTCAAATAACTAAATTAAATTCTACAAAATATTTTTACAATTTCCTTGAGGAATTTTTCAGGGAAATAACAAACTTCCAAAATCTAAACAATTAATTTCTAATCTCAAATAGTAATCTCTATTCCCAAATAAATTTAACAAGTAATTCTTTAATCAATACCAATTTGATTTAAACAAATCTAGAATAATAAACCATAGAATAAAACCTGGTGTTGAAGCTACAGGAAAAGAAGATTTTTGATGTAGAGCCTCCTCCAAAGATTTCACAATTTCTCTTCAACCATGCAGTGATTCCAAGCAAGCAAACAATCCAAAAGCACAACCAAACTTCAACAAAAATTTCCCAAATCGATTCTATAGCCAAAAATTTCTTGAAACCCCCCTCTATGCAATTTTTCCCAAAAATATCCTCTCACACCTGAAGAAGCTTTTCCTCTCCAAAATTCTCTCTGTGAATGAATTTTCCACCAACTCTTCTAATTAATTAAACTTTCACATGTTGGCATAATTGAAAATATCTTCAACAACCAAATCTAATTTGCATGCAATATCATAATTTAAAATATTAAAATATTAAATTAACTCCAACATTTTGAAAACTGACTTTCCTTTTAAAATTCAATTTCAAATTCTAATTTCATTCCCACAAATTGAAATAAACTTCCAAAATTAATTTTAATTCTTTTCTTTCTTTTAATTTTCACAATCTCACATTTAATTAATTAATTTAATTATTTAATCATTAAAATCAACCCTTTGGATTAAATTTTAATTAATTAATTTAAATATAAACTTTTATCCACATTTCATAATTTAAATTAAATAACCATCAACATGATTTAATGCAATCATTCTAAATAATTATTTCCAAATCAAGAATCCCATTAGAAATAAATAAAATTAAAGCAAGGCAATCAATGACTCGACACAAATGACTGATGACACACTAAGGCTAGGGTGTAGACTTGACACAAGTTACCTAGCTACTATCCCCCATTCAACTTCACCATTGGATCGACACGCTCAAACCTATGTAACCAGGTGGAGTCGATGTCATGTACCTGCAATCCTGAAAACCAAATAAACATCATACAATATAACCAACATATAATACACACCGTGAAGAGGAAGTCATGGAATCGCAGGGAGCTCGCAAGCGAGTGATGCGAACCCATCCTCTTCACCAATACACTTATCAAAACTAACACTTCCATCATAATTCCAATAATCTCATAAGTAATTACATGTTATATCAACTAACATCTTTACACCAATTAAAGCATGTAAACTAAAGCATCAGATAAATCAAATCACATCACATAAAATAGGTCATCGCTCTATAAATAGCAATAAAATAACACACACATAAGATATAGTATATGAATATCCAGAAACATTAATCAAAGAAAAACAGAGGGGTGTTACATTCTCTCCCCCAAGGGTTAGGCTTACTCCTGGAAGCCTGCAAAAACCCCATGTGCAAACTCCATACAATCACACGTAACCAAGGGTTCCAAACTGAACCACTCCATACCTCAACACATAAACAACAACAACACGTATCATATACAACTCAGCCAAGTACACTACCAATCCAACCAAGACAACATGGTGAAACAACCACAACCAAGTCTCCAAAAACACATAACCATGGATTATCATACATAATAGACATATGTACCAATACACATCACCAGAAATCATCACAAGACTACACAAGGGTCCATCTGGACACCGAAAAGCAGCATACCAATCCATGATAGAAGAATCCATGAATCAAGAACATAAACCATCTCAAATATATCAACATCAAAATCAGTGGCTTGATGGTGTTAGGTCATACATAAAGTGAAACCGTCCAAACAAGACCACCATGACCTGTCTCTTGTTGTGTAAGGTGATTAGCCTCCAAGAGATAGTCATCACACATAGGTAAGTAGTGGGTCATAGCTGCATAACAGCCTCACACACCCCCATCCTCAACGTTTCCTGCATCTACTTCCTTGTACACACTCACCAAGTTTGTCTCATACGTCCTTGGAGAGGAAACACAATGTGACACATAGCTGACATGAAAACAACAAAGATAATTAGCTTAGCCAACAAGTTCATAAAGAATAGAAAATTAAAGTTTAATTTCAACAATAATGCAATAAATGTGCACAATTTCAACATTGAATCAAATATATAACCACTAGGGTTATAAAAAGATAAGATCACAAGTTGTGGCTAAACCTTCACAATCAAGTATAAACAAAGTGTCAGCCCTCACAATCAACTGAAAAATCATCAATAACTGAAAGAAAGTTCACAATCTTTAAAATTGCACTGTACATCACTATATGACTAAATACTAGCCACCAACGAGGAAGGAGGAAACAACGTCCAACTAGAATGATAACAACCCTCATGTGATGCGGAGTGGGTCCATCACACAAGTAGGATAACCAAGACAACCTTATAGGAACATCCAATTCCATAACCCATGGAATACGTATCATAAATTTCCAATCATAACCTTTTATTAGGTTACTTTCACACTACTCTTTTCCACAGAGTACATCATGCTAAAGTAAAAGCCATGAACACATGATCACTTAACAATTCCATTGAAAATTCGCAGGGACAACACAGTGGGCACAAATGTACCTAGAGAACCCAGTGTTTAAACCTAGGCTCTGATACCATGTGTAATGCCCCACCACGCAACCCTAGCGGAAGTTTCAATTCACAATAAAAGTGTACTAAATCTTTTTTTTATTAAAATAAATTAAACATACGTGTTCATCTACAATTGATAACATCCCCTAAGGCTACGTAACCGAGATTACTTAAACCCACACAACATACATCATAATAATCATAGCAAAAATAACTTTATGAAATAAACATCATACAACATAGGATACCACTTAACATAATAAGATAAAAATCCAAGATATAATTCTCATAATCATTTTATCAAATAGTTACATCACTCATTCCCAGAATGAGGCAATAATACAAATAAGTTACAATTACAGAATTCCACCTCATAAACATAAGAGGGATAAAATAACTTATACAATTTGAAATATAACAATGCATGAATTAAACATAAGAACCGTGAGCTGTCCATCTGGATATCTCCCCACCAAGTACTAAAGATAAATGGGGATCCAACGGTTTATGGTGCATGTTCCACCCAACCAAGTGGTACCCGAACGCCCACCCCCCATGCTAGGAGATAGTAACAACGTAACATGGACAAAGATCTACAACCTCTAACCAAAGGCTGACTCAACCAAACAAATGAACTAAACAAGAACAACTCTCACATCACTGGCATAGGTCACATTGCTTCCAGACATAAAATAGATCAAGTATGTTCAGAGAACCATACACATAAAACATATACCAATTGTTGTCCTAGATAGAGTGTCATCGCATAGTTAGTCATGAGATCTCCTCTGGGCATTCTTCATAGGCTTCGGATATCCTGGTGACCTCAATCGAACCCCGGCCCTCATGCTCACTCACGCGGCATCAAATACCTCTCGTAAGGACAAGATAGATGATAATGACATCTCAGGCCTTCCCACTCATCCCAAGTCTAAACAAGCCCTTGTGTCTATGAGTGAGGATAAATTATCTTGATTAGTGTAAAATGCATCCTAATCATCTAAGTACATTAATTTAGTTATCACTTGATTAAATCACTTCTAAAGGTTACCCGGTTTACCTCTTTGGGCTCCGATGCCTAACAGAAGCCACTCTTCTAATGGACAACACACAAACAAACTAATCACCAAGGAAATCACTAGTGCATACAAATTGGATTGAACAACCACTCCAACTCTAGGAGTAAACAAATAATAGAACTCACTCCAAACATCTTGGAAGCAACAAAACACATAGTCCACTCCTTTCACAGGAGGTACAAAACATCCCCGTTCCTGGAAATCGGGTAAATTACTGAAAAGACACCATGCACAACCCAAGGGAAGGACAACTGGTTGATATAAAGAATGGACAACCCTCATCCTCTATGATCTTCTGGAAGACTTACAAATTTGGACTAAGACTTAATCCCATATCCGAAAATACAACTAGACGACATAACTAGAAAAGCATTCAAGTCATTAATCAAATCTAATATTTGGATTTCCTAAATCCATACTCATCCAATAGGTAACATTGACAAGTCAAAGGCACGATAACTAGATTATCTGAAATAATCATATACCCTATTTCCTCTTTCATTATTGGGAATCTTAAACAATTTAAGCTCACATCCCTTTACGAAATACAGAGAAAATAAAACATTTAAGGCAATCACGAGGATATCTCTATTTTTCGATACTCTAAATCCATATCCATCCCATATTCCAATCACAATAATTTAATTGCCTTAATAGATATAAATAAATAAAAATAATTAATTGTCTCAACAATATAAACAATTCCTTAATTTACTATTAATACAACATAAAACTATTGCAAATAATCTTTTCAATTTTCTAACCAAAACCTATATCTCTTTCAATTTACTATTAAAAATATGTAATATCTTCAATATAAAATATCTTTTTTTCCATATCTATTTGACCATGCATTCAAATCTTATCTTTTAAATCTCCATGCAAAACTAAATTGCATGCACCTAAATAAAACCAAATAAAGATTGAATATACTCCTAATTGAAAACACTCATATAATATATACATCTCAATATATTCTTCAATTATATTAACAAAATAAATATTCCATTCCCATAAACCAATATGTTGAATTCTTCAATTAAATATTCCTTCTTATATCCTTTATTGCACGCAAATAATTATTTAATAATACACATTAAATTTACAACTTTATTTATAATCTATAAAATATATATATACTCATATATAATCATGCACATCCCATATATCTACATATAATAACTATAAAAACCCTATTAAAATTTAATCCAATTTATATATATACATGATATATATATTTCATTAAAACTTTCCAACTGAACCTAAAATGTTAATTACAAATCAAATAATAAAAGAAAACGGAATAAAGTAAATTCCGTCCAAATGCTGAGAGGAGAGGGGGGCGGATTCCCATACTGTTCACGCATTCCAGTCAAGGTTCTCGAGATACGGAAAGGGCTACAAAGAGAGGAGGCACGACTATTCACATAGGGCCGAGCCTCCCCTCACACCGCAACCTACAAAGATATGGGGGGCGGTGGAGGCTCTCCCTCCACACCGCCTCTCCCATATGGGAGCGGTGGTGGGGAGGTAGATCCTCCCCAACCCCAATCCATACGCACCAAGGGGAAAATGCGAATAAGGTATTCGCAGGTACAACGAATTAAATTTGCATACAATAAACAGTGAATAAATAACACGCCTCCCAAGAACAAGGATGGGTATCGCTGTACGACGATTTCTCAGTTACATATTAATAAAATCTCCAATTAAAAATAAATACACATATTATATATATATCTGTACATATGTATATATATATAAATAACAAAATATATATATACATATGTATGAATATATAACATGTATAAATAAAAACATAATTTCAATTCAAAGGCAGATTGAAGGAATTATTTTGAAACATTCACCTACAGGTGAACATATGAAATTTTTCAGAGAACAATCCACAATTTACAGAGGATATAAAACTAAATAACTCAACCAACTTTTCTCAACTAACTAAATCCTCTAGATTTGGTTTAATAACTAAACTAACCATTTCCTCAGATAACTAAATTAAATTCTACAGAATATTTTTACAATTTCCCTAAGGAATTTTTCAGGAAAATAACAAACTTCCAAAATCTAAACAATTAATTTCTAATCTCAAATAGTAATCTCTATTCCCAAATGAATTTAACAAGCAATTCTTTAATCAATACCAATTTGATTTAAACAAATCTAGAATAATAAACCATAGAATAAAACCTGGTGTTGAAGCTATAGGAAAAGAAGATTTTTGATGTAGAGCCTCCTCCAAAGATTTCACAATTTCTCTTCAACCGTGCAGTGATTCCAAGCAAGCAAACAATCCAAAAGCACAACCAAACTTCAACAAAAATTTCTCAAATCGATTCTACAACCAAAAATTTCTTCAAACCACCCTCTGTGCAATTTTTCCCAAAAATATCCTCACACCTAAAGAAGCTTTTCCTCTCCAAAATTCTCTCCGTGAATGAATTTTCCACCAACTCTTCTAATTAATTAAACTTTCACATGTTGGCATAATTGAAAATATCTTCAACAACCAAATCTAATTTGCATGCAATATCAAAATTTAAAATATTAAAATATTAAATTAACTCCAACATTTTGAAAACTAACTTTCCTTTTAAAATTCAATTTCAAATTCTAATTTCATTCCCACAAATTGAAATAAACTTCCAAAATTAATTTTAATTCTTTTCTTTCTTTTAATTTTCACAATCTCACATTTAATTAATTAATTTAATTATTTAATCATTAAAATCAACCCTTTGGATTAAATTTTAATTAGTTAAATAAATTTAATTTAATTAATTAATTTAAATATAAACTTTTATCCACATTTCATAATTTAAATTAAATAACCATCAACATGATTTAATGTAATCATTCTAAATAATTATTTCCAAATCAAGAATCCCATTAGAAATAAATAAAATTAAAGCAAGGCAATCAATGACTCGACACAAATGACTGACAACACACTAAGGCTAGGGTGCAGACTTGACACAAGTTACCTAGCTACTATCTCCCATTCAACTTCACTGTTGGATCGACACGCTCAAACCTATGTAACCAGGTGGAGTCAATGTCATGTACCTGCAATCCTGAAAACCAAATAAACATCATACAATATAACCAGCATATAATACACACTGTGAAGAGAAAGTCACAAAATCACAAGGCGCTCGCAAACGAGTGATGTAAACCCGTCCTCTTCACCAATACACTTATCAAAACTGACTCTTGCATCATAAATCCAATAATCTCATAAGTAATTACATGTTATATCAACTAACATCTTTACACCAATTAAAGCATGTAAACTAAAGCATCAAATAAATCAAATCACATCACATAAAATAGGTCGTCGCTCTATAAATAGCGATCAAATAACACACACACAAGATATAGTATCTAAATATCCAGAAACATTAATCAAAGAAAAACAAGGATACACTGTCCAGTCCAGAAAGCAAAACAGAGGGGTGTTACAACTTTGAAGAAAATAAGGTTGGACAGCTCTGAGGCGAACTTTGGCGAATTAAGGCGAAATTCAACTATGAAGATGATTCAAAAAAAAAACTCTGATCCGATGAAAAGATATCTATCAGAATAACCCTATGAATCTGTGAATTGGTGAAAATGAATACTCCATTGGTAGTTGATGTCAAGGATAGACCTCATCCCAAATTTAAATGGCATCCCTATAAATATTTCAAGATAGACTTGTTAGGAGCATTTTCGTCTATGTCGCACTGAGTGTTACGCATTGAAGATATTAGGGCGTATATTCATGCAAACATTAAAGAGTTAGGAAGCTCACAGCTACTGAATTCTTATAACAATCATTTAATAGGAGAATAATTTTGTGTCAAGCCAAAATTCGAAACTCTAGAAGAAAAGACATTTACATAGATTGTATATTTCCCGTCTTTGAAGAAAATGAATGGGTCTAGTACATCTTGAATCGAGTTCATGCAGAATTCATGTGGTTGAATATACCCTTCAAGATAACAAAAGAGGCTATAAGAGTTTTTAAAGGTTTAAGTTCCTCTGGTGGATTACCAATTCTGAAATTAGTGAAGAATCGAACGGTCACTGATGCAACAAGTTCCAAGCATGATAGAAGAGCGATGACAATTGATGACATTGTTGATGTAGATGTCAAATTTGCATCTATGGTTATTGGGTACAAAATCTATCATTCCAACCAAGACAATTATGTTTCTGGTATAGCCATTTATGCAGCCTATCAAACGGTAAAGGAAAATGCAAACTATGATCTATGTGAGTTGCTAAGAAGTCAGCTGATGAAAAATCTTGGGAAAATCAAGAAGGATAAGAAAATTTCCTTCAAGTATGGTAACTTGCTAAATTATGTCTATTCTTCTACTTCATGAATGAGGTTTCGAGATTCAAAATAATTCATTAGGAGAAAATAAATAGATAGCTGCTCAGATCAGAGATTTATTTCATAGATTTGCGGACATTAACACCAATAATGCCACTATCTAGGGATATTTCAAAACTTTTCAGAGTATGATGCAGGCCAGAGAAATAATTCCTACTTCTATTCTGGAGAAGTATAAGGATACAATTTGTTTTATGGTAGATATTGATCAATGCATGATGAAAGCTATTGATCCCAAAATAGTTTGGATCATGCCTATGAGCTATGAAGTTGAAAAGCACATTCTAGAAATGTGTGCACAACACTTACTAAATAAACCTCTGGATCCAGCAGAAGAGAGGTTTGGTACTTATGCAGAAAATAATATACAGGTACACAATGAACTCAGGAAACCTATGTTGGTCAAAAGAGTTGCAAAAGAGGTAGAAATATTTGCAGAAAGTATGGGCATATTCATAGATAAAGTAAGAGAAGTTAGAAGGAAAAGAGAATAAGCTGAAGCAGTAAAATAGGCAAAAAAAATTGAATCAGCTAGTCCGGTAGCACCCTCTACCAAAACTAGGTCAATAAGGAGCTCTGCACCCCTATCCGCTCCTGCAGCAAAACCAATTCCTATAAATACATCCGACAAAGAAGGATAAAAGCAAAAGATTCTATGTGGCAGTCTCTGAAGATGAAGAGATAGAATCATATGAAGGAGTTAGAGAAATAAAGCATCAAGGGGCTAAGGCAGCCATAGTCTCCAAAGAGAAATCCTCCAGTGAAGGAGTCAAATCCAAGAAGAAAGTAAAAGTTGACAAACCGGGTATGTCAGTGGGAGAAGTTGAAATAAATTTGGTCAAGGATGCCAATCTTAAGCCACTTCGTAAATGGTATGAAACCTTTGATAAATCAGGCCAAAGAAATCTTGAAGAGGCAACAATAAAGTATTTGAATATTTTTAATAAGGTTCTTATTGAAGTAATTCCTAATCTACCTAAAAGCTTGTATGAGATTTTGGAAATGAGGAGAGTCAAGGCTAGAACAGAAGAAGAGAAAATGAGAGAAAGAATCCTTTCAAAATTGTGTCAAGTAATGTCTATGGAAGATATGCAAGCACTCCTGAACAAAGCTAAAAGGGAATTCAAGAGAAAGTCAAGGTGAATAAGCTCATGATTGGTTTGACTAATGAGGTTACAAAAGAAACTAAGCAAATCTTGAGAAATATTTTGTTAAATGACAGAATTGATGTTGTCGCTGAAGAAACTCATGATAAAGATGTCCCATTTGGTTCGAAAGGAGAAGCAAAAGAAGAGAAAATTGATACAACTCGGGATACTCAGATTCCTCTTAATATGGACAATACAAAAATACCTATGGAGATTGAGGCTCCTAAAATTGTGACGGTTGAGAAGGATGAGAAAATTGAAATTCCAGAAGTTAAGTAAGAACCTGCAACTGAAGAAACAATAATTGAGGAAAAGAAAGTTGAGGTAAAGGAAGTTCAAATCGAAGCAAGAGACACTGCAGAGGCAGTGAAGAAATTTTTGGTAGAACAACAGGGAGAATTTGATCCTGAATTGATTGAAGGTCCTATTGACCTATCCACTTTGTCTTTAATTCATAAAATGAAGGTAGCATCATTCGCCCAGGCGAAGGCTAGAGAAGAATTGTTGAGGTCTCACATTGAGGATAATGAACTTTTAAACCTTGCATCTGGAGTTTTGGAGAAGATAATGCCTACTCATGTCAAAGATCTACCTAGTTCCTCCTCTGGTGAACTGAAGAATCTCATCAACTCTGTAAGTACTCATTTCAAGTCATTTGAGAAGTTAGCCATGATTAAAGTTCAAAAATAATTTGATGCCAAAAGGTTCAATGGGTTGAAATAAATGATTGCCAAGGATAAAAATTTGTTAGCCACATGTGTGAAAAAATTTCAAAATGCTCTGTCTGAAGGTGGAAAGATTTATAAGTCATGTTTTTCTTTGTCAAAATTTAATGAAGCCAATGGGAACAAGGTTAAGGATTTTGAAAATTAGTTAACTACTATTTATGAAAGCCTTTGATCCCTTAGCTGGTGGTGTTGCAAAGAAAGAAAGTCAGGTGATATCTCTACTTGACAAGATAAGGATCTTAAAGCCTGACAATGACAAAATTATTGAAAAAGCATGTGAACTTAGAGGCCTAATTGGTCTGAAGATTGAGATAATGTCAAGTGCACTAAAGGAAGGTGAAGAAGATGCTATAGCAGTTAGTGATCCAACAAACTTGGAGTCTGCAGAGACACAATCCTACTTAGTCTGTGGTCACATAACAATCTTGGAAAGTCTCAAAAGGGTTTGGGACACAAATTTGATCTAGTTGAAGAAATATTTTGCAGATGTTTTCCAATTTATGTAAGTTAAAGAAGCATCTTTGTATATATGTAGTTTTCTTATAAGTTTTGTTTGATATTTTTGTATGTGGATTCTTGCCTTTTCCATTGATGTCAAAGGGGGAGAGTAGTAGAGTAAAAAATGCACAATCATCTTAGGCAGAGAGTTGTATTTTTGGAATTTTGAAGATGACAGTGCAATTCATCTTGGTACTGATCTGACACTTAGTCATTTTTCACTAAGTGTTGCCATCAATGCCAAAGGGGGAGATTGTTGGCAAGAGACACTGCTAATATCATTTGGTGTTGTCATTGATGGCAACCCTAATCGTTGGTTGGATACGCACTTCGTCATTTGATCATATCGGCAGAAAAATTGAAGACAGTCAAGGAAGAACAGGGCATTCGACAGTTTTGTGTTCATCAATCTTTATGAAGATTTTATGTTATTATCCTATGTTGTGTATCTCAAGGAATATTTTTTGGTATATGATCTCTATTGCTATTGAATATTATTGGCTCGTATCGATTTGTGTACGACTTAGGATATTTGGTTGACTAATTTTTTGTCTATCAGTGCATGGAAGCCAACTTCATGGATATAACATGTTGTGGATGTTTGGGAAGTAATTACTCAAGCATTTTTGTATCCGAGCATCTTTGTTTGGGTCCTAGCTAAGTTGTGGCCGACCCTTGTGGATGCACACTATAAATTACTCATGTTTTGGGCTAACAGTTGTAAATATTTTTGTGTTCTATTGATTTCGACATATTGTGATTAAATTCTTGATCGCGGATATATAGAAGTGATTGATCATATCATTTTGAGATATGAAGAAGGTGTGTTGATGTGAATTGTGAAGATCAGAGGTGCAGAAGAGCGACTATGCATAGTTTCACTTGTGCATTGAGGATTTTTGTTATACGAGTTTGAGCAAAGAAGAGAAAAAGTGTCGAATCAGTCAGAAGGACAAAAGATTGATTATTGAGCCTAACCGGTGTAACGCTCCGCCACGCAACCCTAGAGGAAGTTGCAACAACTACTTAAACGGGCTAATTTTTTTTTTGTTTAAGAACAATTAATAAGTAAGTTCACTAACTAATGCCAACAACCTCTAAGGTTATGAGACAAAGGTTATATAAAACCTCAACACAAACATAAATAAAACCCATGTCAATTATTTAATTAATGAGATAAAATATTCATTCCAAGTAAGATAATTTTACAACAAGCATAATAAATAACTTTCAAATGCATTAATCCATTCATTAAACAATAAGGTTACAACACTCATTCCCCGAATGAGGCAAGTCCAATAAATGGGATTACAATTATAAATTCCACCTCAATAACAAAAAGGGGTAATAATTACAAGAATAAATGAAATGAAAACAAGCAAGAACTGCAACTAAAACCACGAGCTCTCCAACTGGAAGTCTTGTCCACATGTACAAGGAGAAAAACCCAACGAAGGAAGGTGCACGTTCCACCCAACCAAGTGGAACCCAAAGGTCCACCCCCCGTGCTAGGAGATAGTAACAAGAGTTTCTACCCAAGGACGTCTACCTCTAGACATAGGCTAACATAACCATACTGAAATAAATATAGTGACATCACTAACACAAGGTTACAATGCTTCCAGAAATTACATAATCAATTGCATCACTGATGCAAACATATTGTTGACCTAGGAGAAGTGTCATCACAATGTTACATGGGTTATCCTGGTGAGTCTTCCTAGGCCCCAGCCCCCATCTCGGGTTATCCCGATAACCTCTAATGACTTCCAGCCCCTCATGTAAACCAATGCGGAATTAGTTATCTTTCATAAAGACAAGATAACGATCTTGCCATTCCAAGCCTTCTCGTTTCAACCCAAGTCTTTACAAGCCCTTGTGTTCATGAGTGAGGCATAATTATCTTATTAAGTGTTTGATACTACGTGATACTCTAATCAGTTAATTAAGTTATCACTGGATTAACTAACTTACAATGAGTTATCCTAGCACCACTTCATGTGCCGACCCTCGTTACAAGCCACTCCTCTAAGACGACACATGGAACAACTCCACAACCCAAGGGTACACAAGTGCAACATAAGGGTACCACATCCCTAACCATGACATACCATCAACACACTCCCGTTCGTGATAACCGGGAAACAAACTGGTTAACGCACTACCCAAGGTGATCTTAAGGTTGACTACACAGTACGACAACCCACAAACTTGAAATCCCAACTAGAAGACTTGCTAAACATGAAAACCCACATTTCCCGAATGACCATACAAATAGCTCAAAACAAGGAAAGAATCAAATCTACTTTGGGTTTACTATACCCATTTCCTCACTAGCATTCAATAATCAATGCGTTAAATGAACTGGTTTAAAATACGCCATTTTAAAAAAATCATTTTATTTCCACGTAGCATTTAAATACATGAAACATTAACCCATATCCCAATAATTCAGATAAAAGCATAATCCCATTTTTAAATAAAACATTTATTTTCCATAATCCATAAAACTCATTTTCTTAAAAAAAAAAAAAATACTCCCCTTTAAACAATATAATAATGACGTGAAATTCTCCTTCTAAATGTTAATATTAAAATATTAAGATTATTATATTATTTAATTCTCTCATAATATTATTAAAATAAATAAATTATTCTATTAAACGAATTTTACAATTAGAATAAATCGTAATATTCTCTTATTAAATGCATTTTAATAATCTAATAACTCATAATATGCAATACAATAATAAATTTTAATATTTAAAATATTATAATAATTATAATATATAAAATAAAATAAAATTTTATTATTATTTTAAAATTTTTAAAAGAACCAAGGGCACTACCTCGGTTCGCGTGCCAACCCCCAGGGTTGGATCGCATGAATGTCGGAGTGCGTGTGTTTTGCATTAGGGCGGGGGAAGGACAGTCGCGGGTTTTCATGGGCAAGCGCTGGCGCGGGCGACGGAGCCGGCCACCAACTGTGGTGGTGCGGGCTGTGCGGTCCACCCAGGCCGCGGACAGGGGTTGCGTTGGGCGCGCTCCCCCACTCCGCTTCCCAAGGGAGTGACGGTGGGGTGAGCCCCAACCCCCTCTACAAAAAAAAAAAAAATTCATATAAAAAAAATGATCTCTTCTTTTTTTTTTAAAAAAAAACAAAACCTTAAAACGAAAATATAGGCTTAGAAAAGGGATAAAATTCTGGCAAAATTTTATTTTTATAAAATTTTGCCAGCATAACTTTATATGGGGAATATATAAAAATATATATACTTATAACCAAGTATATGAACATATATTTTTAAAGAAATATATAGATGCCTACACATAATCTCCATTCAAACAAAATTGAAACTCTAAAATTTGAAGAACAAATTGAGAACAAACAGAATGAAGATAACAATTGCAACAAGAATTTTTGTTTCCATCTTGAACAAACTTATTCAAATTTTGAAAGCACAATAACAAACAGAATTGTTTTGCACTCAAACAAAGATTGCAATTAGTTTTCCATCCACACAAAAGCCATTGAATTCAAAAAAATTCAATTAAAACAAGATGAGAACTTGATTCTTTTGAAGTATGTTGAAGATCTTGATGGTGCTATGAAACCCTCTTAAGCTCCACAGATTCTTTGAGCTTTTTCTCCAAACCCACAAAATTTAGCACTCCTTCCCCTTCTCTTCTCAATTTTTCTCCAAAAACTCCATTCTCAAGACTTGTGAAGAAATTCAAAGATAATGCAAATTTTTCCCAAAAATCCTACAACCACCCTCATAAATTCTAGAAAACAAAATAGAAAATATCTCATTTTTTGAATTTTTGAATTTTCAAATTTCTATATTGACTTTTAATTCATTTTCTTAATTTCCAATTCCAACTCAAATATGCATGCCTTTCCATAATGGATAATGTAAATCATTTCAACATAAATAACTTAATCCATTAATAAAATAAATCTACTACAAGATTAAAATATATATTAATTAAATTAAATTACTCAATAATTTAAATCACATTTCCAACATTATTCTAACTTCCTAAATAAACTGAAACAAGGCAAATGGAACAAAATGGAACAACTAGACCACACTATGACTGATGACACACTATGACCAGGGTGACGACTCGACACGGAAATCCTAGCTACTATCTCCCAATCGAATGTCGTTGGGCAATGGACACGGTTGAACCTGTGAAACTAGGGGGAGTCGATGTCCTGTACCTGTCAACCTGCGAACAAATAATATAACCACATGCAATAATATGTCATAAATAAGGCACACCGTGAAGAGGAAATCACGAAATCGCAAGGCACTCACAAGCGAGTGATGTGATACCATCCTCTTCACCAATACAGTGGTACTAACTGACGCATCTAACATAGCAGCATAATCAAAAGCATGAAACATCATAAATTTAAATATCCACTTATGCTAATTCCAAACATGCCATAGTAATCACATCAAATATAGTATCATCAAAACAAGGTACATCATGATAGCATAGAGATCAATTGTAACCAAGTACAAAGTCAAATTACAACAGAATACAAAAGCATAAAGGGGAAACAACATAGTTCGCACAATAGAGCAAAACGGAGGGGTATTACAACCGAAACTATAATCAAGCATATGTAGATGCTATTACTTCAATTCAATCCTTCAGATGGTCTTAATCTAAACATTTTGTAAGGCAGTGAGCCTTCCTATTTTGAGCAGTGAGCTCTAGGTAGTGTGCCTGAATGCAAATGCATTCCCCATATTGTAAACTTCATTTTGAGCATACTCAGATCATATTGTGGATTGGCCATCCACCATGGTTTTTCCCCTAACAGGGTTTCCACGTAAAAATCCTTGTGTTATGGTGTTGTGATTATTTGCTTCATGTTTATGCATTATGGTTGAATGTTACTAGTGCTTTGAAGATAAAGATTAATAAAGTTAATTTTTGCACAACACTGATTCACCCCCCGTCCCTCTAAATGTAGCTTGTTTCCAACAACTTGTTTACTAGGTTTTCATCGTGGTACTAGTTCAAGGTGCCACAAGGAGTGGTTTTCACCACTGGATGAATTTCTTTCTTTTTACTATTTTTAGGATTTTTTATTTTTGTTCTTTTTAGAAGATCAATGCTAAATGGATTAAGAATAGAAGTGTTTGAGATGGAAAATGTTCATAGACTCGTCTATCTTATGGCCTTCAAGAGTGGATAGTTTGTAGGCTCGAGATATGAACATGGAAGTAATGACATAGGGACCCAACTATTTTGGCTCAAATTTCCCTTCTCTCTATCTTGGGTATAGTTCTTTTGGCTTTCCTTAAGGAAAATGTATCCAATCTCAAACTCTTTAGTCTGAAGGAATTTTTTGTAGCCCTGATGTAATCTATGTTGATATTATTTAAGGTGATTGTGAGAATTGAGATGATGTTCCTAAAGGAATTACAACTCATGTAAGCATGATGCTTGATAATCCTTTTCCGAGATGAGGTTATGCAAAGAAAAACGTAAAGAGGGGAGCTCAACCTCTATTGCTAAGACTTATTCAACATCATAGACAAGTGAATATAGAGTGGCACTTGTGGGAGTGAAAATGGAAGTGTTGTAGGCCCAAAGTGTGGAATTAAGTTGAAGGTGCCAATCAAGACCAACATCATTACTATAATTTTATTAATGATTTTGATGATAGTTTTATTGGACAACTCAAATTGACTGTTTCATTGTGGGTAATAAGGGGTGGACTGCTTAATATGAAGTTTCTCACATAAGGATTGCATTTCATGGTTTTATAAGATTTACCATTGTCTATTATGATTCTGGATAGTATGCCAAAATGGAAAATGAGATGGTTAAGGATGAATTTGGAAATTTTGGATACCAGTGGTGAAAATGATTGGAGTTTCTTCAACCCTCTTGGTAAAATACTCGGTAGCAATATTAATGAATTTATGGCTATTGGAGAAGGTAGGATTAATCTTTCCAATGAGATAAAAGCATCATCTAGATAAATTCCATGGAGTGGTAATGGGTTAGGGGGCTTGTGAGGGTGCATGAATAAAGTATTCATTATTTTGATAAGAAAGTAATTTATTTAAATATTGACAAGCATCAAATTCCATGGTAGGCCAATAGTATCATGTACGAAGGATATTCGTAGATAGGATCATATTGTTTGTATGAGAACCAAAAATATCACTATGGACTTATTGAAATGCAAGATTAACTTCATCCAAGTTGAGGCATCTAAGTAAAGTGTCATCATAACCCCTACAATAGAACATGTTAGAAAGGAAGGTATAATGAGATGTGTGTTGGATAAGGGATTTATGTTTGGTGGGTGATATGTCAAGAGGGATGGTTTGTCTTTGGAGGTAGGAAAAAATATCATTGTACTAGGGAGTATTGAAACCAATAATTTCATAGATCATGTCAGAATATGGAAGATCATAAGTAGGTATAAGGATTTATTGTAGAAGGAAATGATACTCATGATATTTATCAAGCATATCTAGAAGAGATCCAATGGTGTCCATTGCATTAACAACCTTGTTATTGATACAAGGAACTTGCTCAAAAGATATATCTAAGAATTAATTCTGAGACTATCAATCATGAATTTATAGGGCATGAGTTTTTTATCCTTATTAAGGAACTCATCATTTACTTGTTTGAATACCAATTTTCAATATCTAAATACTTGCAAGCATTGAATGTGTCATCATACTACTAATTTTGGACTAGAGATCAATACCTCATATTTTGTTATGTTGTTTGTGCAAGGAAAATCAATGTGGAATTATTTTAGAATGTAATCACCTCGAGTGTGATGAAAAGAATGCCAACACTTGATCCATATGATATGAATGATCCATCAAAGTATAATGTCCATGGTTTGGATTCTTCAATGTGAAGGTTGGATTCATCTGTAGATTCTATGTTCAAAGGTTGATAGTATTGAATGGGAGCCTCTGCTAATTGATTGATTATAGCTTGACCTTTGATTGAATTTTCAACTATTTTCAAGCATAAATTAAGAGTTCCCCCTTTCCTACTAAGTATCAAGGTATTTGATAAGAATTCACATAACTTTCTTATCGATTCTAGTATTTTTTGTAATTTTATTCCCTATTTCATGTTGGACTCTATGGTTTTGTTGCTGATATGTGGTTGTCGTTGATGTCAACACTATTAGCATTAATGATTCTGAAGGTTGTATATGTCGAGGATATTGAGAAAATTATAATAAATATGTTACAGACAGTCTGTGAAGCTGTGAAGGTCAGAGTGATGGAAATTTATGTACATTGATATTCAGAAGGAACGCATTAATGGGTTTTTTGTTGAGCCTATCTAGTATGTTGTCCAGAAGTTTTAAAGGTGTGCATCAAGATTAAAGAAAGTTATGAAGTGTTGTGTTCCTATAGTTATTTTGTTACTGTAGTGGGTGTTTCTGAAAGAAGGAAATACAATTCTAATGAATTGAGTTGTTGTGTATGCTCCTGATATGTTCAGTGATGTTTCTAGATTGTGCTTTATTAGTATGGTACGTCCGCGTTGATCGGTGTGTTCGTGATCGAAGATTTTTCCTTTGTGTGTTTGAGTTTTCATGTTCCTGGTCAACATGATGGTGGTAGCGTGTTGCGGATCCTTATGAATTAATATTTGAATGATTTGTGTGTTCAAGGATTTTGATTTAAGTCCTCACTATGTTGTGACCAACTTAGGTTGGTGCGCATTAAGATTTGTTCATGTATTGGGCCAATAATTTTTAATTCATTTATTCTTTATTTTGTGGCCAACATAGTTGTTGATATAAATCCATGTAGCGGATATATAAGAACGATTTTTTTCCTTGTTTTGATGTATGCTCGTTGTATGTATGAAAATTATGTGCAAGATATGTGCGAATAAAGATCAGATCATCTGAATGCAGAGCAGAGTGTGAAGAATTTTGAGCAAAGAGTGAAGAAGTATTCTTGTGCCTAACTGGAATTGTCATCAAGCTTATGAAGAAGCTAATTTCTCAGTTCAACCTTATCAGATGGATTTAATCTGATTGTCTTATGTAAGGCAGTGAGCCTTCCCTTTGAGCAGTGAGATCTAGGTAGTGTGCCTGAATGCATGCGCATTATTTATTCACTTTCTATTATACTTTTATCAGGGTATAATTGTGGATTAACCTCCACCGTGGTTTTTCCCCTAACAAGGTTTCCGCGCAAAAATTTTGGTGTTGTGTTTTTATGATGTGTTGATGATTCTTGTTTTCACTATTAATTATTAGATCTACGATTAAAGGTTGACCAGTTTAAGTAAAGTTTTAAATTTTGAGACAACTGATTCACCCCCCCCCCCCCCTCTCAGTTGTCTATCCTTGTTTTTCCAACAATTGGTATCAGAGCTAGTTCCTCTGAAAAAGTCTAATAGCTTGAGGTGATCTGAGATGACATCATACAAGAACGATAGTCCCAGATTCGATGGTACAAACTACTCTCTGTGGAAGGTCAGAATGGAGTGTCATTTGAAGTGCATTGGTGAACCTTTCTAGAATATTACAAAGAATAGATATGTTATTCCTCATAATGGTCCCTCTACTATTGATGAGATCAAAGAAGCTGAAATTAATATCAGGGCTATAGAAGCATTATTGAGTGCTTTGACAGATTTAGAGATGACAAATGTGATAGGTTTGAAGACAACACATGAGATCTGGAAGAAGTTGGAAATATTGTATGAAGGAGATGCACAAGTGAAAGTTTCTAAGCTACAAAGTTTGAAAGGCAAGTGGGAGAACATGAAGATGAGTGAAGATGAAAACATCTTTTCTTTCATGCAAAAAGTAAATGAACTTGTGATGGGTATTAGATGTGTTGGTGGAACCTTGGAAGAAGATGAGATTGTGGCTAAGATACTCAGATCTATGCCTGTTTTTTTCAAAACAACATCTCACGCTATTGAAGAACTTAGGATAGTAACTAATGTGACAAGAGATATGTTGATTGGTAAGCTTGCTTCCTTTGAGTTGAGTGAATTTGGTGAATCTTCTCCTAAGACAAAATCTACATTCAATGCTACCGTATCCAAAAAAATCCAACAAAGATATGATTCTAGAGAAAGCTCAAGAAAAATATTCAAGTATGAAGATGAAATGAAACTGATTGAAGATGAAGAAAGAGAGCTAGAAGAGCTGGAAGCATTGATTGTAAAAAGAGAAGCCAGAGGACAAGGTAAGTGCAAAGGGAAGTTACCTATTAAATGTTTCTCTTGTAGTAAGATAGGTCATTTTGCATCAAGATGTCCTAAAATAGTTTCTAAGTACAAACCTGACAAGTCTAGATTTCAAAATAAATGTTATTATGATGAAGAAGGTGTTACTGATGATGAATCTGATAAAGAAACTAGAAATGAAGAAGGATGGGTATTCATTGCTATCAAAGAAAATGGTATGGTGTCCATTGAATCTGCTAGTAATAACAATATTGAGAAAGATCTTGCAACCAAAATTGATGAAAAGGATGAGTTGGTGATTGATAGTGGATGCTCACATCATATGACTGGTGACAAAAGCAAGTTCATAAGCCTGGAAAAATATGATGGTGTTGTTGTAAGATTTGGAGATAACAATGCTGGTGTGATTTGTGGCAAAGGAACTATTTCTCTTGGTGGTAAATATAATACTGATGATGTCCTTTATGTTGAAGGATTGAAACACAATTTGTTGAGTGCTGGACAGATGGTTGACAAGGGATACAATATTCAATTCAAAGGTGGAAAATGCAGGATTTTGGGAAGCTCTGGGAATGTAATTGCTTCAGGTACAAAAACAAGAGGTAACATTTTTCACTTAAGTACTACTAGTGAAATTTATTTAATTACTCAAATTGATGTAAGCTAGCTATGGCATAGGAGATTATGTCATGTTTATTTTGATAAAATTGTCAAAGTAAGCTCCACTCAATTAGTTAGAGATCTACCTAAGTTAGTGAAACTTACTAACACTATATGCAAAGAACGTTAGATGGGAAAGTAGACAAGAATTTCATTTTGGAGAAAACAACATCATTCCAATGGAGTACTGGATTTGGTACATACTGATCTATGTGGTCCATCCAGAATCAGAAGTCTACAAGGAGAAAGGTACTTTATGTTGCTTATTGATGATTATTCTAGAATGATATGGGTTGTTTTTTAAGAGAAAAACATGAGGCATTAGAGAAATTCAAAAGCTTCAAAGCTATGGTAGAGAATGAGACATGTTTGAAGATAAAATGATTGAGATTAGACAGAGGTGGTGAATTCACTTCCCGATAGTTCGATTCATTTTGTGAAGAACATGGAATTAGAAGACAATTATCTGCTCCTCAGACTCCTCAACAGAATGGAGTTGTTGAGAGAAAGAAAAGAACAATTCTAGATGCTGCCAGAACTATGATGTTGGAAGGTAATGTTCCTCATATCTATTGGAGATAAGTTGTAAATGTAAATGGTAATTCTAGTAAGACTCCCTTTGAGCTATGGTTTGGTTATAAGCCTACTGTGAAATATTTCAAAATATTTGGAAGTAGATGCTATATCAAGAGAGATGAAGACATTGGCAAGTTTGATGCTAGAAGTGATGAAGGAATCTTTCTATGTTACTCTACTAAGAGCAAAGCCTACCAGTGCTACAATAGAAGATTGAAGAAGATGGTTGAAAGTGCAAATGTCATAGTTGATAAGGATATTGACAGATCATCCAGGTACCGTGGATATGACTCAAATGACCAACATGAAAGTGTTGGTAAAGGAAAGAATTCTCAGACACAGCCGAGTTCAAATTGTTCTGGTGAATCAAGAAAGTTTAGAAGTTGAAGCTAGTGGAAGTACAGAAGAAACAAAAGAAGAACCAGAAGTTAGAGAGAATCCCAAAGTCCCAAGGTATGTAAAGCTAAATCATTCTGAAAATCAAATTATAGGAGACAAGAACAAAGGTGTGTAGACTAGAAGAAGAATTGCAGAAGAGTATTGCCTGATTTCCAAGACTGAACCTAGCAATGTCAATGAAGCATGTAAAGATGAATATTGGATAGAAGCAATGAAGGAAGAACTGATGCAGATAGAGAAAAATGAATCATGGATTCTTGTTCCCAGACCTAAGGAGAAGAACATGATTGCAACCAAGTGGGTCTTTCAGAATAAGTTGAATGAACAAGGTGAAGTGATCAGGAATAAAGCAAGACTGGTATGTAAAGGGTACTCACAAATGAAAGTTATTAATTTTGACGAAACCTTTGCCCTTGTTGCTAGAATTGAAGCTGTAAGATTATTTATTGCTTATGATACTTTCAAGAACTAAAAATTCTATCAAATGGATGTAAAGTCATCATTTCTAAATGGTGAATTAGAAGAAGAAGTGTATATTGAGCAACTAGATGGATTTCAACTGATTGATGAAAAAGACATGGTATGGCGACTGAAGAAAGCACTTTATGGACTCAAACAAGCCCCTAGAGCCTAGTATGCTAGGTTGGATAAATACATGTTGAAGCTTGGATTCAATAAAGGTACCGTTGACAACAATTTGTATTTCAAGATGGATCAGGATAAAGAGTTGATTATTGAAGTCTTTGTTGATGATATTATTTTTGAAAGAGATGATGACTTATGTATGAAGTTTGTTGATCAAATGAAAAGTGAGTTTGAAATTTCAATGATTGGAGAGCTGAAATTCTTTTTAGGATTATAAATTACTCAGTTAGATGATGAAATCTTTATATCTCAGTCCAAGTATGTGAAAGAGTTACTGAAAAAGTTTGTTATGGAAGACTCAAAGCCTGTAGGTACACCCATGGTAACCGGATGTAAGTTAACACAAAATGATGATTCTCCTAAGGCTAATCAAACAAGATATAGTTCAATGATTGGTGGATTTATTTATTTGACTCAGACCAGA
Source organism: Sequoiadendron giganteum (assembly GCA_007115665.2). Lineage (NCBI taxonomy): Eukaryota > Viridiplantae > Streptophyta > Pinopsida > Cupressales > Cupressaceae > Sequoiadendron > Sequoiadendron giganteum. The sequence continues at coordinate 474,387,473 of CM021107.1, read as the reverse complement.
CTAGACATCATGAATGATGTATGCATGGTTGCTGGATATCAAGTTGATCTGAAGGAATCACATGTGACTGCAGTAAAGAGAATTTTCAAATACCTGAAAGGAACAATTGATTTTGGGCTATGGTATCCTAAGGATGATGATCTTACCTTGAATGCCTTTACAAATTTAGATTGGGTAGGAGATGTGGATGACAGGAAAAGTACATGTGGTGGTGCATTCTTCTTGGGAAAGAAGTTGGTGTCTTGGCTAAGTAAAAAGAAGAATTCCATTTCCTTATCTACTACTAAGGTAGAATATGTTATTGTTGCAAACAATTATACTCAAGTGTTGTGGATGAAGCAGATGCTGAGAGATATCAGAGTTGAGTATGATGAACCTATTGCTATATTCTATGACAATTCAAGTTCCATAAACATTTCCAAGAATCTGGTGCTACATTCAAAGACAAAGCATATATCTATCAAGTATCACTTTTTCAAAGATAAAGTGAGTGATAAAGAAGTCAAACTAGAATATGTGCCTATAAAGGAACAAATTGCAAATATCTTCACCAAACCATTACCTAAGGATACTTTTGAGTAGCTCAAAGGAAATTTAGGGGTGATTTCCCCTCCTAATCTAAAATAAGATGCAAATCTTTGCATCAATCCACACACTTATAGTTAGATCTTGTTTCAGATTGATGTTATGGTGGTTGCTACTTAGGGGGAGTAGTCAGAAGATTCAAATATGCGGTTCAGATCATGTGTACCTTTGCCATTGATGTCAAAGGGGGAGAAGAGTAATGTGAAAAACCCTTGAGAAAGAAAGGGGGAGAAGAGTCATGAGAGAAGAGTAATGTAAGGAGGAGAAAAGAGTCATGAGAAGAAGAAGATTGTTGGAGAAGAGCTAGTTGTGCTTGATGGTATTTTTCACATCATGTGTTGCCATCAATTCCAAAGGGGGAGATTGTTGGACTCTGTGGTTGTGTTGCTGATATGTGGTTGTCATTGATGTCAACACTATTAGCATTAATGATTATGAAGGTTGTATATGTCGAAGATATTGAGAAAATTGTAATAAATATGTTGCAGACAATTTGTGAAGCTGTGAAGATCAAAGTGATGGAAAGTTTTGTACATTTATATTTAGAAGGTGCACATTAATGGGTTTGTTGCTGAGCATATCCAGTATGTTTTTCGGAATTTTCAGAGGTGTGCATCAAAATTGAAGAAAGTTATGAAGTGTTGTGTTCCTACAATTATTTTGTTACTATAGTAGGTGTTTTTGAAAGAAGGAAATGCAATTCTAATGAATTGAGTTGGTGTGTATGCTCCTGAGATGTTCAGTAATATTTCTAGATCGTGCTCTATCAGTATGGTATGTCCACGTTGATCAGTGTGTTCATGATCGAATATTTTTCCTTTGCGTGTTTGAGTTTTCATGTTCCTAGCCGACATGATGGTGGTAGCGTGTTGCGGATCCTTATGAATTAATTTTTGAATGATTGGCATGTTCGAGGATGTTGATTTAAGTCCTCACTATGTTGTGACCGACTTAGGTTGGTGTGCATTACGATTTGTTCATGTATTGGGCTGACAATTTGTAATTCATTTATTCCTTATTTTGTGGCCGACAGAGTTGTTGATATAAATCCGTGTAGCGAATATATAAGAACAATTGTTTTCCTCATTTTGATGTATTCTCGGTGTAGGTATGAAAAGTATGTACAAGATATGTGTGAATAAAGATCAGATCATCTGAATGTAGAGTAGAGTGTGAAGAAGTTTGAGCGAAGAGTGAAGAAGTATTCTTGTGCCTAACCGAAACTATCATCAAGCTTATGAAGAAGCTAATTTTTCAGTTCAACCTTATCAGATGGATTTAATATGATTGTCTTATGTAAGGCAGTGTGCCTGAATGCATGTGCATTCTTTATTCACTTTTTATTATACTTTTAACAGGGTATAATTATGGATTAACCTCCACCATGGTTTCCCCTCCCCTAACATGGTTTCCATGTAAAATCTTGGTGCTGTGTGTTTTTGATGTGTTGATGATTCTTGTTTTCACTGTTAATTATCAGATCTATGATTAAAGGTTGATCAGGTTAAGTAAAGTTTTAAATTCAGAGACAACTGATCCACCCTCCACCCACCCCCCTGCCCACCGCCCCCTCGTCAGTTGTCTATCCTTGTTTTTCCAACATTTCATTTGTCAAAATTTGGGCATGGTCCCTACCCCAAAGAATAGGGTATTTGTGCAATTGGATAAATCTAAAGTAAGGTTTGTGGGAGAATTGAAAAATATACATATCAATTAGTATTAGAATCTTCTATTTAACAATGTATTGATATACAAGTAGTTGATATTCCTTAAATGTATGGGATGCTTCTTAGGAATGAATGGACTAAGAGCCTCAAACATTTATTATCCATTGATTTTGCACACTTATTGATAGAATGGTGAGGAAAAAATAACCAAATAAAAGTAGATGTCGATTCTATGTTGAAACATATGACTACATAGTACAATGCTCCTAAAGAAATGACTTGTGTGGATGTTGATTTAGGGGTGTATAGAATGAATAAAATCCTTACCACTTTCCTTAAGAAATTTTGGCCATTGTCCTAGAATATATACCCCCTCTTGATCTTGGTCTTTATGAATTCATACAAAAATTGGTTAATGATAAGACTATTTTTGGGGAGTCGAGTGAGTTTTTCAAAACTATTGCTCCATATTAGTGTAAAATCCACAATGAAATCCATTATAAATTCTCATGGAATACATGTCGAAAGTAGTCAAGAAGTTAGAAAATATGGTGGTGGATATGGATTCCTTACTCCTTGATAAATATATAATTAAATATGAAGAATACATCACACCAACAGAGTAGATGAAAGAAATAAATATTGTCAATGTATTGGGAAATGTGCTAGACATCTAAGAACCTCCTCAAATACATGAAGACGAGTAGTGTGAGTTAGATAAAGAAGAAATTTTTAGATCCTTTAAGTTTAAAAAGGTGGATCCCTTAGGGATAACTATTGATCAAGGACTCAAGACTTGAGTGCATGCATAGATGTGGCATTTGAGGTTTGTTGGATCTAAGTCTAAATAGGGTAATAGTGCTAGAACTTGGAGTTGGATAACCCTCAAGGTATGACATTTCTTGTGTCATACAGAGTGCAATTCACTTGAACAAACAACATGGCTAAATACGAAGTGCTAAAATTTAGAGGCATACTCTTGAAAGATCAAAATAAGGTAAAATATCTATCCATGGAAGGATATTCTCAATTATTAATTAGATAGATTAGAAGCCAATATGCTTACCATGATGAGAGGTTTGGTTCTAAGAAATTGTGAATCTTATGGAGGTCATAATTAGCAATCATTATTTTGAAACACATCATAACATACAAATTAATTATCGACCATACTTGGCCTCAAAGGGGGGAGTCCAATGTGGCAAGCCTTGTCATTGCTAATTAGGGATGAAATAGGCTAAGAGTGTTGAGGGGAACTTGTCTAACAACTCCAATGCTTTGTTGTAAAGGAAACATTAGTTAATCAACTTATGACCTTGTTTCCTTCTTGATAGACATGGTTGATGATATATAAAGTTTGAAATATTCTAATAGAATATAAATTTTCATTGTGTAGTCCCTTATTATCCAAGCTAGGGTAGCTTCTCCTTTTAAAAGGTTGATAATAATTTGTGAATCCCCTTTGACCTAACTATTATAGATGCCTCTAGATATGATATTTTTTATCCCCCACCAAGCAACAATGGCCTCAACTTCATTGTTGGCTTTAGCATCTAGGTAGCCTACATAGCTTTCATTCATATTACCTTCTTATTTATTTAATATTCCACTCACACCCACTAGGCTTATGTTCCCTTTTGAAGACATTAAAATTATGTTTAACCCAACCAATAGGAGGGGGTTTCCATCTTGTGTGTTTTTTTATCCAAATATTACAAGGTAAAAATTGAATGTCTTTGATTACACCTCCATGTTTACAAATTTTGTGTTCGTAAATGGAAAGAGGAATATTAGTTTTCTTTACTCTAGCCACATTCAAATTTTCTTTGATAGATTTATAAGTAGATAGAAAAACTTCTAGCTCGACCCTTTCAATATCCTCAAAAATCCTATTATTCCTTTCTTTTCATAAACCCTAGGCCACATAGGGAGTAGCTTGCTTCCAAATTTCTTTTAGAACATGAGGAGAAAAAAAAGGAAAATTGTGACTACAATAGCTGAAAAATGTGCTAAGATCAGCATACATTATTGAATGAGTCTCAAGTTTTTTAAATATAACTTTCTATATGGCCCTAGAGTAGTTACAATGTGGAATGTTGCATTATGTTGCACAATATTTCAATAGCTCGATATTGCATTATCTTTGCAAAATATTGATTTATTTGAGCTAGGATTATGGTATAAATAATTGACTAGTTTGTCAAGGGAGAGTATCATCTGGCAGAGGATGGTAGATATTGACAACATGATAGATGAACTATAATAGTGAGAATCCACACATGACAAAAGTTTGTAATTAGTTGGATAAATGATCCATTTTAGGTATATAGGGAAATGATTGAATATTGTCATGAAGTCTTTGATATTTTTTGTCACTTTGTGATAATTAGACTAACATATAATTATGATGTATTTATGATCATGGTTATCTAATATATCTCACATGATATAAAGAAGAATTTAAAATATTAAATTTGAATTAGCTTTAATAAAGTTATTATGGGGTTTTGAGTGGAGTGGTAAATGGGCGAGTTTTGTGAGGACAAATTGGAAAAGCTGACCAAAATGTAGATTTGTTTGGGTAGAATGGTTGCCTAGTCTAAGAATTCTTGTTTAATACTCCTATTTTTAGTAAAGTATGTCAATTAATGAGAGAGGAGTGAAACGTGTTTAGGAAGAAAAAATGGCATTAAAGGAGGATTTTATGATTGCATACATTGGCCATTTCTAAGAGACATGAAGAGATCCATTCTTGCAAATGTATTTAACATAAAAAGGAAATTACTCTTATCATAGGAATAAGGAAGGTGTAGGATACCAACATTGGTGCAAAAGGAAGAGCCCACAATTGGGGAAGAGAAAGCAACACAAACCTCAAATGTATAAAAATTCTAGACTTTTCATTCTCAATGATTTTCAATGGGAAAGTCATAATTATTCAATAATTGACTAGGTGGGTGTATCCTTTGATTGTTTGAAATATTGTAGATCATCTATCTTTACATTTACATAGGTTGACAAGGTTGGTTGTTTCCAATTCAAACATGAGGTTGATGTTGTAATATACAAATAGTCCATATGCTTATTAGTAATTCCACTTTTTGTATGCACAATTAAAATAGTAGTCACAACTTTCTCTATCCATACCTGCGCAAAGGAAAAAATAATGTTTGCAAATGTTGTGGATCAACCTTTCACTTGTTAATTATGTTTGCTTAAAAATTTGTTAAAATTGATCTTTCGCCTACTAGAAATTATGCTTTTAAATTTCTTCTAACATAAATATCTGATAAAAGTATATGTCCAAATATTGTTGGAAAGTTCCCATTTTGACTTGTATAGGAAGGATGCTGATAAAACAGCAGCCATCTGCATTTGCTTAAAAGCTTCTAAAACCTTTTCAAGAAAACCCCATTGTGAAAGATCTACAGTCATCATATTCCATGAAATGATTTCATTTGGGTATTCCATCAAGCAGTTCACGTACCTTATCTATGTTTCTATGGTGTGTATGCATGAAAACATTTCCTTTTTGTTATGATTGATGAATGCCTACCAAATACCATGTATATGTTTCTGCATTTTTCATGTATGACTACCAGAGAAAGAGCTCCATCTGATAGGATGTTGGTAAAGGTTAGGAAATCTAGCTTTATACTCAACAATAACATTTGCTTTTAAGCTTCTTAAAACTTTTTAAACAAATCCATATTGTGCATAATCTGCATCTTTTCTTGAGGAATATTAGCAAACAGCTCACATGCTTTGTCTGTGCATCCACATTTTGTATGAATGTCTATCGAAAATTTCCAGCCATAATAATTTTCATTTATTGTAATTGATGGACCCCATACTCTGTTTCAGTATTTCCCTTATTGTGCAGATTTAATTGTATTGAATTTGATAGTTATGTGAAAATCAGCTTTATAGGAAAGTACAGATGTAAATATAGCAAAAAGCAATAATAATCACATATTTGTTATAAATGTAAATACAATTTTTGTAAGAGAATATAGAGGAAAAGATTCAGTAGTTGAGCATGTTTCAAATTTCTAATAATTGTTATAGCATTTATTGATTTAATGTTCAATATTTTTGACAATATTGAACCAATAGTTGTGACTTTAAAGTTGTGTTGATGATAAGTACCACTAATTGAATAATATGTATTTCTTAGATCTAAAAAGCAACAAATCATGTGATGCCACATCAGCGCACTAATAAAACATGATTTAGTGCATAAGTATTGGTCTCACTTTATTTTTTATATTTTTGGACACCTCGACAAAAAACATGCTGATGTGGCATCATATTTGATGATGTGGCCCTGAAACCTGAGTTATAAGTAGGGGCGTTGCCAAGGAAGCTGTTGTAAAAATTTGAGAAATTTTTGAAATTTTCACATAAGATTTTGAGAAGCGCAAAGTTAAGATGCTCAACTACCAGATCCTCTCCCCTAAATTGTTTAGTTTAATAAAAAATTTAAGTGAAATGAATTTACATGTATATGAATATAAATTTGCTATTATAGATTGTAACATTGAATAATAGTTTTTCAATGAATTGAAAGATTAGTTGGACGTATTCTGTTACAAATTAAATGCTTCATAATATGTCATAAGATGTCTTCAAGATATACTAGAATCATCCCAAAGATTTAAAAAAAATGAAATATACTAGAATCATATTCAAAGCAACTGTATTCTTGAAAATGCACTTGAATCATATTCAAAGTAACAATATTCTAAAGCTAGGAGTGTGGGTTCCCATTCAAACATTCCACCTTAAAGCTACATTCACTAGTCGAAGTTTCCAAACCCAAGAATCAATGCAGAATAAGAATTTGTCATCACATCACTGTTATTGGCATCAATGCTTCATTAAAGGATTAGAAAGACAGACAGAAGTTTTTGAAAAACAAACATACTTTTATAATTCCACCAAGACATCAATTTCTTCTGCTCAAACTCAAACTAAAATTCTGAGTCCAACTTTTCAAATTGGCAGCTACACCTATGATAGTTACATTTGTCTTTTGTCTTTTCTTTTTGTTGTTTATGAGTGTATTTGTGGTATTTTTGTTATTACAGAAAATTTATCATGTTAATGACGGTTACACTTGTATCAGTAATGGTTATACATGTTAATGGCAGTTACACTTGTATCAGTAATGGTTATATTTGTGACAATGGTAATTTCATTTGTGAGGTTGATGTTTTTATCATCACTAACAATTAAACTTGTGTTAATCACAATTATACTTTTGATAATATTGATTTTAACTTAAAGTTATTTATACATATCATGTTTGAATTAATGTAGATTAAATTTTTTTTTTTAAAAAAAATTCATTACAATTTTAAAAAATTATGAAAAAATATAACAATCTAGAAATTTTTTAAATTATAATATCACAAATTAAAAAATTCAAACTAAATACTAATAAAAAAAAAAAACTTATTATTTCTTTTGATTAAAAATTACCTTACCTTTAAGATTTAGATGTGATCCTGTTCTATCTACAGAGAATGTTACTGTGGGCGCCGAACTTGCAATCAGACAAAACACATGTGATATAATCAAAAGCAACAGAATATACAGTCTTGTCATTATTAAGAGTTAAAGTTGTATGCAAATTCTTTTCTGACAGTTGTGGATATGTCTCCATTATAATTTTGGGGTTTAGAGTATTGTATGATCTGTACTTGTGGTTTACTGTGATTGGGCATAGTGGAAAACAGTGGGTCTTTACAAAATGGCATTGTCTGGGACAGATATGATTATGAGTCAAATCTTGGATTATTCTAAAAAACTATCAATCTCATGATTTCACTGTGGGCTGAGTTAGATTGAATAAGGCTTTAATGAAAGTTTATCAGAGAGGAATAAGATCCCTTTTCTTTTTCTGATGGGAACACATAATTTTATTTCTTTGAACAGTAAGTTTATTATATAGCATTTCTTTCAATCCATTAAATTTTGTGTTTTTTTTTTGTCGAAATTTGAAATTCGATATTCATTATTTGTAAATGTGAATATGTTTATATACATATATATACATCAAAAAAACATAAATTTTAATTGTATGAAAGGATGTTATATGATAAGCTTATTTCCACCTCTTTTTTTCTTTGTATATATAGCATCTCCTTCAATCAATTAAAATTTGTGAGACTGATATTCACTGCTTGCAATTGTGAAAACACACACATATGATTACAAATATATATATATATATATATAATGAGAACTATCTATTGAAGGGTTTATGCAGTGTATTGTACAAATGGAAAGTAAAAACAAAACTGATTGAATAAATGAGTTGATTAGATGTTTCCAATAATATTTCTTAAGGCTATTATTCCTTTGTCTTGTGATTGTTACATACCTATTGAATATAATTTTCATAATTTTTTTAATGGGAAGAAGATGTGTGTTGTGTAAATAGGTGGTTTACCTATCTAGTCATTAGTGGGCCCTAGTTGCTTTTTGTACAAGTCATAGATGTCTAGATAAGATCTTATCATATCTTATCTAGTTGGCTTTTATTTAATGCTTGTGTCTTAGGTCATTTAATATTAGTTGAGTTAGTTGTCTCATAACATAGGATTAAGACACTTGTCATAATCTTGTTTAATCCTATGTCTCACCTTGGCTATATAACCAAGTGGTCTCATGTGTACAACATAAATTCATAACAATCCATTGATGAATCATATGATCAAGAATAACATTATTCTTTCATAGTTGATCTCTTGTGTGCTTTCATGAAGTTCCTAGATCTTGGGTGGCTACAATCTTCAGCCAAATCTTGCAAGGTGTAAAATATTCTATACCAACTCTTACAATGTGAAGGTCAATGAATGACATAACCCATAAAATTTTGGCAAATATCAAACCTTGAAATATTAATTATTTCCCTTTAGGAAATCTTGGCCTTCAAATTTATGAATTGTCAAAGGAAAATATATTTTTATGAGGAACCTATTTTTGATTTCTAAATGGAATTAACATGTGCAATTGAAACATACTTGAAATTATAGTGTCTCATGTTGGACCAATGACATTGAAGTTGATAATGATTGATAAATTTTGACAAATTTTGGCTCTTAGAGTTGGATCTTCTCTCTAATATACTATTGGCAACCTTTAAACAATTAAATTTGGTGAAATGAAATTATATTTACATATTGAAATGAACCTAAGAAATTGTAAGTTTTAATTTGACCTTCTAATATTAAAGTATATAAAGAATGTTTTTAGATTATAAAAAATAAAAACTTAATTTGATTAAGTTAGGTAAAATATCACTAACCAATCATTTTTATTTTTTTGTATTTGTCATGTGCATTGTCCTATTGTATTTACTACGCTACAATTTATAAGATTTTTTCATGGAAAAAAATGACTTGAATAGATGTTTTAAAACTATTTATGATGACTTCCATTGCCCTGGGGCTTGGTAAGTCTCCATGTCATGAAGCATTTTACTTTAGAAGGTCATTTTAAGACCATTCATGGATGTCACTTTTCGATTTTAAATCATATTAGACATGTTTTAAGATAAAATTTATGCTTTACCTTCTCCCCTCTCTCCAAAAATGCATTTTAGATGGGGCCTACCCTCCCCTTCACTAGGGTTTAATCATGGCTTTGTATAAATATAGTCTTTTTGTTACCCCTAAAAACAACCCTCAGGTAGGCAAAGCAATGTTAAAATTGAGATTGAGCCCCCCACTTCACTTATTATTGTTAAAGGTATCCCTAGTTCTGGCGCCTCAAGCTCAGAGGTAAAAAGGCTATAAAAACCAGTGAGGTGTCCTCTAGGGCTGCTACCCCCTGCTAATCTCAAGGATCTTCTCATTATAGCCCTTAGAAAAAGAAAAGGAATTTTCTTGCCTAGTTGAAATTCCTCCCCCTACCTCCTGATGATAAAAATTGACACTAATAATCTACATGTCCATGAGGTCTCCCCTATGAAAAGGAAATCCCCCCTCTTCCATTTTTGCTAAAAAAAGAAAAAGAAAAAGCATTTCCCTACTGAGATAGAAGAAAGTCCCATCAACACTTTAGATGTTGTAGGAGAGAAAAAAATTGTTGTTGTTCGAGAATAACACTTTTCTATTTGTGGGGGGTCAAAGATTTGCTATGCTAGGTTGGCCAATCAACTGGTTGTGGGACTTTCTTCAATGTCTAAAGGTAAATAGGCTACCTCCTCCTCGGACTTGGAGATTGAAGATTTTGAGGATGAGGGGTTCATACCTTAGTCTGAGGAGTTGGAGGATGACTTCTTTAATGAGGAACGAGTGGATTTGATGTAGAATGAGTTCTTTGAAGAATAAATTGACGATACGAAGGAGGAGTTGGGTTATGGTAAGGAGAAGGAGGAGTGATATGTCAATGGGGGAGGTGAGGTTGATAAGGAGGATGATGACAAAGAGGATCATGTAGTTGGAGAGGAAGAAATTGATGGTGAGGAAGGTAATGAAGTGGAGGAGGATGATAACCAAGTGGATGAAGATGAGTTTTTGGTGGTTCCCCTCCACATTGATAATAAGGAGGTGGATAGAGGTGCTAAAATGAGTAGTGAGAAGGGGTTTCCTTATCATTTTAAAACGCATCTAGAAAACTTACACCATGCAGCTAAGGAGATAAAAGGTAAGATTGAAACAAACAATGAAAAAATCAAAAGAATGGATAAGGCTAACTACAGTCTCACCTCAGTAGCATAGGATATTATGTTGAAAGAGATCATGGGGACTGTGTCAAGGAAGTCAAAAATTAATAAGAAAAAGAAGCTCGACATTGTTGAAGACCCTCGAGTGACTAAAGATAATAAAAAGGGAAAGAAGGTCCACAATATAGATGACTATGAGGCATCATTGGACACTCTACAAAAAACTTGGGACTTGATGAATTAAGTCTCTTTGGGTCCCTAGTGTTGTTTCTTTGTGTGTAGGTGTTTTTTTGCTGTTGTTTATTTTTTTTATTGTTCTTGCTTTAACAATCCTATGTGCCTTGCAATATCATCTCTTGGCATATGTGCCTCTATTTTAATTTTAGGTGTTTGATGTTTTAAAACTCTTGGGTTAGGGCCCTTTCCTTGCTTAATTAATCAAAAACTATTTATGATAATTCTAGTTGGTCAAAGAAAATGATATAAACTCAAATATCCCATGAATAAAATTTGATTATTTCATTAATGATTTGTATAAAGAATAAATATAATAATGTTGAATTTATAAAAAATATAATGAGGAGAAGAGGATGAGAAATCAACCTTCTAATAAGTGTAACTCCCAAAGAATGAGGTAACATTTCACTCTCAAAAAGGGAAGAGTAACTCCTAAGGAAGAGGTTGATACCTTTCATGCACAAGAATAATTTAACCTAAATAAATGAACTACCTAATAAATATTAACCTATGGTCTAATAATATATAATTACACCGCAACCCCCTTATGTACAACTCAGGTGGGGAAATGGGTCTTCACAAGACAATTTCATGTAAGGTACCCATACACAAAAGAATCCCCCATAGAAAGAGAGAGTTGCCCTCCAAAAGAAGAGATGGAAAAATCCCCCCAAAAAATTAAGAAAGAGGAAAGAGATGAGTGAATATGTATCCTCCCTAAAAATTACTCTCCTAAAACCTCAACAAAATTGAAAATGATAATATTCATCTTATTATGATGGGCTTGGTTGATATTTTTTCAAATTTCTCTAAAATAGGCCAAAACTATATATCAATGACCAACTCTTAAATGATCTCTTTGATATAGTACATATGGGCATTGATGTGGACTAAGTACCTCAAGATTTGAATTTGAATTTTATTATCACAATGGATGATTGAAGACTAATAGAAAGGAGTACCAAACTTTGTAATCATTCATTGATCCAAAAATCTTTATCGAAATATTAAGGACCCCTCAATATTTATCCTTTGTAGAAGATAGAGAAATAATGCATTTCTTATAGTTCAAGTAATGAATGGTGATGGAACCGAGATGAAATATGTAACTTGAGGTATACTTATGATCATTAATTTTTTTAACCCAATCTAAATCTACCTATCCCACTAAATTTGCATCCTTACATACTATGTAGAGGATCCCATATTTGTATGTACCTTTGACATAATTCAAAATCCCTTTGGTATATTTCTAGAGAACCTTATTTGGTTCTTGCATAAACTAATAAAAAACATCAACTATAATAAATGTAAAGTTATGTGTGATTCAAGTAGATGGGGCTTCTATCAAGCTAGTGACACAAAATGCAATCAAATAATGTAGTGGGACACTTAGCCTCAAGCCTAGACCCAACAAGAAAGGGAATGGATAGTAGGATTGAAATTAAACATATGAAATCATGTGGGAAGATAAATACCATACTTATTTTGCACTAGAACAATCCTAGAACCATAGTGAGTAACCTCAATCCTAAGAAATTAGTGCAAAACATCTAAGCCTTGCATGTTAAATCTATCATGCAGAGGTAATTTCATAACATTAATGATGGATAAAGAAATTGTTTATATTATAAGATCATCAACATATAGAACTAATATTACAAGTTGAATATATATACATTTAGATTTAGTGACAATGAGAGAACCTTGCTAAAAGAAGAAAGGAATCCATCTTCACATACCAAACCCAAGGTGCTTCTTTGAAGGAATAGAGATATTTCTAAAGTTTGAATACTAAGAAAAAAAAATTCTTGAATGAAATAGATTTTTTTTTAAATTTATATTTGATTTTATGTATTTTTAATTAAATAAACAAATTCATAAATAATTTCAAAGCATTTATTCCTACCTAGATTTTTCCATGAACAAATATTATAGGCTTGAGGGGCTCATTTCAAGCCAAAGAGAGATTTATAATTTTACTTGAACCAAATAATAATTCTAAATTAATACACATGTTTTCCACATATATTGCATCCTAAAGATCCCTTTATAGAAAAGGCACTCTTCATGTCCATTTGATGTACTACCTAGTGATTAATGGTGACATGGAAGAATTAACTAAATGGAGTTAATTTCTACAATGGGATAAAAGGTCTCAGTATTGATCAATCTTGAGGATGAGAGAATAGTTTTACCATAAGAAAGTATTTAAATTTATCAATGATGTTATCTATAACATACTTGGTATGATAGATCCACTTGTATTTAAATAGTTTTCTTCCCTTAAGAATTGAGACTAAATATCAAGTTGATTCCTTCGTAAAAAAATATATTATCCATATATTTCTCAATCCCATTCAAAAATACCATATTTTTTTATGAAATAATATATAATTTAATTGATCACAATATAGGTAGAAGAATTATACTAATGCTACAACTATATCCTCTAATTTTCAAAAGAAGCCCTAACTAGTTACCTACCTATTAAGTCATCTTGTAATATCAAAATAGAGAATAAGTAGAAGTAGGATAAAATGTTGAACACTCAGAATACTAAGAGGGGGGTGAATCAATATTCTATTAAACCATCCAATTACCAAAGCATATATAACTGTTATAAGGAATGAAAGCATGAAAACATCCACAACATCACATAACACATGAATACTAGTATTTTTATGTGAAAAACCCAAAATGGGAAAAACAACAGTGAGGATTAGCTTACAATATATTATAATTGGTTATAAGATATTATGGAAAGGCTCACTACCAGGTGGACTCACTATCCAAGTGAACTTATTGTTCACAGAGAAAAGAAAGATAGAGAGAAAGTTGGTGGCTACATAGTTAAGATTTGAACTGATACAAAATGCATCTACCATATGTTGGATTCAATTCCTTTGAATTTCAAAACATTGACTTAATAAACTCCATCCAACTCATAGCACAAATCTCTTCTCTGGTTTACATTAACACACCTTTTCTCAACTTTCACAACTTATTTTCTCAACTTTGAAAATAATTGCATTATTGATTGTTTTCGGATCATGTACACATTCAAAATCTATATCCACAAACTCAAAAAAACCTTGTATATATATCAAACTCCATCACAAATACCAATTAAGTCGGCCTAATTAGATGTACCCCTAAAACATACAAAACGTGCCTTGTCGACAACTAATTTAAATAAAAATGCCTTCATACCCAAAACAACATGTAATATAGGTCAAAATGGACCTATAATAGCTCCCTCTTGCATTCGCATTGCATATTTAATCTTTGCAACCCTTTACATACATTAGGTCGACCAGGCATAGGACCTAAAAGCAAAATACTCCAATTGTTCATCACCATAGGACATGTGGAGCTTAAAATGTCACACCAATTGGAAAACAAAATGCTTTGACACCTGTTAATATTCTCCCAAAATTGCAAGGTCTAACTTAAATCTGTGGAGGAGTGCAGACAAGTTAAGTCATATCCATTACATAGAAAACTGTGTAAACCTTATATGGACCGATCTTTTGTTACTTGTATCTTTTGAACCACTTATCCAAATTAGATTAAATTGTGAATGAATATGCTACAGATGCCCATGAACAACATATATGAATCGTAAAATTAAATTCCAGGGGGTGAATGAATGCATACCAAATTAACAGAGGGATCTATGTACTGAAACTGTCAGTGCAGACACTTAGCAAAAATTCTTAACTATTTTGGTGTGCGGATCAAACCTTCTTGCAAAATAACTCTTCTGAAATCATCCTTAACACAATGTTGACATCCATCATGTAGTGTTGACACCAATGACAACTCATTAATGACAACTTTCTCCATTCTTTAAACATAAAATTACTCTACCTTAGAGTTATGAGTTGAAGAAGAATAAGGAGAGTCATCTATATCATACCTATGAGTAAAAGGAGGTGAGTCTCTTAAACCACATTGACATTTGAAAGAAATACAAAATTAAGGAAAAGGGAGATGTGATAGAGGATAATCTTGGATATGTTTATTTAAATCTTATAATCCTCGCAATCATTATATTGTGAGTATCAAAATTCTATAATTTACAACCTTTGACACAATCAAGATAGCGCAAAAAATATAAGGAATTCTTTGTGGTTCTAAATCCTTACATTTTCTATGTTAAAGATCAATACCTTCTTTAGTACAAAACTACTCAAACCAATAATTCATATATTCATGACCATTTTTTGTATAAAGGATCTTAATGGCCTACCTAGATTGTGTTTTTAGAAAGGGCTTTAAATTCAAGAAAGTATTCAAAGACTTCATTTTTTTCTTAAGAAATTATAACCAAGTGAATATGAAGAAATCATCAATAAAGTTATGGATATTCTGGAGTTTATAGAAATACAAGGATCAGAAGAGGTGAAATAGATCATTATGAAAAAATATAAAACTTGTGAGGGTTTTCAAGACTTTTCTTTTTCAATCTTCATGAAATTTTCCCTTGTCACACCATTTGAACATCCCATTAAAAATATGGATTTTTGGAATCCATATAACCATTTCTTACTAACTAAGCTACTAAAGATAGTGGTATTGAATATGGTATGACCACTCATGCCAATATTTACTCACATTATTAATATGAGTAAGAAGTGTATTAGAAATTGATTATGGTACAAAGAAAAAATAAATACAATCTAGAGTAGTGATTAATATTTCCAAATATAACTTTTTACATTATCTGTATATTAGGAGTTACCCTCACAAGGTAACAATTTACCAGTAAAAAAAATCCAAATATAACTAGAGAATAATCATCTAATTCTTGAATTACAATTAAATATAGAGTAAAAAATATATTTCTTGTACCCATGTACATGAACTAATCAAAAGAAAGGATATTTATTGACAAAGGGTGTACACAAAGAACATTATTGAATGTTCTAATCCCCTATCGATAGATCTAGTGCCATAATTGTTGAAAAATGAGGTGTTTTCTTAGCTTAATACTTTGTGAAACTTTAAGATTGCTGATCTAAATAATCTTTTCCTTTTGTTACAAATTCTTTGTGGGTGATTATCTTGATTAATCTATTTTACTGTTGTAGAATGTAGAAAGAAGTTGATAGAAGAAGTAGACAGGATATTAGAAAGATTACACAAGCATATACCGTGGAGAAAACCCTTTCGGATAAAAAACTCCACCAAGAATGAATCTATTATTCAATCTCTGAAGTAGATTACAATAGCTCCAATTCTTGCTTGAGAATGCCTCTTTTACCTTCACCACAACTTCTTCACAGCTTGCAATAAAAACTGATCATAACTCTATCCAATTGCTTGAGATAAATAGGCTTTAAATAGCTTTGTAAACTCAACATGAGTTACAATTACAATGCTCAATCCCTAACCCTAAAAGGTACGCCTATCTCATGCCAATTGAGTTATCTCATGAAGAACAATGTGCAAACCCCATCTTCATGCATTTGGGCACCCCAAACTGAAGTGGTAACTTAACCTTTATTCCAAAGATATCTCCAAATCTTATCCTCAAAGTTGGCACCCAAAAGAGGGCCCACTTAACTCAGCCATCTAAAATATCTTAACATGCAAAGGAGTTAATTCCAAGAAGCCAACTTGGGCGCCCAAAGTGGGTCCAAGTTAATTCTTGTTAACTGAAACATTTCTTAACACCATTCATGCAAGAATGGTTATCTCCTGTTAACTGGAGGTAGCTCCCGTTATCTTTCATGCAACTCAAGTTATTAGCCATGCATTCCAAGTTAACTAAAATCAACTAACATGCAACTAAAACTAACTGAATCTAACTAAATCATAACTGAACTTGAACTTGAACTGAACTGAACTTCATTGAACTAAACTTCAACTGAACTTCACTGGACCGAACCTTGTACACATCACCCCCTATTTTATAGAACCTCAACATGCATAAATCAAAATCCCTATTTTGTAGGAACCTAGGATGCATTTATGAAGTGTACTCAATTTACCCCTATTTTATAGGACCTCAACATGCATAAATCAAAATCCCTATTTTGTAGGAACCCAGTGTGCATTTCTGAAGTGTACTCAATTTACCAACCAGTTAACTAAACTCAAGGTGAGTTGTCACCTACCATATGTGCACCCATGTGCTCCTATTTTGTAGGAGCCCATCCCAAGGCATCCCCACATGTTCATATCATATAGAATAAATTACAAATGTCAATTAACATGATTATTTCAACAATTATTAATTCCTTCTTAATCCTAGTGTTGATAAACACATTTTAGGAACTTAGGATATACATGAAATAACTAATGTTTTAGGATTGCAATTAAATGACATCCTATTTCCAACAATATTCATATATTAAATAATCATCATCCATGAGAACATATGAAATAAAGAATGGATTTAATAAGGAGAGCATTTTTTTTATAAGAAACCATGTGAAAAAAATATTTTGTGTACCCATGTACATGAACTAATCAAAAGAAAGGATATTTATTGATAAAGGGCGTACACAAAGAACATTATTGAATGTTCTAACCCCCTATCAATAGATCTAGTGTCATAATCATATATCAAAGAATCATCATCCATGAGAATACATGAAATAAAGCATGGATTTAATAAGGAGAGTATTTTTCTATAAGAAACCATGTGATGTGAAGCACTAGAGTTAACAATTGATGAATTAGAAGAGGAAGAGTAAGTTTTTTTTACCAATGTGTTATCGTTCCCTTTATTAGAGAACTGTGGAAAAGATTATTATGAAAAACATTATTGTTCTTCTTGATGATATTAGTGAGCTATTCTATTTATATCTTCATACATTTGGATTCACCATGCCCCCTTATTACATTAAAAACATTTGACCTACCCTATTTTCTATATTTTTACTTGTCAATTAGAGGTTTGTGAATCTTCCTTTGAAATAATAGAGTATTCTAATTTTATTTATTTTTAAATAGTAGAGGACCATGGTTTTTCTTTTTTTTTTTTAACTAACTAGGTACTTTTTAACCTTTTATAGATTGATTTGTAACAAATACACATGATTTGGAATAATTAAGTGTACATATTTGAATTAAATTATCACTAATCCTAGTGAGACTTTCAGTAATATAATCAAAGGAAGGTGTATTAAATTTAGTACCCATAGAATCATTAGTAACATAGATTGATACAATAAAAAATTGAATAATCAATATTAATATTTTCTAATACATTGAAAATTCATTCTCTTTTTTTTATAATATTATGTTTCTTTTGTTGTAACCTTAGTGATTTGAAATGTGAATGAAATCTTGTTCAATGTTCTCAATTTTGTTTTGGACTAATAAGATCATTTTCAAATTGATGGTCTTGTATTTCATTATTTTCAAACTAATCCTAGCATTATTCATACAAAATTAGGTGTGTCTAAACCTTCAATATAAAATAAGACGTCTAGAAATACAAATAGACATAATAACCCATTTTATTCATCATATTTTTTAGACCACTAAACTTTATCTATATTTTTATTAGGTTATAATTTTGTTCCCTTATTTTACTTTTCCATGTAGAAATATAAGGTCCATGAGTATAGGGACTTGTCATTGATCCATCATTGTGAACACAAGAACACAAAATAATACAAAGAAAGAAGAGCCCCTAAAATAAATCAATGAAAAGTCCCCCAAAAAATATGTTGATAGTCTCCCAAAAAATATGTTGATATTCTAGATTTTTGTGCAATTACAAAATACCAAATCACATTATTATATCATCACAAAAAAATTATACAATTTTAAAAAAAAATGGTAGAGAATAGCTTAGTTGTGATAAAATATCTAAATTCTCATGAAAAATAATGAATATTTTAAAAATGACACCAAAATTTGATTAATGGTTCAAAATTTATGCTATTTAAGTTTCCTCTCTCACTTATGGGTAAAAAATAGTAGTATATTATTTTTGTGGTACTCTTATTATGGTGGTACACAAGTGGTAGAGGAATGAGAGGATGAGTGGTACAAAGTGGTGCATGCTATATTAGTATATTATGTGTCATCATTGTAGGCACTATAATATGTTGTAATGACATCTTACAAGTGTGTTATATATATTTTAATTTTTTTATTTAATTGGTTTGAATTTTTCTCTTCTTTTCAAGTCATGTATTTGATAATGTCAATTAAAGGAAATATATAATTCTAAAAAAATTATAATTTGAATAATTTTATAGGTGATATTTAGGTCTTCAACTATTTTAAATGAAATCAAAGCTTAGATTTGCACTAGCTTTATCCCAAATTAATTTAGTTATAAAAAATCATAGATAACAAGAAACTTATAACCCTTGACAGATTGATAACTGTGAGTAAATTTTAGATTAAATTTCCAATCCAAAAACAACTTTCTTAGATCCTTTAAAAAATATCTTCTCCATAATTCAACTAGAAACAGTTTGCAAAATACCACTAGCAACTCTCAAATAAAAATTCTATAGAATGGAAATAAACTAGCCTTGATGTAAACTTTCCCTAATACATACATGACTTACTCATGATAAATTATACTCAAGAAAAAATGTCTTACAATTATTTATGATAACATAGTTTCTCAAGAAATCTGAAAAAATAAAATCCAACCATCACATTCATGAATTATGTAAGGGATAAATATAATGAAGCTGCATGAATGGAAAATATGAGAAGAGGATGATAACATATATTCCAAGAAGTGTAACTCTCAAGGAATGGGGAAACACCTCAATATCCAAAGAGGGAAGTGTAACTTATAAGGAAGAGGATGGCGCTTTATACTCCAAAAAGGACAAGCATAATGAAACCTAAGTAAATAAAAAATCCAAGTGATCTTAAATTATGTTGTCATAAATGTATAACTACACCAACATAATTTATAGCTAGTTTTCCATAAAAATCATATAACTCACTATTGGATAGATCATCTAACACAATAATTTATTATAGTTAAAATAATAGTTTGGATTGATCTTTTATTATTAATATTTATTATTATGGGTTAATGTATCTGGGATAAAAAGTGTAGAAGATAAAATTGCATACCTTACACTTTTTCTCTATTTTTTTACACTACTTTAGGTCAATAAATTTCATGTATGATTCTAGCATATTTTAAGTTCTTTTGACCAACTCATTGAATCAAGACCTAATCCAACATTATTTTGTTCATCATTTTATTCATAACACCCATAATTGATTTCTTAGAATGTCACCTATCCTCAATTGAATCATTCATATGATTCTATCCTCTATTTCAAAATCCCAAACTACATACATTTCATGATGAAAATCTTATACATGACTCTTATCTACCAGTGTATATGCTAAAATTTTCTAATTATGTGCCTAGGGATTGTATTCAAAGGAATAATTAAAAAAGTATTTTTAAACACACAAGAGGAGAGTATCTAATGAACATAGCATACTTTTGTATCTATTGCTAGCCCTTTCCAACCTCAACATACATATTATGGGTGAAACCACAAACCTATTTCACACTTAAGATCAACAAAATTAATTTGTAATTTTTTAGTCAAATGTGGGATGTCCAAATGGGTTTGAACACTTGAACCATTCAAATTAAACCTATGTGGAATCCATGTGTTGTGGTAGATTTGTTTGAAAAGGTTTTAATCAAACCCCCTTTTATTTTAAACCTTCTGCACCCAATCCATAAAACCCCTCTATATTAATTCATTGTCATACTACAATTTTAGTGTCTAAGTGAACTAATGCTTCAAGCCCCTCAAGCTCTAACCTAAGCCCTTAAACTTACCTAAATTGCCCAATTTTAAGGTATTTTTTGACTTCCCCTTGAAAATAATATTTTTTTATAATTGTTTAAATTGGGAAAAATAGTGAATTATATTTTTTCATTTAGGAAAAAATAGTAAATATATTTTTTCATTTATTTAATTTAAAATTAATAATTTATTTGTTAGTATTTTTTATTTACTTAATTTAGAGAAAAAAGAGATTAGAATTTTATGTTATTTAAATAAGTTTTATTCATATTAAGTATTACAAGAGGAATTTAAAATGTAAGAGAAACTAATAGGGATTCAAGGCCATAACATAGATATGAAGCCTATCTACTATTTAAAATTATGGATTGAATAAGCTAGATTGTTGAGAATAGTATAACTATTCTTGAAAAATAGGAATGGTAAGGAAAAAACTTGACATATTGATATTATTATTTCACAAAATCACTCAGAGATTGCCAATAACTAACACTAGGTCCATACAAAAAATCTTTATAATTTTTATATAATTATCAAAACTAAAGTCACCCCCTTTCATATCACCTAACCACTACACCAAATTCATGATATAAGGAGGCCCAAAATAATGATCCATTAATGTGAAGAATGTGAGAAGGGGAGAGCACAAGTTATAGAGTAATAAACTCGCACATGCTAAATCATTAGGATTTAAAGTGAAACCATTCAAAAAAATTGAGGTAAGTGTGCTATGTAATGAGGAATATAAAAATATTATATCATCAATAACCTATGGATAAATAAAGAAATCATATCATCGATAGTGTATTCCTTGGTATATTCATTAACTTTAGTGGAGAAAGGGCATTGAGCTAGATGCTACAATTGTCTATGACTATCCACTATTTTATTCTAGCTAGATGAAAACATGTGTACCTATCTCCATCAAAGTTCAAACTCTAAAACCACCTATAAACCTATATAAAGAAGCAAAACAATTGATAACTAGTTATACCATCATATTGGTCTCATAAATATGTACTCCCATAAGATTTTACCCACTAATTTGTCTATATTCTCATGACATACTTGTGCACCCTAAATCTTAGGCTCCTATAAGTTCCCAAACAAGTACAATACTCTCTCAACTCATCCTAGTGAAAAACCACACGGTCCTTTGTGTAGTACAATGCAAATTCTCTCAATCACCTATTCAAAATTAAAAATTTAATTTCATATGTGAAAGATATGACCGGTTAACCATTCTGAAGCAATATTGGCTTCATGATACCAAATTTTGATTTAAATAAAAACACATTCTCAAAATAATACTTGTACCACTATGTAGTTCTTAGAGAGTGCTTTGTAACTTGACTATAAGAAGTCAAAAATTGGATACAATTAACAAGATATGGCCTCCAAAAAACTACCTGTATTAGGCCAAATAACATGAAATTTAGTGGTGATTGAGTGGATGATGGTTGGTTCTACCAATGGTGGTTTAAGTATGGTGGTGTGCCAATGGTGGAAGTACTAGGCTATGAGAAATTGGTTGGCAAACCCAAAATAGATTAAAATTCTATTTAAATTTTTAAACTTCAAAAACATTTTTTATTGCTTGTGGGGGCTTAGGCCTACCCTTGCCCAACTAGGGGCTTAAGGGCCCATCAATCAAGGGATAAAAAGGGTACAATTATATTTGAAATCCTCATATTGAACCTATAAATACCATCTACCATGACATACCAAAAGGTACAAGGGTCTAGAGACCCTACCCACCATTCATTTTTTTAATCAACTATGCATAGGTTTATTGTATTTTTTAAAAATGAATCTAGAAAGTTTCCATTCATTTTTTAATCAACTATACATAATTTATTGATTTTTTAAATTGAATCTACAAACATAGTATGACCATATAGTCGTACGACTTCAAGGGGGATTGTTTTCACCTTCAGCCCCTAGGGCCACATTATATTAAGTTTTATGTCAATCTTCATCTCTCAAGCCTCTTGGATCCAATGATGAGGTTCATTTTGTCCCAAGGGGTCAATTATGAAACTTTCCCCATAAACACTCTTGGTAGACACCCATAAAAAGTCATGTATTCATATATATTTTTTCAAACTCCAAATCGACAAAAATAACCACAAGTCTACAGACCTCAAATCTACATTCTCACAACTTGTACATCATATCTTATGCCTTCAAATATCTAAAACATCTCCAACATTACCACGACTTCAACTTTACATAAAAATTTCTCAAACAAGGGTTAAATCAAAATAGGGGTCTCTCACCTCCCTCAACCACAACAATGGCTTTGATACCACTTATTGTCAAAATTACCAAGTTGATAAAACCATTTCCCATATAAAAAAATGAGAGAAAATAATTCATACAAGATTATATAAAAACCATAATGCAAATATCAAAGACCATGCCACAAAACTACACAAGATATACCTTGGAAAAAACCTAGCCTCCAAAAGCATCCACTCAATAGTAAAAATATTACAATGTACACTAACACATTCTCCATTAATTCTTCTAAAATATCAAGCTTCGACAAATCCTTCATTTATCTAAAAATGTAACCACACATCCTATGTCATGCTTCACATATGCAATCAACAAGTAGGCTCAATAAAAATGACAACCAAAGAAAACAACCAACTAGCCAACCCCAACCACTAAACATGTTCTTTCTTTTATAGATTCAATCTCACGCAAAACAGCCAAGAGGTAAGGTAAATCATGTATCTCATAACCATGAGTTCACATAAACATTGACCACGACATTTACTTTTTGGTACTAAGTTTTTCCAATATTAAATATTTTTCCCACATGTCTTCACACAAAAAATATCTAGCCAATCAAATACAAATTTATAAGTGGATCCAAATAAATATTTAATGTGGTTAAACATCTCCCAAAGCTGCACCACAACTAAATGTTTATTTTACATAGTTAAAATAAATATTTTCTTATGCAATGTGTACAACACCCTTTTCCAAACACTTCAATGCTAATAAAAGTAAGCTAAAATGGTAGAAACACTTCCTACACTAATATACGAGGAGATACAATTATAGATACTTTGATCTAACAATTCTACCAAAGATAAAAAGTTTCCACAATCCATATAGTTAATTGCAAAAAATTAACACACAATTGAATCCAGGAATCTTTTGCAATTAGCTAACAATTCTAGATAAGAAAATAATGCATGCATTAACATCCATTGACATGCAAGTGACATGTAAAGACATGCAACTCACAAAATCATAGTTGACATATTGTAACCTTGGGAAAACTCTTTCATAAAAAAAACTTGACGTTGAAATCTCAAACTAATTATATTCTCAATATAAATGTAGTTACAATAAAAATTCAAGCTTGAGCCTTCATAGGAGATCATATAAAATAATATAGTACTAAAGACATTTCTATAGAATAACAATACCCATAAAACATTATGATAATGCCTCCAACCTAAGCACTCAATAGATAGCCATGAAAAAAACCACAAATCTTGAATGGTTTTTCAAACTACGTCTTAGAAACCACTAGCTAATTTAGGCATCCATATCCATGCACACAATCCAATTCCAAAATCAAGTTTATTTAACCGATAGCAAATTAGAAATTACCACCATTAAATGTGGGTGCTAAAGTATCTTATCCTATATTTTCCATAAGATTCTCCATGATTTTCTATATATCAATAATTAATTCCCTCTCATTATGTTCTTTCCTTTCTATAAACTCTTACAAACCTTATAAGGTGTCATAGTTGCAAATAGCAACTTCCATGATAATAAATGAGTCTTGCACTTGCCAAAATACAAACTACAATCAACACATTGGCACTCCAAGTGGGATTCCCCAAATATGAAAGTTCAATAAAAATAATAAATGCGTAAATAAATACTTTAAACATTAGGATTAGAAGGTGTATGATACCTATCCCAATAGTCTTGTGTTGAATAGAAACTTATAATTGTATTTAGATAGAGTTATATCATTTGTAGAGATATGTTCACATTATGTAGAGTTATACTGCATCAAATTACCACAACATGTGGAGATTTAGCACATTTTTTCATTACTTGAGCCTTTATCATATGGTTGCATTGTATAGACCCTTATTACATGGACGCATCATAGGGACCCTCATCTCATTCCCACATCAAGTAGATTTTTTTCATATTACTTTTGGTAAATGCATAATTTTCTATCTCATGTCTCTTATTTTCATTTTAACACATAGTTGAAGACAATTGTAGTTTTATTCTTATTTTGATTAGGTGGTGATTGTTACTCATTGCATAGGTTTTGTTCTTTGCAAGTCTTGATGGTCTACTCAAATTGGAGAGAGTAAAATAAGAATTCAAGAATGATCTATTACTTCATTTAGATTAGTATTGAAATGATGAAAAATGAGGTGTTAGGATAAACATGGAATGATGCACTTATCTTTCTTATTTCATTAGGAAAAAGAGATCTCCAAAGGAAATATTGACTTTCAACCCTTAGGTGAGTCAACATTAATGGAGATCTTGTTGTTTTCCTTATATAAAGATGGGGTAAATATGACTAAAATGCACTTTTGGGAGATAAATGAAAAATACCAAATGAATCAAAATATGCAATATGAAATTTGTACCATTAATTTAAAGCATAACACAATTAGAATTACTAAACTTCTAGTAGATTTGAGAAGAGTAAGCTTATGTGTACCAGTCACCAAAATTTGTTTCTTAGTGTCCTCTTGGGATAAATTTTCCCTAGGGAAAATGGGTCTTGCTATAGGGATCCAAAATCTGTTTTGATAGTCATTTGTTCCTAGATATGCACTTCTAATTCCTCCAGAGCTCATTATTGAAAAGTCAAAAATAAATTCTGCAAGTGAGATTCCATGGCTTGACAACTTTGATGAAAAATTTGACAAATTTACAAAATTGCACTTTTGATCAATCTTCAATCCTTCTTCACCTATAAATATAATACAAAGAGAGGAATTTTTTTTGTTTTTGGTGAATGGTTGTCTTGGTCAAACCTTATTTTGGTAATTAAACCTTAAGATGAAATGAAACATGAATGGAAGGAATGATGAATGAACACTAGCTTGTTGCAACTCACCAAACCCTTGAATGGAGATCCTTAGAGGGCTGAAGTCTAACACATCTCTCCAAGGTCTTGATATTGCATGAAATAGATTGATTGGATGTTGATCTTGATGCTTGAATGCTTGAAACCTACATCACAATGTTAGCTCCAAAAACATGCATGAATGCAATAAATTTTACATGATGCTTGAGATCTTGAATGCTACTATAGAAGACTGATAAGTCTTCTCTTGAACACCTTAGACAATGATTTATTCTCTTGTGAAGTTGCTTAATTCAAATCTCTACTTTCAAATGATAAAAAGACCTTGTATTTATAGATAATTTTCTAATTTTTCGACAATTATACACCAAAGGTTGACAATTACAATTTGAATTTAAATCATAAAAATGCCACCAAAAATATATTAAAAATTGAGATCCTAAACTTAAAGGGCAAGACACTCAACTTCCAAAGAAATTTAATTAATGTTTGCAATTGTTTAATGCAAGTTTCCCTTTTGAAAATGAGATTAATTAGGCTTTTAAATGCATAATTGGGCCAATTAGAGGCTTAATTAAGTCCACTTTATTAAGGGACCCAAACATATAGTGAAAATGTAAAGAAGTACATTTTTCAACACTACTTTTAGCCCCGACTTTAGTAAGAGGATGAGCCCTATGCTCAAACTCACGGGTAAAAGCACAAAGTTGTGTCACATTTTATAAAGGAAATGGCCAAAACTAATCCAACTTTTAAACTTGAATCACTCAAAAGTGGCATATATGTTTTGAATTTTGAAATGATGTAAACTAGTAAAATATGTATTTTTTAGTATATTTTATGCTTGTACTTTTTTTTAAAAATAAAAAATAATTTTAAACTAGTTTTTAATAAATGAACACTATAAATTAGTTGTTGATGAAATATTGAAAAGTGAAGTTGCATGAGACGTCAAAATTTTTATAGTAAATTTTTTTTTTCTTTCAATTTTTTTGTGTTTATTTATAACTTGAAACTTTAGTGCATGGATATTTCTTTTTTCTAATTTTGATAAATATATATTTTTAAATAAATATTAAAATGTGCGTGAATCAAAAAACAGTTGTTTCCATCGGATGTCAAATTTCATATTAAATATTTATCTAAAATGGAAAAAAAATATACCATATTGAAATAGATTCTTTTATCTAGTGCATCATATTTTTTTCAATTTTTTAATAAGTTTTAGTATTTTTCCTTGGCATGGTAATCAACCTAATATTTTGTGTTGATAACCTACTTTTAGTAAAAAAATAAAAAATACAAACACAAATTATAATTAAACTATTAAAATAAATATATTTTTGAAAACTACGCTTATAGATCTACAAAAGGGTATTTTTTATATTTAAAAAAAATGTTTTTTACATTAGTAGGAGTTATTGAAACTTCAAGTTTTTCAAATAATTTTATTTTTTTGGTAAGTTGAACTCAAAGTGGTGCTTCATATATTTTTAGCCAGCAATTCTAGTTGAAAAAGTTGTGGAAGTATCTAACTTAGCTAGAATGAATCTTCCTAGATCATATGTTTGACCAAAAATGATTTTTAGTTAGAAATACTTAAATTAGGTTGTGTTGATAAGTTGGCTGAAAGTGCGACAACTTTGTGCTTTTACCCTCACACTAAAGTAGACAAACAAGTGTCAAGAGGGGTCCAAGTTTACAAATGTTATTGAGATAGGATTACAAAGATCAAGGAGGATTATCAAGCCCCCAAGATCAAGATCCCATGGAAAACCAACAAAGGCACAAAGATGTTGGTATGTGGTGATTGATCATGCAAATATTGCACACTCGTAATGTATCCTCGTCGAGGTTTGGGGGCGACAGCCCCCGACAGTGGGGGTTCGGGGGAGGCAACCCTTGATAGCAAGGGTTCAGGGGTGTAGCCCTTGATTTTTTTCCTGTTAACATGTGAAAGTTTTTTTTCTACCACATCAAATGATAAAATGACTTTGTAAAACCCTAATTCTAGAAGCTTCCAAAAAGCTTGTTATAAGCAGGTGGGATGTAAGTTTAGTGTGTAATTTGTGAGATTGTAATCTGTTTTACACTAGATAATCAAATCATTGGGTGGCTAAGTTTCTGTGGATGTAGCCCATATTGGATGAACCACACTAAATTTCTATGTTGATCTCTTTTGTGTTATTCTTCATTGTTATTTTTGGGTTATTTAGTCTGCATATAATTGTTAATATTTATTACTCTGATCTGCCTGAATCTTAACAACTGGTATCAGAGCCACATGTATTTTAGTTAATTGGCAGCAAACCTCTAGATTTTAGTGGGAGCAATGGAAGAAGGAAAATTCAAGGTTGAGAAGTTCAACGCTCAGAATTATCAATTATGGAAGATGTAGATGGAAGATTATTTGTGCCAAAAGGATCTATGGTGGCCATAGCAAGGAAAAGCAAAGAAAGATGCTACAATGTTTGATGAAGAATGAGAAATTCTAGATAGAAAGGCACTGGGAACCATTCGGTTGTGCTTGGCACCATCTATGGCATTCAATATATCAGAAGAAAAGACAACAGAGGCTCTGATGGAAGCTATGGCTAAATTGTATGAAAAAACCTCAGCCTCAAATAAGGTATTTCTCATGAAGCATTTGTTTAATCTAAAAATGATTGAAGGTGGATCTGTGACAGATCATTTAAATGAGTTTAAGACATTTACCAACTAGTTAACTTTTGTAAAAGTGAATTTTGATGAAGAGGTTAGGGCTCTCTTGATTTTATGCTCTTTTCCAGCAAGTTGGAATAGCTTGGTAATGGTTGTAAGTAACTCTGTCTCTAGTTCAAATACATTAAAATTTGATGATGCTGTTGGTGTTATCCTTAGTGAGGAAATCCTACGGAAAAGCATAGGTGAGACTTCAACATCGGGTAATGCTTTGATTGTAGAGAACAGGGGAAGAACCAAGGAGAGAGGAAAAATCCCTACAAATTATGGGAAGTCACAAGGGAATTCAAAGAAAGGTAGATCTAAATCTAGAGGAAGAATGGATTGTCGACACTATGGAAAGCCAGGTCACTTGAATAAGGATTGTTGGTCTCGAAAAGGAAAACAAGAAGATGGACAACATGATGATAGTAAGGAAGCTAATGTTGCAAGTAATAAATTGTAGGATGCTTTAATTCTATGTTTATATAATGTTAATGATTCCTAGGTAATAGATTTAGGGGCTTCATTTCATGCCACACCCCATAGGAAATATTTTGTAGATTGTGTTTAAGGTGATTTTGGGTAGGTATATTTTGGTGATGATGGACCCTGACAAATTGTTGTAAAAGGAAAGATAAAAAAAAAGTTGTGGAATGGAAATGAATGGTTGCTACAAGAGGTAAAACATGTTCCAAATTGGAGAAGGAATTTAATTTTTGCAGGACAACTAGGTAGTGAAGGTTGCATAGCTACCTTTACAGAAAAAAGTTTGGAAGGTCACTAAAGGTGCATTTGTAGTAACTAAAGGTGGAAAGGTAGCAACATTGTATTTGTGTATTGGTAATACTTATTCTACCTTAGCTACTGCGGAAACAGTTGCTACTAAGATAGTTAGAGCACTTGTTGCAGGGACATAAACAAAATTGTGTCACCATAGACTTGGGCACATGAGTGAGAAAGGATAAAAATCTTTCACTACAAAAATTTTCTACTAGGTCTAAAGCAGATTGACTTGGAGTTCTGCAAAAACTATGTTTACAAAAAATAGAAAAGAGTTTGATTTCTCAAAGTTGGGAAAGAGAAGAAGAGAGAAATTAGAGCTTTGACATTTAAATGTATGGGGACCCGCTCAGGTGTCTTCTCTTGGCGTCTCTTGCTATTATGTTTCATTTATTGATGATGCAAATAGGAAAACATGGGTGCATTTCCTAAAAAAAAAATCAGAAGTATTTGAAACTTTTTAAAAGTGGAAATCTTTGGTTGAGAATGAGACAAGGAAAAAGTTGAAGTGTCTCAAATCTGATAATGGAGGCGAGTATTGCAGTAGAGAATTTGAAAATTACTATTCATACAATGGAATTCATAGGTAGAAAATAGTTCCTAGAACCCCACAAGAAAATGGTGTGTTTGAGAGGATGAATAGGACCATTATGGAGCTTGCAAGAAGCATGAGGTTGCATGTTGGACTACCCTTACAATTTTGGGCAGATGTTGTACATACCACTTTTTATTTAATAAATAGGGTACCTTCAAATCCTTTGGATGGTGGAATTCTAAAGGAGGCATGGGCGGGTAAAAAGGTAAACTATTCATTTCTAAAAACCTTTGGTTGTGAAGCTTTTGTCCATGTTGATATTGAAAATAGAACCAAGCTTGAGGCTAAGTCTAAAAAATGTACCTTCATTGGATATGGAGTAGATGAATTTGGTTATCGGTTATGGGATTATGGAAATCATAAAATCATTAGGATCAGAGATTTTATACTCAATGAGAAGCTCATGTATAAGGATCAGTTGTAGGAAAAGAAGCGTGAACAGGCCAAAAAAGAATATGTGGTGTTGGATGAGATTCCAGAAAATAAAATGCCAGTGGTACCTGATGCTTAGCAACAACAAGTTATCCCATAGACTCCCGCAAGTGTTAGACATTCTACAAGGATAACCAGACCTCCAAAAATATTTTCTCCATTATTATATTCTATATTATTAACTGATTCTGGTGAACCTGAAGGTTATGAAGAAGCAAGGAAGGTAGATACCAAAAAGTAATGGGAGCTAGGCATGAAAGAGGAAATGGATTCCTTGTTGTAGAATCAAACTTGGGACTTAGTCCAATTACCTATAGGTAAAAGAGCATTGCCAAATAAATGGGTTTACAGGTTGAAGGAAGTGGATGGAGGAAAGAAAAAATATAAGTCCAAACTTGTGATAAAATGTTTTGCACA
Organism: Sequoiadendron giganteum; assembly: GCA_007115665.2. Classification (NCBI taxonomy): domain Eukaryota; kingdom Viridiplantae; phylum Streptophyta; class Pinopsida; order Cupressales; family Cupressaceae; genus Sequoiadendron; species Sequoiadendron giganteum. The sequence continues at coordinate 474,356,515 of CM021107.1, read as the reverse complement.
AAAAAAAGGTATAGATTTTGATGAAATATTTTCTCTAATTGTAAAGATGACTTCTATTAGAACTATTCTAATTCTTGTGGTTGCAGAAGACTTGCATCTTGAACAACTAGATATGAAAACATCATTTCTCCATGGGGATTTGGAAAATGAAATATACATGTAGCAACCGTAGAGATATGAGGTCAAGGGTAAGGAGGAATCTGTGTGCAAGTTAAAGAAGAGTTTGTATGGCCTGAAGCAAGCACCTTGGAAATGGTATTTGAAATTTGATAGTTTTATGGCTGAACAAGGTTACAAAAGATGTCATTCTAATTATTGTGTTTAATTTAAGAAATTGGATAATGGAAGCTATATTATCCTATTGCTTTATGTTGATGTCATGCTTGTTACCAGGTCTAACATGAAACATATTAATGAACTTAAGCATAAATTAGCAAATTCATTTGCTATGAAGGATTTGGGTGCATCAAAACAAATCCTTGGTATGAGGATCACACAAGACAGGACAAACATAAAATTATTTTTGTCTCAAAGTGAGTATGTAGAGAAGCTGTTGAAAAGGTTTGAAATGCAAAATACAAAAGTAGTTAGTACACCTTTGCCTAGTCATTTTAAACTGATTAAGGAGATGTGTCTAAAGACACAAGAGGAGGAAGAAAAAATTTCTAAGATACCATATGCATCAACAGTTGGTAGCTTGATTTATGTAATGGTATGCACAAGGCTAGATATTGCACATGCACTGGGAGTTGTGAGCAGGTATATGAGCAATTCGAGAATGGAAAATTGGAATGCGGTAAAATAGGTTATCCAATATTTGAGAGGTACTACTTCAAAGAAGCTATGTTTTGGAGGAAAAAATTCTTCTCTAAAAGTATATGTTAACTCTGATCCGGTGGGTGATATTGATAGCAGGAGGAGTACTACGTGGTATGTTTTTACTATAGGAGGCACTGGAGTCAGTTGGACTTTAAGGTTGCAAAAGGTTGTTGCACTTTCAACCATTCAAGCTGAGTATGTTGTTTCTACAGAAGCTAGCAAGGAGATGATTTGGTTACAACGTTTTCTAGAGGAATTGAGACAACAATAAGACGATAGCCCTGGGTGATCCCATAATACCGGTTTATAATTTTTGGCCAAACTGGACACTGAAATAATTTTTTTAACTAAATCTTCACTTTTGGGCACCTATAGTGGCTAAACTGTGAGGAATTTGAAGATGATGCAAACTAGTGATTTGTGACATTTTGTTTGTAGATTCTAAATATATTTTTTTCAATTTTTTTGGAATCAGATTGCATTTCTTTTTCCATCTCCTTCGAAAACTAGTTTTTTTAGTAAACAACATTTTTAAGGAGTGACACTCACCGTATACAACATAATTTTTTTTCCATGAAGGATTTTTTTTTTTTTGAATCTAGATTTGTAACTACTATATCTGGTTCTTCCAGTTGGTCTCATAGTTTTTTATTGAATATTTTTTCTTTAATCAAGTTTCAAAGTCAAACCAATTACAATTCAGACATAGGTAGACTGTATATAACGTAATTTTTTTTGTATGTATCAAAATTCAATTTTCTTTTTGTTGGATTAAGGACTTCAATATCTGGTGCACTCATATTTTTCAATTTTTTTGATAATCTGCTATTTTTCCACATGTGCAAAACAAAGAGCTTGATTTTTGGTGAAAAAGCTATGTTTAATAAAACTAAAAAAAAAATACATAATAAAACCAAAACATATTAAAATTATATTCATTGGATAGTTCGTTCTGAGGACTACAATCATCCATTAGGGTATGTGAAGTCTCCTCCATTTTCATCCTCAACCTAAGCTTCAAAGTGGAAAATTCAGGACTTTTTTAGTGCCAAACAGTGAGAAGGTGGGGAAAGGGGTTTGCTTGAACCAGGGCTCATTAGAACCCCCTTTCAAAAAAAAAAATCTTTTTGTTTTTTGGCCAGAATGGTGGGACCTTGCATTTAATTGGTTCACTTGAACCAGGGTTCATTCGAACCCTCTTTTGGTTTGCTTGAACCAAAGGGTTCATTCAAACCCAAAAAACTAATTGTTTTTGCACCTAGTCATTTTTTGCAAGTTTTCATTCCTCACTCAAATTGTAAACCACTTTTGTGGGTTTACCCCCCTTTGTACACTGATAGTGAGAGTGTCATTCATCTTGCTAACAACTCAACTTTGCATTCAAAAACTAAGCAAATACAACTCAAATACCACTTCATCCAGTCTGTTTTGGAGGATGGGAAGTTGAAGCTGGAGAAAATTCACACAAGTGAGAGTCATGCAGATATGTTCACAAAGGTAGCTACACAGGAGAAACTGATTTCCTCATCAGTTTTTTTTGGCCTTCACAACTGATAATAGTGGACGTAAGAAACCATCCAAACTTGTAATCTAGTGGGAGCTGCAAGTGCAGCGGTGTCTTTTAGGATCAGTCTCCAAGTGGGAGATCATTTGGTGTGGAGCCTGATTAGTCTCCAAGTGGGAGATTGTTGGTATGTGGCAATTGATCATGCAAATACTGTACACTCGTATCGTATCCTCGTTGGGGTTTGGGGCTAGTTCGGGCCTCGAGTAGGGGTTCAAGGGTGACATCCCCCAACAATGGGGGTTCAAGGGTGGTAGCCCCTTACAATGGGGGTTTGGGGGCGACAACCCTTGACAGTGAGGGTTTGAGAGAGACAACCCTTGATAGCAAGGGTTTGGGGGCATAAACGCAGATTTTTTTTCACGTTAACACATCAAGGTTTTCCCATTGACATGTCAAATATAAAAATGACTTTGTAAAACCCTAATTCTAGAAGCTTCCAAAATTCTTGTTATAAGCGGTTGGGATGCAAGTTGCAGTGTGTGTAATTCCCAAGATTGTAATATATTTTGCACTGGGTAATAAAATCATTGGGTGGTTGATTTTTTGTGGATGTAGCCCATATTGGGTGAACCACGTTAAATTTTTGTGTTGATCTCTTTTGTGTTATTCTTCATTGTTATTTTTGGGTTATTTAATCTGCATATAATTGTTAATGTTTATTGCTCTGATCTGCCTGAATCCTAACAATAGAGACACATGCCTATATTAAATATGCAACATCAAGACAAGATACACAAGCATACAATGCCAAAACTAACAAAAATAGAAAGGGAGAGGATCAAGCCTTGACAATTTTTCCAATAGGTATGGATCAAGCCTTAGTTGTTTTTCCATAAAATAATGTTCACAAGTGGAAACCCACTATCCACTATGCAAACAATATATACTCATATGAGCTAGTGATATATGATGTCCACTAGTGATCCCCAAAAGGTGGATAATAGGAAATTCATGCTAGGTCTACAGGCTCCAATATATCAACCATACTAAAATTTATACATCCTAATAACTTTGATAAGGTGTTACAAAAATGGTCAAAAGGCTAGCAAGCTGCGTTATGCTAGGAACTCATGAAAAACAAGGCTCCACTGGCAAGCAAGTTGTGTTATGCTTGGTGTCCATTTTAAATACAATAGGATCAAATATTCAAAGGGGTTTTTCTTAGTTCATGAGAGGTATCACCTTAGGGAACATCGTGCCTGACATCACCAAGAGAGGACTAGTCGAGGACAAAATATTCACAACTTAGGGAATGCAAGTCGTAGCATCACCACTAAGAGGAATGTGTAATTTCCCTGATTTAGCCCTACGCTCTTCAATTGGTTTTAGCCTATTCTCAGAAACTCATAGGCTAAGAAAAATTAGAAATTAGGGTTTCCTATTTTTTAGGGGGTTTCAGATGCAGTTTTGAGGGCTAACATGCGAGATTTTTTTATGCATGTCTTATGGAGCTTTCTAGGTTTTTGGAGAGCTTCAGAATAGTGTAACATGCATCTCCATCTGACAACCTTTTCAGGCACTTATTATTTATAGTAAGTCATGTTGTCTTCCTAGTTTGTGTTTAGAAGGCATTTGGAAACACTTACTATTTATAGTAAGTCATGATACTACTTAGTTGGTGTTCAGAGGAAGTTTTGCAAACTTACTATTTATAGCAGTTTGTTATTTTTGGTAAGTCTATCTTTTAGCAGTATCATTCTAGCAGCAACTTAATCATTTGCAGTTTAGTGTGGTTGATCAGTTTGGCTTTCTGATGGTTTTAAAGTTAACTTACTATTTTTGGCATTCACTATTTTTAGTAAGTCCATTTATGGCAGTGGCATCATCATCAACTTGGTTTAGCTTAGCAAAAGTCAGTTTGCTAATTTTAGCAGTTTGTCAGTTGCAGCTTGGGCATTGCTCTTGGCTACCTCTTTGGACTAGGTTCTATACTTAGACAATTTTATGTTCTGAAGTTGTACCCCATGCCTAGGCTCGATGAATTCAAGTCGTTTTTAAAAATGGGACATAAAGGGGTTGATTTGAGCATTTAATGTTTATATTAAAATGTTTTATTGTGCAACTTAAAGGTGGGCACCTAGAGGATGATAAGTAATGTTTTATTAATTCTAATAAAGTAAATGCTTGAGAGGTGGTGTTCCTTGGAGGAAATTGAAGAGTTTCTTGGGGGAGTTTCAAGTTGATTCATTTTCCAGCTGAAGAGTCTGTCTATTGATGCATTGCTCATTCATTCTTATCTTTGGAAAATATTGTAAAGTTATGTTGTTGGTTTGAAATCCAGAATCCGGCTAAGGGAAAGCTTAGAAAATTTACTACATTCTTCGGGCCTAAAACTATGGTTCCCTAGATGGTGATTTGAGAGTTTACTTCAACTAGAAGTACAAATTGAGCATTACTGTGGATTTTTGGTGAGATAATTCCAGTTTTTATGTTGTTGGTTATTGTTTGCCTGAAGGAGTTTTTCATATACAAATTTTGGTAAGATTTTTATTTGCTTATGGGTATTGAAGCAATGGATTTCAATGGCATGGGCACCCCTTTCCATTCAATTTCAGATTTCAATTTGAAGTGTTTGATTTTTAAATGAAGTTTGCCCCTTTTTGAGGTCATACCTTGCTTGGGGTTGCCTTGGAGTTCGTGTTTAATTATTTGGCGAGATTTTGATACAATTTTGGTATTGGACATTGGGCGACATCCTCCCAGAAATCTTTTTTAATTTATTTCAGGTCATTCAAAGGAGTTTTGAGGATGTAATGAACATTTTGGTGATAGCATAGTTTTTGGTAATGCTTTTTTAGATTTCTATTTTTTATATCAGACTTATTTCAATCTCTAATTTTGGTTTCTATCTTCAATAATTGAGAGATTATCAAGTGGGAGATCATCTATTTTATTGTGCTTTGTAAAGATTGCAATAACACTTGAAAATTGCAGGTTGTTTTTCATTATAAGACTGTAAACAATAACACTATTCCAGTCATTGAACTTGGTGCATATTTTAGTGTTAATTTTCGCATATTTGTAACCCCTAGATGGTTTACTGCCAGTGTGGAGAAAGAAAAAACTAATCTCTCATTTATCACCCACTGAAAAGTGGTGAATTCCCACTATTGAGTGGATGCCTGCTGTAGTGGATGAATTAGTTTGAAATTGTAAAGCTCTTTCCCCCCACTAATTTAATGGTAGCGTGGAATCTCTCATGGCTGGTTCACCACCTCTTTTTGTTTTAAGTTGTGTTTACTTTCAGTTATAATTCAGTTTCCTCTGCCATATGTTAGTACCTCACCCACACTGGGTCTTGTGTGCACATTCTTGGCATTGAGTATTTTTCATTTGGTTCTCTTTTGAAGCTAACACTAATCAATTAGCGTAGTGTTGTTTTGTGTTGTGATAATTCAAGGAAAAAATTGGTTGGCACATTTCAGTGGTATCAAAGCTTGTTTTCCTGCCATCATGTGAGTTATAGTGCTTTGGTTATCAGATGAGAGTCAAAGAATACCGATACTACATCTGAAAGAAGAACAAAGTTTAGTTTCAGCTTCAAATTTTTTTGAAGTTGACACTTTTTTTAGAGGTTTGAGAAACCTTGTCTTGTAAGATTAAGGTATGGTTGATGAAGAAGAGATGAATTTGGTAGAGACACTTTATATGGTTGGAAAGAGTCTTGACAAAGAATTTCTATCAAGGGACAATGAAGAGAACATTATTCATTTGTTAGAACATTATTTGAGGCAAGTGAAGCAATCACCTTCTGTAGACATCCAAAAATAACATTATGCATTCCACTGTAACTAACATCATGCATTCGTTTCTTCTACTAATCAATTAAAGCAATTTATTGATTTAATCCTAAGGATCATCAAGCTTAATTAAATAAATCAAATTATTTAATTAAGTTCCTAAGGTTCTTCTTATTTGATTTAATAAATCAAACTGATTTAAAATCAAATATCAAATCCCTAAAATCCCCTAAGTTAATTAATCTAAATTAATTAACTTCTAATCATAATTAGCATTCTCTAGCTTTTGACTCAACTAGAGTCAAATCTAAACTCCTAACTAACCCACCCACTTGCATCAATAAATCAATTTATTGATTTATTAAAAAGAGTTATTTTCCCTCAATAACTCTCATCTTTGACTTTTTTGAACAAAGATTATTCCCCCCAAAACCCTCAACAACATGCATTTATTGACATTTTTCAAATTTGAATGGGCACATTGGCCAAAACTTGCACAAGCTTTGACCAATCCCATCATGCCAAGTGTCTCTATTCTATTGGAGGGGATTTAGTCCCACATTGGCTAAACTTGGCCTCTCTTCTCTCAACTTCTTCTATAAAAGCAATGCATCTTCTCTCATTTTACAACACAATTTGAAGGCATCTAAACTATAGGCAACTTGAGCTCATAGCAACTCATTGTCTATCTCATTTGGCTTAGAAAGGGATTGGGAAAGGGCTCTCTCACATCTTCATGGAGGGCACCAATCCATCATAGAATAGAATAGGTTGTATTTCCTTTTCTCCATGCATGTTTGATCTAGTTTTAGCATTTTATTTGGAGAAATGAACCATGTTATTCTATGAGGATGACTGAATCTACACAAAACAATGTGTAAGATTTCACCATCCTACACCTTCAGAGGAAATGCAGTTGGCATTAGCTCCTGCAGTGAATTTTTTGAATCGACCCTATTGGCTGAGGCATCCTGTTGAAGAAGTAAATTTGCTAGTTACTTCATGCCTCAGTGAAGTGATGAGAATTTTGGCACCCTTTGTTCCCTATGATGATAAAAATATGAAGAGATTTCTTCATATGTTCGTGGAAATTTTTCAAGATCTTGATGAAACTAATAGCAATCAGTACTCCAAAAGAGTTGTTATACTGAAGATCTTTTCACGACTCAAAACAAGTGTGTTGCTGATAGATTTGGGTATGCAAAATCGAATATATTATTTGATCCATTACCTCTTCATTTCAACTTGGAGTGAACAAGAGGAGGATGTAGTTGCAACAATGAGAGACATTTTAGTTTTGATTATCAATGAGATGGATGACATTCCAAAATCCATCCTATCTTTCCTGCTTAACATTCATAAAAAAGAAGGAAAAAATTCTTCTACTGCTGAAATGATAATCAAATATTTGTTCAAACAGTGTGAGGGAAAATTGAAGCCTCACTTGAAGAAGACAAAGCAAATAAATGAGGTGGTCAATAATGCAAAAGACGAAAATAAAATGTTGTTTCTCAATGATTCTAAGGCAGTTTTTCAAGAAGTACCTATTGATATGTAGTTTTCCACACATGTTGAGGATGAGTGCAATGAGGCAACATCAGTTTTGAATACACAAGAAGAGTTTATGACAAGTAATTAAGAATACTCCCTTGGTATGCTTGTGACAAATAATGGAGATTTAGGTGGTCTTGAGTTCATTCATCAAACTAGGCTCTTGGAGAAAGATTCTTATGAAGATATCAATTTTGTTGAGTTGGGAGGTGTCTCATTCAAAGAGTCGCCATTCCAAGTGAAGTATGAAGGGTATTTTCCTTTTGATCAAAATAATAAGCCCTTTAGCATTTGGGATCCGGGTGTGAAGGCTCTTAATTTTGTTAAGGAACTTGTATGGGATAAATTTCCCTTTGATCCCAATAAAGAACAAAATTTTGATTTCACTACAAGCTTTGAGATAGCCCTTAGAGGATAAAATGTCTTTGAAAAAGAAGCTTGCATGGATAAGCCCCATAATGAAACCTTTAAGATGGTTGCAATCACTAAGGAAGAATTTGTTGCTGCGAAAAATTTCAGGACTACGATCAATAATGACTCATTGATCATGTTGGGGGCTTCTTCAGTATATAATCAAGGAAACAGTGAAGGGGAAACGGAGCTTGAAGACCACAGGGCCCTTAATGATGAAGATTTTAAAGAGGTTATCAAATTCAAATCATATTTACCACATCATGAAGCTAATTATAAACAAAGGCCCAAAGAATTGGTAGGATTTGATTCTCTTCATGACCTTGAGCATTTTCAGTTGGTGGGTGGTGAAAGACAAGAGTCTTGGAGCAACTTTGGGGGCAGCAAAGACAAGAAACAAATTTCTGATTTTAAAATATATTTGATCAGTTGTTCACCATCCTTGCACTTTTGTGAGTGGAAAGTTAAATTCATGTTCTCCATTAAGGATGAGGTGCATGCCTTATTCAGATTTGATCGCTCATATAGTTTAATTGAAGAGAGACAAGAAGGAGTTTGGGATGGAGTCACTCTCTTTAATCTATAATTTACTAAAGAATCCTTAGTGATTATAAAATCAGAGTATCTATGCTGGATTAAAGAGCGGGATTACACCTATGAATTCACAAAGAAGATCATTGGTGTTTTTTAAGGAAGTGAAAGAAAGGTTGATAAGCTTACCCTTGAGCTTGAATCAATGAAGTGCATATTAGAGAATGCTCAGTTGGGTGTAATGGAGGTTGGAGACTGTCTTGCTAATTTCAAACATCTCAGAGAATGTGAGGACGAGTTCTACCCTGTGATTGATAATCCCCCAAGCTTGCTTGTAAGTGAATGCATAAGAGGCTTAAAGAATTCAATCTCCATATGGGAAGTGTTGATTCATGATGACTTCCCCATTTTTGACACCAAGGTGTTGTCAAAACATGTTTTCATAAAAAATGTTGTTTACATGCCTGACAGTTTATCCTTTGGATTGAGTAATGCTCACACTAACCTATCTTGGGAGATGGATTTGAAGACAATATTTGTTTCAGGCTCCCTTGTTTTTGAAGCTTTCTTGGATAGACTTCAAAGGTTCACCAAAGAAGTCAATAATTTTATGAGTGTGCATTTGGAGTTGATTGGCACTCGAGAATGTGTTGTGAATTTCTTTAGGGGTGTGGTGGATCATTCTTGGTCAGGTATCTTTGTTTGGCACCCTCAATGTGGAATGAAAAATATTTTGGGTTATAGTAGGAAGGTTTCTTGGAGGGATAAGGATCAAAATTTTAGAATTAATGGTGATGTTCCCTTCCTTACTGACCACTTGATGATCCCATTTGTTTATCAACAAATGGATTGGAGAGAAATTTTGAGCAAAGAATGGTTCTTTGTTGTGATGGAATTGTTTGAATGGGTGTTCCCAACATTGAATCTAAGCATATTGGTCAGATTGAATGCAAATTTTTAGTATGGTAGCAGTTGTTCTTTTCTTAGCATGTTGATTTCTCTTAGATCAAATGTTGAGTCATTCAATGTACACTTCACATTCTCTTTTCAGAGATGATTTTTGGCCTCAAGTAGGAAAAATGGTGATTCAAACTGATCAAAACCAGTTTTTGGAAAGAGTTCGAGTTCTTTTCAATGATTACCTACACACATTCTTTGGTATCTATGTTTGGGGCAGCGAGTTAGTAATTGATTTGGCTCACCATTTGGAGACTCATGAGGTGAAATTTGTCAGTTTTTCTTGAAGTCTTTTCATTTATACCAGTTTACTTCAAAGAAGGCATTATACATCTTCATGGAATTTTGAGGATGTGATGAGGGATCTTTTGCAAGGAGTTGCTCTTCTTTTTGCAGGATGTGTTGGAAGAGTCACATATGTTGAGGAGCATGTTTATGAGTGGAGTAGCATTTTATTCTTAATGCTCGGGTTTGTGTTTGACATTGGCTTTGCAGATTTTAACTCCTCAGATTTTTTAGGACATGAGATTTTGCAAGATTTTGATTTCAGTTCTTCCAAGCCTATCATTTTGGATCCCAGATATGGTGACTCTTCGGGGTTACAATAAATATTAGAGTAGTCTTGGAATATTGGATATGTTTATGTGATCAGTGTGGTGCAGTGTCAACATGGCAGGTCTTTACAGAAATGGATTTGGGACCTTGGGATCCTACTTGGCATAGTAAGGATCAAACTTTTTTCTCGAAGTGTGGTGGCATTGCTTGAGGACAAGCAATTCTAGGAAGGACAAACTGTAATGTCCCCGATTTATCCCTACGCTCTTCAATTGGTTTTAGCCTATTCTCATAAACTCGTAGGCTAAGCAGAATAAAAAATTAGGGTTTCCTATTTTTGAGGAGGTTTTAGATGTAGTTTTGAGGGCTTGCATGCGAGAGTTTTTTATGCATGTTTGTTGGAGCTTTCTAGGTTTTTGGAGAGCTTCAAAATGGTGTAACATGCATCTCCATCTGACAACCTTTTCAAGCACTTACTATTTATAGTAAGTCATGTTGGCTTCCCGGTTTGTGTTTAGAAGGCATTTGGAAACACTTACTATTTGTAGTAATTCATGATACTGCTCAGTTGGTGTTTAGAGGAAGTCTTGCAAACTTACTATTTATAGCAGTTTGCTATTTTTGGTAAGTCTATCTTTTAGCAGTATCATTCTAGTAGCAACTCAATCATTTGCAATTCAATGTGGTTGATCAGTTTGGCTTTCTGATGGTTTTAAAGTTAACTTACTATTTTTGGCATTCACTATTTTTAGTAAGTCTATTTATGGCAATGCCATCATCATTAGCTTGGTTCAGCTTGGCAAACATCAGTTTACTAATTTTAGTAGTTTGTCAGTTGCAGCTTGGGCGTTGCTCTTGGCTACCTCTTTGGACTAAGTTCTATACTTAGTCAATTTTATGTTCGGAAGTTGTACCCCATGCTTAGGCTTGATGAATTCAAGTCATTTTTAAAAAGGGGACATAAAGGGGTTGATTTGAGCATTTAATATTTATATTAAATTTTTTATTGTGCAACTTAAAGGTGGATGCCTAGAGGATGATAAGTAATGTTTTATTATTTCTAATAAAGTAAATGCTTGAGAGGTGGCGTTCCTTGGAGGAAATTGAAGAGTTTCTTGGGGGAGTTTCAAGTTGATTCATTTTCCAATTGAAGAGTCTATTTATTGATGCATTGCTCATTTATTCTTATCTTTGGAAAATATTGTAAAGTTATGTTGTTGGTTTGAAATCCAGAATCCGGCTAAGGGAAAGCTTAGAAAATTTACTCTATTCTTCGGGCCTGAAACTATGGTTCCCTAGATGGTGATTTGAGAGTGTAATTCAACCAAAAGTACATATTGAGCATTACTGTGAAGTTTTGGTGAGATATTTCCAGTTTTTATGTTGTTGGTTATTGTTTGCCTGAAGGAGTTTTTCATATACAAATTTTGGTATGATTTTTATTTGCTTCTGGGTATTGAAGCAATGGATTTCAATGGCATGGGCGCCCCTTTCCATGCAATTTCAGATTTTAATTTGAAGTGTTTGATTTTTAAATGAAGTTCACCCCTTTTTGAGGTCGTACATTGCCTGGGGTTGCCTTGGAGTTTGTGTTTAATTATTTGGAGAGATTTTGATACAATTTTGGTATTGGACATTGGGCGCCATCCTCCCAAAAAGATTTTGCAATTTATTTTAGGTCATTCGGAGGAGTTTTGAGGATGCAATGAACATTTTGGTGATAGCATAGTTGTTGGTAATGCTTTTTTAGATTGTTGTTTTTTTTATCAGACTTATTTCAATCTCTAATTTTGGTTTCTATCTTCAATAATTGAGAGATTATCAACTAGGAGATCATCTATTTTATTGTGCTTTGTAAAGATTGTAATAACACTTTAAAATTGCAGTTGTTTTTCATTGTAAGACTATAAACAATAGTATTGTTCTAGTCATTGAACTTGTTGCATATTTTAGTGTTAATTTTCACATATTTGTAACCCCTGGATGGTTTACGACCAATGTGGAGAAATAACAAACTAATCTCTCATTTATCACCCACTGAAAAGTGGCGAATTCCCACTATTGAGTGGATGCCTGCCGCAACAGATGAATTACTTTGAAATTGTAATGCTCTTTCCCCCCACTAATTTAAGTGGTAGCGTGGAATCTCTCATGGTTGTTTTACCACCTCTTTTTGTTTTTAGTTGTATTTACTTTCAGTTATAATTCAGTTTCCTTCGCCATATGTTAGCACCTCACCCATACCGGGTCTTGTGTGCACATTCTTGGTGTTGAGTGTTTTTCATTTGGTTTTCTTTTGAAGCTAACGCTAATCAATTGGTGTAGTGCTGGTTTGTGTTGTGATAATTCAAGGAAAAAATTGGTTGGCACATTTTAGAATGTCATATGCCAAGAAAGGTCATGCTCTTGAAGGACATCAAACCCAATGTCACCACCAAGAAGACACATCACATGAAGTAAGAAGACCACACTTTGAAGCAAATAATGAGCGAGGATGCATGCCCCCACTTTAAATAAATTGCTAAAAACCATGATGTGAGCAATTACTTTAAAGTAGAACACAATAAATGCCAATACATAAGAGCTTTATTCAGAAATCCCTATGCCAAACATATGTTTCCAAGATAGAGCTACATCATGGAAAGGAGGGTTACCCCTATATCCAATCCTAAGATAAAACATAAGGGATCCATGGATTTGGGGTTAGCATATGTCTTTGTTGCAGTGATATAATTGAGCTCAGAATCATCATCATTCCCCAAATGACTCATGAAATAACAAGCACAAAGGAAGAATAACACATAAAGAGTGAAAAAAAAGAATCCTTTTAGGTCAACATGGAAGAGACCTAAATATCTTGACGCCTTACATCATCCTCAAAAGGAAAACACAAGACAAAAGATAAAGGTTAATGACATATAGAAGAATGTCATGACATATTCACTTCCTTTGTATCCTTGCACTAATGGAGTGGCATGGGTCATCCAAAGTAGGCTCACAAACATATAATGACATGCCAAGAAACATTGTATGGAGGATCACATTACACACATGCAATAAAAAAGAACTTGAAAGAAAGACAGAAAATACTAGTATGGAACACATGAGTCAACCTATAACAATTCATCTGCATCCCAATATTTTTCATCATATGCAGAAGGCAGGAAACTAGCTAAAGGTAAAATGACAAGTATTGTACTAGGAGCATCACCAGGTTCAACACGTTGTGAGTCATTCTTTATAGGAGGATCGTCACGGTTGTTATCATTTAATCTCATGGAAGAAGAAAACAATAAATCAAATCATTATGCGCTTCCTCATCAATCTTATTAATCTCATCATCATCATCCAAGTTAATCATAATAGGAGGCCTAATAATGATGTCCATTGAAGTTTCATGTTGTTGTTGTGGAAAAGGTGGAGAATCATCATGTTTTGTTTGAGTTAAATTTTGATCTTGATTTTCCATTTTATTCTCTTCTTTTCACTTACAAGAAATAGCATGACGTCTATGCCTATGCTCTTTATCATTTCTATTTCTTCTTGTGTGATTTACAAGTTGTGATTATGTAGGAGAGGGTTTATCAACATTGTTTTCTTTTCTTCTCATAAGGGAGGAACAAAAGGAACCATGGAAGGTTGTTCAACCACTTTCTCTTTAGCTTTATAAACTTATTTAATCTTAGGAGGTACAATAGGAATTATTTGGTTAACTTGTGGTCCTTAATAGGAAATAGGAGAAGGATTTTCCATGGGTTGGTCTTGGTTACTTGGAACGGCTTTTGGTTCAATCATGGTTTCATCAATTATAGGAGGCTCAATCATGGGTTGAGGCATGTTGCTAAGGGATAAATATGTTGTGTGCTTTGTCTTGAACTTTTGATAATATTTGAAAAAGAAGTCCTCATGAGGCTTAATATGTTTCATAGGTTCAAGCCAAAATAAATCCAATGAGAAATTTCCATGGGAAGACATAGGATTAAAGCCACTATGATGCACATTAATGATGGCATTACCAAATGGAAACTTTAAGCATTTATGCACTATCGATGATATGGTATCCATGGAGAATAGCCATGGATAACCAAGCCTCACACATAATTAGTCTGATGATAGGATGATTGAGAATGAGACATTCAATTATTTTTGTCCAACTTTTAAAGGAAGAGTGATCTGGAACCTATCGTAGGGAAAGAAAAACCGTTGTTTGTTTTGATCCATGCTCTTGGTTGTTCATAATAATGTTGATAAAGTTCATGCAAAAATAATAATTCCTTAGTGATTACATTCTCTACACACAACTTATCAATTAATATCCCATTAGTAGGCTTTTCGTTGATTCTTCCAACAATGTAAAGAGGACTATTGGGTGCACCATCTAATTATGCCATTTTGTGAGAGAGAAATATCAAGGGGAATTTTGGTTTGGCCCTTACAAGGTCAAACATTAATGAAGCCAACCAATCATTGTAAGTGTTCATTATCATTCATATTGTCATTATTTGTATCTTGAAGTTTGTCAACACTCATCACATCATTCTTAGTATCACTAGCTTTCACAAAATATATATTATGATTTGGCATGGGGTTGGTAAATATTTGAAAATTTTGGTTGGGTGGGGAAATGGAATTATTTCCTTGATCATTAACACCACCAATCTAGATGTGATTAGAATCAATGAGGTTTTGCAGAAAAGGTTTAAGATACTTACATTGTTATATACCATGTCCATTTTATTGGTGATAATGGAAAAAAATCATTCAAGTTAAAGTTTTGAGGTAAGGGCTTAATGGTATCAATGGCTCTAATAGGAGGTAAGGTAGCTAAGTTCTTACTTATAAGTTGCAACATAATGGAGTGAAGGGTATCAGGTAATAAGGTAAATTATCTACTCCTTTCCCTAAATGGATATGGATTTGTCGCTTTTATGGCAGCCACTTGGGAGTTAACATTGTTGACTTGTTTGAGGTGTATTTAGTTGTAAAAAACCCTTATTTTGTTTCTTCAAGGGTTGGAAATTGTTATGGGGCACAAGTTTGGATTTCTTAGGATAGTTGGAAGAATTTTTTGTTTCATGATGACTAATCGAATTATGATAGTCACGAAGGGTCGTGCACAAGTGTGTAATGGAGGGAAACTTTGTCATCCCAAGTTTTTCTTAGATTTTTTCTTGCAAAATTTCAATGAACATTCTTTGAAGATCAACATCAATAATATTAATGTTAATTTTTGATTAAAGCAACTGATAACATGTGATAAAGTCTGTGACCTTTTCATCATCCTTTTGTTTACATTGCATTAAATTAGCTAAGGTCATCTTGGGACCCATGTGCACTTGGAAATGGTTGAGAAATGCATCAACAAGCTCATTGAATGGGCTAATTGAGTTATTCAATAAATAGAAAAACCACTCCAAGATAGTGCCTTTCAAGGATATAGGGAAAATTTTAGCCAAGAGCTTATCTAAGGTCAAAAATAAAGTCACTACATAAGGTTGTGTATGCTGAGACATGGTTACTAGAGTCTCCTTTACCACCATATTTCTCAAATCTAGGAATCTCTATGCCTTGTGGCATTTGTGCTATCAATATCTCCAAGGATGAGGGGTTTCTTTTGACATTGTGAAGGTTGGCCATTTTGATTTTGGTTCAATGTGGAAATTTTTTGTTGGAGGGATGAAACATTTTGTAAGATTTGGTTAAGGATGAAATCATTGGTTGTGTTGTGAGATGGAGGTGAATAAGGTGGAGGTGTATATGTATTCAGAGGACAAGTGAATTGTAAGTTTGTGAGGGGAGATGGATTAGGAGATGTGAGATTTGAATGGACAAAGCTAAAGGGATTCCTAGTGGAAATTTATAAGGTTGTATTGACATTGCTAGTTGGTTGTATGGTTGTTGTAACAATTGGATTAGTGTATGTAGGAATAGAGGTCATAGTTGTAGGAGGAATTGGATTTCCACCTTGAATTTGAGTGTACCCCAAAATTTTGAGCACAACTAGCCATTGTAGGGACATGAGTATCAATGATATGAGCTAGGATACACACAAGCTCTATTCTTTTTTCCTTATCAAGAAATTTCCTCATGTTATCTATGATAGGAACCGTAGTACCAACAATGTATTCAGAACTCACAAGTTTTTCAATTTTTCTAAGGCTTTATCCATTTGTTTTAGGTTTTCTTGAGGGACATTAGCAACCATTATGTCAACATTAGTCACATTGGTTGTGGGTAGGGTGGGCATGGGAAATGTGGTGTCAAAGCTATGATCCATAATGGGTTGACTAGTGTCAACACTATGAGTAAGAGAGTTGGAAAACTCAAGATCCATGGTGGATGTAGTAGTGTGGGATGACATGAGTCTCGAAATTCATCTCACTAAAGTATTGGCAATAGGACACCAAGTTGTGAATCTCATACAAGTTTCACCAAACCTAAGTGCACCCAAAATGGAGAATAGGCACAAATGCAATAAACACCCCCAAAAAGTATGAAGTGCAATGCAAGTATGTAAAATGATTGTGCAATTTTCAGATTTGAAACAAGAGAATCTACTGATTATGCTATGAAAAATACGTCTTTTAATACCAATTTTGATTTCAAATAATGCACTTAATTTGACCAATTGAACCTAATGGAAACAATTACAATTTTTTTTATTTATGAAATTGAAGCACATATTTAACAACATAACAAAATGAAGAAAACATAGATAAATAAATTAATGCCCATAAATTTTAAACAACACCTATACAAGGACTGATTCACCCTAGGACGAATGGGTCCCAGGTCAGGGTTTTGAAAAATTAAAGTTTTGAATTTCTTGCTTAATGTTTGAATTCCCAATTTCAGGTTGTAGATTATGGTTTTAGAGATAGAATTTTCTAGATTTAGATGTGCTAATGAAAATAAAATTAGTGGAAAATAGTGAACAAAGTGACACTTTTTGAAATAGAATTTTGACCAGCTTTTTGAATGTAAATGATTCAGATTCAAATTTCAACTATCTGCCTTTGTTATCTAAAATATGTCTAGGGATACTTTGAAATTCATGATTATTCTAAATTTTGATGCACATCAAAGTGGGGCAAAATGTAATGGTGAAATTTGCATACCCATGATATTTTCCATTTAGTTTTGTGTTCACCTTAATGTAGATGCCTTAATACAATAATTATAGATAAATGATATACTCTTATATTAAGCTTGTATCATGTCTTGATCCCTTCCCCCCTCTACTCCACTTTGACTTGTACTTATTCCTATATATTTGCTAACCATTTATTCACATGCATTCACCTTTGGGTTCAAGAGTACTATCTTATCCCTCAAATTCATTTTTGAGTGGTGTAGGATATAACTTGTTTAGTCCTAAGGAGCACAAAAATATTCCCAAATTTTAAATTCTAACTTTCCCATTCCCTTCTACTAAGCCATTAGGAGGTAACTTATCACACCTTTGTGAAACATGTTTTTATGTCATGGTATTCAAAGACATTCAATGTGTAATTTATTCATAAGGAGATCACATTCTTGAATCATTAAAACATACTCCATTTTTTTAAGGGCAACAACGAATTATATCTATATAAGCACATATGTCATTTGCTTGTTTATGTATGTTGTCTTTGATATTGCTCATCATTATTAATTGACTCACTAAAAGGTTTTACCTACAAAAATCCATTCACTCATTAAGTTGTCAAACTTCTCAGTGAATTCTATAGATACCACCTTAATATATTAAAATATTGAGAAGGTGGAGATGAGTATGTCTTTAGGTACATACCCTATCAATTCAATCCTATGAAACATCGATAAATTCCATATGACAAATCAACTTCATGATAGTCATAATTGAACTCATGATTGTCAATATCAACCTCTGTCATTTTTTGTGGTCATTCAAATAATTAGAAAGTCATTAAATCAAGGTCATTCATTTTCTAAATGATTTAATACATATTATGAAAACTTTGGCGATTCAAAAGAGAAATGATTTGTTTTCTAGTGTACTCACCTCCACTGCCCTAAATCCTGCCATCTCTCCCACCACCCAATGTGTAGTTAAACACACTCCAATTCATTTATCCTACACAATTTAATCCAATCCAATAGTGGTTCGTCAATCAAAGTCTGAAGCCAAGGTTCGCAAGGATTATCCACATCCAATTTCCCCTGCAAGTAAGCTCGCAATCTTTCTTAATTTTCTATTTTTTGGCGCAAAGACTCGAACTGAAATATTTTTTTATGATGTCGATGGAATTTCTGCTTTCTTTTTCCTGGTTGGCTATGGAACTGTGGCAGAATTTGAGCCAGTAAGACTTTTAAAAAATAAAATTTCTGTCTAAGTGATTGCCATTGTTTTAGGGTTTAGTGAAAGAAAAGCTTTGAAGAAATGTTTCAATTGCAACATTTTACGACGGTAGCGGGTACATCGCTTGTGAAGTTTAAAAGGCTTTCGAGCAGGTATGTAGAATTTTGTGCTGGTTTTGTTTCAATCTTTGAAAGATTTTGCGGCTTGAAGATTTTCCTTTTCTATTCTTTTGGCATTTTGTTTTGGTCGACGAATTCCCTGACTGATTGGTGTTGATTTGTGTTAATGGTGTTATGGCTTTGAAAATTTGTGTTGGAAGCTTTATCCTTTAACCTCTGCTTTTGTGCTTTCTAAGACGCCTGGTCTGTTGAAGGCTAAAGCATTGCATTTGTGTATGTTGCCCGAAGAAAACTAGAAACTACACAAAATAGGGAAAAAAGAGGAAAACCCTCATTTTCACCATCTGGCAAGGGCTTTAACCAGTGTTTTGGAAAAGTTTTTATAGTTCACAGTTGAAACAAAATTTGTTTTATTTTATTTCATCTTTTTGCTTTCCAGGAAGGGTTTAGCCATCTCGAGTAGTTCTCTATGTAAAAAGATGTGTATGAATTTTTTCTGAAAATCTCGAACTTAAAAACAAGGACTGAAGCGACAAAATTATGGGTACATGACTGGAGAATGTCTTCTTTTGTTATTTTAAATTTCTGAATTTACTTTCCTAATAGAAATTTTATTAGATTTAGAATTTTATGTTTGGTTTGTGCTTTTCTTCATAACTTGAATGATTCTTGAAATAAAAGAGGGGTTAAAATTTATTCAAACAAGAAGAATAACTTCAAACAGCCCTATCAAGATCCACTAAGTGGTCAAACTGTTGAGACAAACCCAAAGGTAATTGACCCTTATCTACAATATTCCAATTTTGCATGTGATCAAAAGCTCATTTGGCCAGACAATCCGTGACTTCGTTCCACTCTCTAGGGATATGAGTAAAAGTAACCGAGTCCAAAGCAACACACAAATTAAGGATCTAGTGACTCACCAAAGCTAACTGCCAACAAACATCCTCAAAATGTTGTCGGGTGAGCAAAGGCACCACCACCTGCGAATCAGAATTTGAATGATTCTTGAAATTAATTGTTGGGTTTGTTTTCAATGAATGTTTAAGAGGTACATGGTGAAATCTTGTAGTCCGAGGATTAAGTATAAATGAGCCGAACATTTAAGGTGAATTAGTAATACAAATTCTTCATCGTATATAGTAATGCCATCACTTTTATCCTTTCATAGAGTAATTTTAGGGTTGTGGTAATAACCAGGGGCAATGCAATTTCCACAAAGGTGTTTTTGCCATGATGAATCCTAAAGCTTTCATAAGAGTATCATTAGGGCCACTTGGGTTGAGAATTCTAGGTGCCTCAAAAGTTGTAAGGGTTGGGGTCCATACTCTATCTTCTCCTTACTACTACAAGGTGAGGCTTAACGGGTTTCCACACAAACCACTTAAGTTCCTATGTTCACATAATCCTCCAACATCAACATTCTTGTCTTTTCTCAATTTTATAAATACGAGTTCTTGGTAGACGTAATTGTAGATTTTAGACATATTGAGTAAAGGCTTGCATATTTAGGTACAACACATTTACTACTATTTAAGAACATAATACTATCAAATTGTGATCTTTGAAATACCATATTTAGATCTATGACATGCCCCTAATCTTATATTATGTATTTTGAGTTATGAGTAGTTGGATTGTGGCCATTTAATCTCTTAAATAAGTTATAGAATCATTATTATAATCATATATAGCTAGTTAGGTTGTCTTAGGGGTCTGAGTAGCAACCAAGACATAATTAGGTATATATAGGAGCTACTGGTCAATTATTATTATCATCATATGGAGTCTTATTTTTTATTGAAAACTATTGGAGATATCTACCTCAAAGTGACATATTATGATGAAGTATTTGCATAATATTTTGTATTATATTCTTCTATTGTGCAACTTCTCTCATTGCAAGTGGTATTAAAGCATGATCTTGGCACCATGAAGACAACACAATTTTTTGAAATTTTGGTAGTCATGTTATGATATTTGCTAACATGATAGTTTTATGAGTCTCATTGATCCATGCTTCATGAGTAGTGGTTCACAAGAACCCATCTCTCATGATAATGAATGGTCCACTTAACACTTATTGCATCTAGGTGATGCTCATAGAGGTGAAGCATTGGGCCCTCTCAGGAGGCCACCCATCCCAGTACTACTACAACTCAAGTGCACACTTAACCACTGAGTTTTCCCCAAGGCTAAGCCCACTTAGCTTGCAACCCCATTTGCAAAACCTTCAACAAGTGTTGTGTCTTATGAACCATTCATTATAGAGCCCCTTTAGCTCATCAATTGATAAGTAGGAGATATTTTTCATATCATGTCAAATTATGATATTACTATTAAGATTCAATGGTGTAGTTTTACGAGTCAAACTCATTGACCCTTATTTCATGAGTAGTGGTTCACAAGAACTCATCTCTCATGATAATGAATTTTCCACTTAGCACTCGTTGCATTTAAAGGTGATGCTCATATAGGTGAACCACTAGGCCTTCTTGGGAGGTCACCCACCCAAGTACTACTCTAGCTCAAGCACGCTTAACTACATAGTTTTCCCCATGGTTAAGCCCACTTAGCTTGCAACCACATTTGCAAAACCTTCAAAAAGTGTTGTGCCTTATGAACCATTCATTACAGAGCCCCTTTAGCTCATCAATTGATAAGTAGGAGGTATTTTCCATAGTGTGTCAAATTATGATATTGCTATTAGGATTCAACTGTGTAGTTTTACGAGTCAAAATCATTGATCCATGTTTCATGAGTAGTGGTTCACAAGAACCCATCCATCATGATAATGAATGGTCCACTTGGCGCTCATTGCATCTAGGTGATGCTCATAGAGGTGAAGCACTAGGCCTTCCTGGGAGGTCACCCATCCCATTACTACTCCAACTCAAGCATGTTTAACCACAAAGTTTTTCCCCAAGGTTAAGCCCTTCAACAAGTGTTTTGCCTTTTGAACCATTCATTATAGAGCCTCTTTAGCTCATCAATTGATAAGTAGGAGGCATTTTCCATAACGTGTCAAATTATGATATTGCTATCAAAATTCAACTGTGTAGTTTTACGAGTCAAACTCATTGACCCATGTTTCATGAGTAGTGGTTCATAACAACCCATCTCTCATGATAGTGAATGGTCCAATTAGAACTCATTGCATCTAGGTGATGCTCATAGAGGTGAAGTACTGGGCCTTCCTAGGAGGTCACCCATCCCAGTACTACTCTAGCTCAAGCTTGCTTAACCATTGAGTTTTACCCAAGGTTAAGCCCACTTGGCTTGCAACCCCATTTGCAAAAGCTTCAACAAGTGTTGTGTCATATGAACTATTCATTATAAGCCCCTTTAGCTCATCAATTGATAAGTAGGAGGTATTTTCCATAGCATGTCAAATTATGATATTGCTATCAGGATTATCAGGATTCAACTATGTAGTTTTACAAGTCAAACTCATTGACCCATGTTTCATGAGTAGTGGTTCACAAGAACCCATCTCTCATGATAATGAATGGTCCACTTAGCACTCATTGCATCTAGGTGATGCTCATAGAGGTGAAGCATTGGGCCTTCCTGAGAAGTCACCCATCCTAGTACTACAACTCAAGCGTGCTTAACCACAAAGTTTTACCCAAGGTTAAGCCCACTTAGCTTGCAACCCCATTTGCAAAACCTTCAGCAAGTGTTGTGCCTTATGAACCATTCATTATAGAGCCCCTTTAGCTTATTAATTGATAAGTAGGAGGTATTTTCCAAATCGTGTCAAATTATAATATTGTTATTAGGATTCAACTGTGTAGTTTTAAGAGTCAAAGTCATTGACCCATCTTTCATGAGTAGTGGTTCACAAGAACCCATCTCTCATGAAAATGAATGGTCCACTTCACACTCATTGCATCTAGGTGATGCTCATAGAGGTGAAGCACTGGGCCTTCTTGGGAGGTCACCCATCCCAGTACTACTCCAGCTCAAGCACGCTTAACCATAGAGTTTTCCCCAAGGTTAAGCCCACTTAGCTTGTAACCCCATTTGCAAAACCTTCAACAAGTGTTGTGCCTTATGAACCACTCATTATAGAGCCCCTTTAGCTCATCAATTGATAAGTAGGAGGTATTTTCCACACTGTGTCAAATTATGATATTGCTATTAGGATTATTAGGATTCAATTGTGTAGTTTTACGAGTCAAACTCATTAACCCATGATTCATGAGTAGTGGTTCACAAGAACCCATCTCTCATGATAATGAATGGTCCACTTAGTACTCATTGCATCTAGGTGATGCTCATAGAGGTGAAGCATTGGGCCTTCCTAGGAGGTCATCCATCCTAGTACTACTCCAACTCAAACGTGCTTAACCACTGAGTTTTTCCCATGTTTGAGCTCACTTAGCTTGCAACCCCATTTGTAAAACCTTCAACAAGTGTTGTGCCTTATGAACCATTAACCATAGAGCCCCTTTAACTCATCAATTGATAAGTAGGAGGTATTTTCCATAATGTGTCAAATTATGATATTGCTATCAAGATTCAATTGTGTAGTTTTACGAGTCAAACTCATGGACCCATGTTTCATGAGTAGTGGTTCATAACAACCCATCTCTCATGATAATGAATGGTCCAATTAGAATGGTCCAATTAGAACTCATTCCATCTAGGTGATGCTCATAGAGGTGAAGCACTGGGCCTTCCTAGGAGGTCACCCATCCCAGTACTACTCTAGCTCAAGCTTGCTTAACCACTGAGTTTTACCCAAGGTTAAGCCCACTTGGCTTGCAACCCCATTTGTAAAAGCTTCAACAAGTGTTGTGTCATATGAACTATTCATTATAAGCCCCTTTAGCTCATCAATTGATAAGTAAGAGATATTTTCCACATCATGTCAAATTATTATATTGCTATTAGGATTCAACTGTGAAGTTTTACAAGTCAAACTCATTGACCCATCTTTCATGAGTAGTGGTTCACAAGAACCCATCTCTCATGATAATGAATGGTCCACTTAGTACTCATTGTATCTAGGCGATGCTCATAAAGGTGAAGCATTGGGCCTTCCCAGGAGTTCACCCATCCTAATACTACTCTAGCTCAAGCGTGCTTAACCAGTGAGTTTTTCCCATGGTTAAGCCCACTTAGCTTGCAACCCCATTTACAAAACCTTCAACAAGTGTTGTGCCTTATGAACCATTCATTATAGAGCCCCTTTAGCTCATCAATTGATAAGTAGGAGGTATTTTCCACAACATGTCAAATTATGATATTGCTATCAGGATTCAACTGTGTAGTTTTACGAGTCAAACTCATTGACCCATGTTTCATGAGTAGTGGTTCACAAGAACCCATCTCTCATGATAATGAATGGTCCGCTTAGCACTCATTACATCTAGGTGATGCTCATAGAGGTGAAGCATTGGGCCTTCCCAAGAGGTCACCCATCCCATTACTACTCCAGCTCAAGCGTGCTTAAGCACAACATTTTCACCAAGCTTAAGCCCAATTAGCTTGCAATCCCATTTGTAAAACCTTCAGTAAGTGTTGTGCCTTGTGAACCATTCATTATAGAGCCCCTTTAGCTCATTAATTGATAATTAGGAGGTACTTTCCATAGCGTGTCAAATTATGATATTGTTATTAAGATTCAATTGTGTAGTTTTACGAGTCAAACTCATTGACCCATGTTTCATGAGTAGTGGTTCACAAGAACCCATCTCTCATGATAATGAATGGTCCACTTAGCACTCATTGCATCTAGGTGATGCTCATAGAGGTGGAGCATTGGGCCTTCCCGAGAGGTTAGCTATCCCAGTACTACTTCAGCTCAAGTGCACTTAACCACGAAGCTTTCACCAAGGTTAAGCCCACTTAGCTTGCAACCCCATTTGCAAAACCTTCAGCAAGTGTTGTGCCTTATGACCCATTTATTATAGAGCCCCTTTAGCTCATCAATTGATAAGTATGAGGTATTTTCCACAACATCTCAAATTATGATATTTCTATTAAGATTCAATTGTGTAGTTTTACGAGTCAAACTCATTGACCCATGTTTCATGAGCAGTGGTTCACATAAACCCATTTCTCATGATAATGAATGGTCCAATTAGCACTCATTGCATCTAGGTGATGCTCATAGAGGTGAAGCACTGGGCCTTCTAGGGAGGTCACCCATCCCATTACTACTCCAACTCAAGCGAGCTTAACCACTGAGTTTTTCCCAAGGTTAAGCCCACTTAGCTTGCAACCCCATTCACAAAAACTTTAACAAGTGTTGTGCCTTATGAACCATTCATTATAGAGCCCCTTTAGCTCATTAATTGATAAGTAGGAGGTATTTTTCATAATGTGTCAAATTATGATATTTCTATCAAGATTCAACTATGTAGTTTTACGAGTCAAACTGATTGACCCATGTTTCATGAGTAGTAGTTCACAAGAACCCATCTCTCATGATAATGAATGGTCCTCTTAGTACTCATTGCATCTAAGTGATGCTCATAGAGGTGAAGCACTGGGCCTTCCCAAGAGGTCACCCATCCTAGTACTACTCCAACTCTAGTGCACTTAACCACTAAGTTTTCCCCAAGGTTAAGCCCACTTAGCTTGCAACCCCATTTGCAAAACCTTCAAAAGAAATTGTGCCTTATGAACCATTCATTATAGAGCCCCTTTAGCTCATCAATTGATAAGTAGTAGGTATTTTTCACAACGTGTCAAATTATGATATTGCTATCAAGATTCAACTATGCAGTTTTACAAGTCAAACTCATTGACCCATGTTTCATGAGTAGTGGTTCACAAAAACCCATCTCTCATGATAATGCTAAGTTACCTGTTTAGATTTGGGTCCAGGTTTGGGTTTGATGTTTCGGTTCGTAGGTTTGGGAAAAAAAATATTTGGGGGTTGGGTTCGTTTTGGGTTCATTAATACAAAAACATATAAAAATTAGAAATATATGCATATTTTTAATATATAATAATATTATAAGCCTTATACAATATTAATAAAGTTTATAAATAATAAATATTAATATTAATATTAATATATATATATTATTAATTTTAAAAATTAAGTTAAATACCTCTAATTTAATTTTAGTCTTATACAATATTAATAAAGTTTATAAATAATATTATAATAGAATAATAAATTTATAAATTTAATATTAATAAAGAATAAATATTAATATATATTATTAGTTTTACAAATTAATCTAAATACCTATAAATTAATTTTAAAAATTAATTTATATGTACTGGTGCATTATTCTTTTCCTCTTCTCCTTGCTTGTCTCCACCCAACAAAGTCAATGACAGGAAGTGACGTGTTTGAATGGACACTTTTCACAAATTCGTGAGCATGTGCAATCAGATGCATGAAAATAAGCCTTCTGCAAGAAACACCATTTTAGGAGAAGTTAGCATAGTTTGACTTCTATCTTTGTATAAGCATTACCTATGTGCAAATTATTTTAATATTAAGGTTTGATGCTTATAGGCATTTTGTTTCCTTTTATTACTAAAACTGAATGAATGATGAGAAAGATATTAGGAGGCAACCTCTTTTGATGAAGGATGGGATCATATAGTATTTACAGAGTCACAATCTTGCATAAAAGCAAGTCGAAAGATAGAGTTTGAATGCAGCAATATAAAGAGCAACCACTTTGAAATATGTCTTTTCTCCTGTTGTCTTCGACCTGGGTCCATCAGGATCAAACCCATCAGTTGTGGGTCGGACCTTGCTGGACTAGAACCTCATGTTGGAGCCAAACTGAGCTGAGATCAGGGGGCTAGGAGGGCTAAACCGGTAACTTAGTGATAATGAATGGTCCACTTAGCACTCATTACATCTAGGTGATGGGTGATCCCACAAAGCTGGTTTACAATTTCTGAGAGGAACTGATTTATTTTGAAATCACATATTTTTAGAAAATATAATGATTTAAGCCTTAAAAATTTTCATTTTAAAGATTTCAATTGAAGAGGGTTTGATCAAACCACCTTTAGATCAAACCCCCTTGGATAGAACCTCGCTAGTTTTAAACCATACCTATAAATGAGTCTCCTTTACACCTATCAAAATGCTGATAAAAAATCACTTTTGATTTACTTTTTGGGGGATCAAATGAATTCATTTAAAATTTATTTCAAATGATTATGGTAGTCCTTAGAACAATCTATCCAATGAATATAATTTTAATATGTATTTATTTTTTTAGTTTTATTAAACAGAGGTTTTTCATTGAAAATGAAGGTCTTTGTTCTACACATGTGAAAAAATAACAAATTATCAATTTTTTTTTTTGAAAAATATGAGTGCACTAGATATTGAAGTCCTTGATCCAACAAAAATAAATAAATTGAATTTCAATATATACAAAAATAGTTACGCGTTATACGGTCGCACTATGTCTAAATTGTAATTGGTTTGACTTCGAAACTTGATTAAAGAAAAAATATCCAATAAAAAACTATCTAACCAAGTGGAAGCACTAGATATCGGAGTTACAAATCTAAATTATAAAGAATTAGAATTTTATTCTTCTAGAAATAAATTTATGCATTATATGGTGTGCGCCACTTTTTTATTTAATGTTATTTTTTGAAAAAAACCAGTTTTCGTGGGAGATGGAAAAATAAGTACAATTTGATTCCAAAAATTTTGAAAAAAATATTTTTAAAATCTACAGACAAAATGTGACGAGACTCTAGTTTGCATCATCTTCAAATTCCTCACGGTTTCGCCGCTATAGGTGACTGAATGTGAAGATTTAGTTAAAAATAATAATTTCAGTGTCCAGTTTGGCCAAAAATTGTAAACCACTATTATGGGATCACTCTGATGCTCATAGAGGTGAAGCTCTAGGCCTTTTCGGCAAGTCACCCATCCTAGTACCACTCTGACTCAAACGTACTTAACTACATAGATTTCCCCAAGATTAAGCCCACTTAGTTTGCAACCCCATTTGCAAAACCTTCAGCAAGTGTTGTGCCTTATGAACCATTCATTATAGAGCTCCTTTAGCTCATCAATTGATAAGGAGGCATTTTCTAGAGTGTGCCAAATTATGATATTGCTATCAGGATTATTAGGATTCAACTATGTAGTTTTACAAGTCAAACTCATTGACCCATGTTTCATGAGTAGTGGTTCACAAGAACCCATATCTCATGATAATGAATGGTCAACTTAGCACTCATTGCATCTAGGTAATGCTCATAAAGGTGAAGCATTGGGCCTTCTCGGGAGGTCACCCATCCCAGTACTACTCCAACTCAAATACACTTATCCACTAAGTTTTCCCCAAGGTTAAGCCCACTTAGCTTGCAACCCCATTTGCAAAACCTTCAGCAAAGTTAAGTCCAAATCCTTATAGCAATATCATATTTTGATTCGCTGTGGAAAATACCTCCTACTTATCATTTTGGTAGTCATTTTAAGAATTGCACATCTCTATGATTTTGGTGATTTTTAATTTTTTTTAAAGGGTTATTGAAGATCAAATTGAAGCTAATACAATATATATGTTTGAAAGAAATTGGAGCATAAATCAAGGAACTATTACAAAATTAGGGTTTCCACCTAATTCAATCCTAAAGCTAAAAACAAATCAATGTTTTGTGATCTCGAGATGATTTATCAAGAACATATTTCTCTTGATACAATTCAATTTCGGGGTAATTTGGAGTAGACTTCAAGGAATTATTGTAAACTTAGGGTTTCCATCAAATTTGCTCCCAAGGCTACAAATCAATAAATTTCATGGAAATGAGATCCAGGCCTTGGTAAGTTATAGATTTTTTTTTAAGTTAATTTGATTTGTTTTGTGCCATTGATTGCAAAACTACTTTTTTGCACCATGGCAAGGTCTACCAAAAGAGGCAAAAATATTATATTTACTCTTAGGAATCATGATAAAGATAATCCATTATGGAAGAGATGGACACTGCACCCAAGAAAGAACCAACAAGATGATGTTGGATATTGAACACATGCATAACACATTGACAAATACCAATGCTTATTTCTAGAATCAATTAGGCTCAAAAGTAGATGATTCAAGCAACCAAGGTGGATCGCCTAGGTTAGCTAATCTAGATCTAAATGCTAACACTCATATAGGATCTCAAAACCTATTACCAATCAAGAACATGCAAGGAGGATAAGCAAAAAAAGGAGGAGGAGGAGAAGGAGAAGTAAAATAACAAGAACACGAAACAAAAGTAGAAGGAGAAGGAGAAGAAAGAGAAGGAAAAAGGGGGAAAAATTCAAACCAATGACATCTTTCCATGCATAATCACTACTTGGAGAAGTTCAAAAATTATCTCCTAAAGGAAATTTTAATGAAGTCATTCAATCAATGCTAGGGTACCATCTACCATCCTTTACCTCTTCCTTAAAGACACAACAAAAGGTTAGAGAAATGGAAGAACACATTCATCACCAAGAGGTAACCTCTGGTCTCAAGGAAAACAAGGCAAAGGAACAAAACATAAAGAAGATGCAATTATATCAATATAAAGTTCTAACACAAACAATGCTACCTAGGCTAGATGTTGAGGGAAGACACATCTTGGAGCTGAAGTTAATTTTCCAAACATACACAAAGAAGTTGAGAAAAAAGACAATCCCAGTGTACCTCATTAAATGGAAGTATTTTTTGGTTGAAGTTGTCACATGGGAAGATGAAGATTTAATGTAGAAGCATCAATAATCGATTAACAATGAGGGCAATGCTTTTGTTAGAGGGGAGTATGTTACTCTCTTAATCCTATAGCGTGTATTGGGTTATAAGTAGTCAGATTATGGCTACCTTAACTCTTAAGTAAGTTATGTAATCATTATTATCATCATATATAGGTAGTTAGGTCATCCTAGGAGTTATAGTTAAATATCTAAGTTGGCCTCTGTGGCAACCAAGGCATAATTAGGTATATATAGGAGCTAGTGGCTAGTTATTATCATCATATGGATATTATTTCTTATTGAAGACTATTGGAGGTATCCCTCTTGAAGTGACATATTATTATCAAGTATTTGCAATATTTTTTGTTATATTCTTCTATGGTGGAAGTTGTTTCATTACAATCTATATAAGGAGGTGTATCACCAATTGTAAGTTCAACAAGATCCATGAGATTGTTGTTTGTTTGTGTCTTTAGTATTTAAGTGGATGGTGTTTATTTTTGTCCAACACAATATTTTAGCATGTCAATATTCAATATGCATATTTGATATATATAACATATGTTAGGAATGGTTTGACTCATAGATACAAGTGATCAATCTTAGCTTGGAGATGTGTTTATTAAACCCTAGATGTGAGAACTAAGTAATATAGCAATTGTGTGACTAATAGATTACTCCATATTAGGCAAGATTCAAACATGAAACAAGTAGTTAATGCATAAGAACCTAAAATGAATGCATAAAGTATTCAAGAATGAATATTGGTTGTTAGAGAACCTATTAAACACATATTGTTGCTTACAAATTTCTTGGATATTGCAACTAAGGTTGGTTGTCATGCCTATCATCCCATTCAATCTATATACAAGCATTCATTATGTATCATATGCATATCATTATGTTGTGACAACTACAAGATAGTGATGGGTAACTCACCATATAATTCATAAGAAAATAGGCTTGGTCGTATGGACTCCTCATTTACTCACAAGAGCAGTAATAAATGTTGAATGTAAGGGAGTTGAATGTTTTAATGACTTTTCAAAGTTTACTTGGCTTTACATTTTACCCCACGTTCAATGCTTTAATTTTTTGTTCAACTTGTGTAGGTTAATGCATGTCCACTTCTTATCAAAGAAAACAAAATGATTGAGACATTGGGAGATATTTGTCTAGTATTTTTAATCAAAGGTTTATTATGTAGATAGAATGCTTTGAATGAAGAAAGAAAGAAATAAACTTTATGAATTCCTTTTTTATTCTATTTTTTAACATTCTTATTATGATAAACTTTCTATATTTAAAATTATGATTTTTCTTATCTCTTAATTTAAACAACCTTAGTATAATATTTCATAAGAATTTCTAAATTTAAAATAATCTTAAATGATGATTTTCTAAAAAATGCAATTTAGTAATTTTTAAAACGAAATTTAATTAGTGCATAAAATCAACATAGTATTGTAATAAATTTAATCTTATAATTGATTATTTATTTATTATCATTAGTGTATTAGTATTTTTATTGCTAACATGGAATTTTTTAGCTTGGTTAAAATTGAGTGAAGTCACAAATGAGGGACCTCATCCTCAACATGAATACATAATATTAATTTGAATAACTTGTGAGATTAGCAGTTCAATAGGGGCACAAAGCCCACAAGCACACTAGCCAATGAAGGTTTGGAGCACAACGTCACTGACATGAATGCCAACAACTTTAACACAAATGTGTAAACCCGCAAGCGCAATGGATCAACTAGGGTACAATGCTCATGATCACAATGACCTGTCAAGGGTTTGAACCTTGGTGGCCACAACAATGATGCCATGATTTAATCATCACACTATGCCATGGACGACCTTATAATTGATTAGTTTTATAACTATTAATTACGTTGAAAGCGTTAACTGAAAACAACTAGTATGTGAGTCTATGCCAATAAAAACTCAACAAATTTAATTTAACGTTTTGGTGAAGGCTAACTTTATGTTAAATAAGAATGAGATAAAGACTTATTTACTCACCTCGAAATTTTTTTTATTTACTTAAGATAAGAGTTGTTTTATTTTTCTTTAATATTATTTAAGAATTAATATTTGTAGTTTATGAAAGAAGTAGGTTTTATTATTGCATCAATAAAATAATAAATTATAATACATAAATATATAATATTTTTTATAAAAAAACAAAACAAAATAAAACATAGAATAGTAAAAACAGTATTTTTTTTAAAAATTGTTATGTAATATGAAGTATTTTTTCTAATCTTTAATAAAATATTTTTAAATCTAAAGTAAAATAATATAATACATTGAAAACTAAAAAAAATAGAGTTAATACATTTAATATTTTTGAAAAGAGTGTATAAGATAAAAAAAAAAAAAATTTAAAAATTATATTTAAATTTTAAGAACAACAATGTTAAGTAAAGAAAAAATATTAATTATTAAAAAATGAAATTCAAATTTTTTTAACATTTAATATTTATTTTTACATAATTATGTTTATTTTGAAAAGAAACAATGAAATCATATATTACTTTTGAAATGAATATTAATGAAGATGTAAGCATTTTTCTTCAAGTTAATAGACGGCTAGACAATGATAACTTTCAACATTTTTTTATATATATTATTAATTAATATATGTATGCTAGTTTATATTTTATTAAATATGTAATTTTTTTGTTATTTGAATATGTCTTCAATTAGTAGTTTTTAATTCACTTAAAATTTGAATACACTTATTTTATTAGAAAAGAAAACAATATCTATTATTAGAAAATTGAAATACTGAACTCATAATTATTTTAATGATCAAATATATATAATTTTTTCAGGTGAGAAAAACAATGCAATGCCTATCCAAGATAATGACAATCTTTGTGTAAGAAATAGTTGGACATGGACAAAGGAAGTGGTTGTTGAAAATTAAAGGACAATGGAATTGAAAATGTGAATAAATTACTTCAACCAAACTCAATCCCTATCAACAAACTCATAAATCCTTGTCAAAAAAAGACCCCAGTCAAATTTCAATCAATAAAAGACACTAATGAACAACCAAAAAAATAAAGATTACTAATGAAAAATTTTAATTACAAGCATTGAAGTAACATAAAACTAAAAAAATATATATATTTAATCATATTATCATTACTACAACATATATCCCCAATAAATTATCAATTAAAATTTTCTCTATCACTTTGAAAAGCTATAAATTGAATTGAATTCAACTGAAATTGACATATTCATTATGTAAAAGTTTTGTACATTTATACACAATCTTCACCATTCTCCTCACTCCAACTTTTTATTACTTATCAACCCTTTTTCCACAATCATATGAAATCCCCACTCAAAACAATTAAAATAAAATAAACAATGTATAAATAAAATAAAATATTTTTTAATTAAAAATAAAATTTATATATTTATAGATATTGCAAATAAAATAATTAGTTTTGTTGCTTCTGGATTCAATTGTGTTGGAGTTTTTTCATAAACTCCAACACAATCGAATCCAGAAGCAGCAAAACTATTTCATATGGATTGTGGAAATCTAATTGCATTAATAAAATAATTGTTAATTAAGTAAAATAACTCAAAATTAATATTTCTCCACCTTATTAAACAAATAATTTAAAATATCTATATATATAATTTATAAACAAATGTGATATTTGATATTAAAAAAATGTTCATAATAAAAAAATTTCAGTACATCCTACATTCTTTTCCCCTTTAAAAAATAAAACAACTTGTTTCACTAATATAATACAATCTGTTTTATAAAAAATAATTTTGATTTATATTTAATTTATTAATTAAAAATTGAAATAAATAAACTAGTATGATACTCTTACTCTGATTAGTCTTAAAATAGTCAAGATCATTACCTGCAACTAAAGATACATTTACCAAAATATTACTCCCTAAAAAAACTCTCCATGACTAGTTCTGACTCAACTCCAAACCCATTTGTTCGGTAGAAGGTTGGTCTTTGAACAATCTACTCCCGGTGACCGGAGAAACTTGTGTTGCGTATAATCTACTCATGTTTATTCAATAAAATAAAACTTAAAAAGAACCGACATTTCCTCCCCGTCGCTGTCATTGATGCGGTAACCATGTTTTCTTTACATTCTAGCCATACATTATGCAGAACATTCACCCGAATCTCTTCAGGGAACCGAAACTTTTTTTCTAAAGGAGTAAAGCTACTTTTTTATTGAGCTCCCAAAAATCTTAGATTCATAACTGTGTTCACAAATTCATTTTGTCCAATAATCACAGTTTACAACTTAGTAAGACAATACTTTTTCACCAAAACATTGGTGGAAAAGACTCTGTTCTGCAATTTTTAATGTCTTATTTAATGATTTTGCTGTGTTTGTGGGTGACGAAGATTTTAGTATATTGGGACAAAAAAAAGTTGTCCAGTTACAAACGAATTTTGTGATTATAAAACTTTTGGTGGATTCTTACATCTGTGGGCGGTGAGTTTGCTATCATCGTCATCCCACCAGACAAATAGTTACCCTAATGTTATCATTTATATACGGGCATCCCAAGCTTTCAGTGCTGAATAAATTCCGAATTTTTGAAAGGAATTGTCCTGTTATATTGTATGGTTATAAATCCACATGAGCAGTAATTTGGATCTTGATGAGTGCGTTTGTTCTGTCTCTGCTTTTACGTATAAGACTCCGCTGGATTGTGTGAAAAGTTATTGTGTAGGCATGGAGACGTGTGGTGCAGTGTTTGATGAGGAAAATCAAGCTCTTGTTTCAGAGGGTAGTAAAATACAGCACAAAAGAATGAATAGGAAAATTGGAAACTTTTCTTGTACCACATTCAACATTCTTGCACCAATATACAAGCGCATCAATGGTGAGGTAAGATCTGATCTGGAATTATGTTCATGTTTGTCCATGGACATGCTTTTTGTTCTGGGTCGCTATTGTTTTCATGTTTTAAAAATGGGTATGCATGTATTTTTTGTGAATCGATTGTTTCGATATCTATGAAATGGGTTTGAGTGTATTTTTTTTTCAGGTATACTTTGTTCTCATATGTAAAATGGGTAGTAATGTCTTTTCTGGATCGATTTTATCTTCATATTTGTAAAATGGGCAGGATTGTATTTTTTCTAAGTTGATGATGTATGCATATATGTACAATGTTTAGGAATGTACTTTTAGTGGGTCGCTTCAGTTTTTATGTTTGGGAAATGGGTACGAATGCATTTTTTATGTGTGGCTTCTGTTTCCATGGAATTGACATTAATATATATTTTCCCGGGCCGATTTTGTTTGGATTATTAATACATGGAATTTTGTGGCGCTATGTATCATCTGCGACAGGAATGCTTTTCTTAATGCTCACTTCCCTTGGCAACAGAGCATCTCTATACTGTTGGCAATGTAGAATTTTTGGTACTTGATGGGAAGAAAGTGCCTTTTGTTGTTTGGATTCCACCAAATATGCTTGTTAATTTTAGTTTCCATTTTGGAACTCATTTGAACTAAATCTTTGATTGTCATTGACTTTTACAGAGCTCCCGGGAAAGCCAGTTCAGGGAACATTGGTGGAACCGCAATAAAGGAATACTTGACATGCTTCTGAAAAAAGAATCATCTGTCATTTGTTTGCAGGTAGGTGATTATAATAGCGCAGTTAGCTGTTAGCAGTCATTGCAATTAGGGCATTTCACTGCCACACGATATAGGGATTTTTAACTGCCAGGCAATTCTAGGGTTTGGCTTCAGACGAAGATCAGGGCATTTTGTTTGAAGCTGATTTAGTTCTAAATTATTTTGCCTCTTTTGTTGACTATTAGGAGTTCTGGGTTGGAAATGAGGAGCTAGTTGAGATGTATGAGCACGACTTGAGGAATAAAGGCTATGAAATTTATAAACTTTGTCGTCCCAAGAACTGTGGAGATGGTAATTCTTGTTTCATTTATTGCTTTGTTCGGTATGCTTAATTTCCCCAGGTTTAAAATCTTCAGTTTTGCTGGGTGTTGGATATTTGTGTAATTAGCATTTTGAAACTGAGATGTGTAAGTTGGTAGACAAACAACAAGGTAGCAAGGTTACTGGTAGAATTCAGTCCCTAAAAACATTTTTGGAGGTTATTCTATTTTTTCTTTCCCCTCTAAACATTGTCCTCACCTGATTTATGTTTAAGCTCTGTATAATGGATGTGCTAGATGATCCTGTTTGGACATGATTTACTTGACCTGCCACTATAGCCAGGTATTTTCACGGTGATTACTTAGAAGGAGCACATGCATTGTAACAGTCACAACTTCTTAATAAGTGTATCAGTCACTACTTCTCATTGGGTGTATTAGATTTTTCAAACCATGAACTGTGAACTCATAGTCTGGAGGCTACACACAATTATACCTTTATTTGTGGTAGTCAAAACTGGTCACAGTAGTTAGTAGTCTATTAGGTATTGTTTACAAACCATGGGAAAGAGTCTCTACAAATCACAGGAAAGATTGCTTAAAAGAACATTGAACAATGGTGTGTTTGTTAGCTTTCAATAAGCTTTAGATAGGCTATTCCAATAATTCCAAAGTAGGTTCTGCATTTGACAGAATGAATCTCTGGCCTAGTTGAATTTGATAAAGATTATAGTATTATACCAAAACAATCCACCTCAGTACTTGTCTCTTAACTTACTTTGATTTGGAATTTGAATAAGTACAGGTCTGTAATTGGTTCTATTTTCTCTCCTGTTTCACTGAAGTTGTATGTTACTTTGGTTATGTATTTAGTTGTCACTGTAGATTAAAAAAAATCCTTCACTTCAGCATTTTGTTATTGCTTATTTGTGACCTGATGTCTTGAACATGACAATAAACTTATATGACTATTCCCGGTACTTCTGCATGGTTCAGATAGGTTCAGTGTCACTTTGTAAGCTATGGTGTTTTGAAATCTAATAACTTATCCATGTTATTTGCAAATTCTTCTCTCCAT
This sequence comes from Sequoiadendron giganteum, assembly GCA_007115665.2. NCBI lineage: Eukaryota > Viridiplantae > Streptophyta > Pinopsida > Cupressales > Cupressaceae > Sequoiadendron > Sequoiadendron giganteum. The sequence continues at coordinate 474,320,263 of CM021107.1, read as the reverse complement.
TGTCGACATCACAATTCTCATCTCTATAAAGGTATTTTCCTCTTTAGAGGCTTTCTACATTATAAAACTGAAATATTTGATCTTTTGGTAGGTCTTCTCACTGCAGTCAAAAAGGATCATTTCAGACTAGTAAAGTATCAGGAATTGCAATTGAATGGAGATCGTGTAGCCCAGCTATTACATGTTCAGTCTGTGATTCCATTTCGTCGAAGCCAAAGTGGGAATATTCAGCAAGAAACTCTTGTTGTCAACACACACTTGATGTTTCCTCATAATTCAGATATTTGCCTACTTCGGCTCCGCCAGGTCTTTTTCTTTTTCCTCTTCTTAGTTGTTTTTCTACTCATATGTAGACATTAAATTTTCATCACAAGAACAGTTCTGATTTCCTTATTTACAGTGTCTATTATTGTTTCTTACTTTTGCAGCTTCTTATATTTTTTCATTATCATGTAAGTCAGGAATCAAATTTCAGAAAACTGTTATGTTTAACAGGTATATAAGATCCTGGAGCACTTGGAAGCCTACAAGGTAGAATACGGGCTCCCCTCTGTCCCAATAATTCTATGTGGGTAAGACCTAGACGTTGTTTTATTGTGTTCGAAGTTTTGGATTTTTGAAGATTTTACTTTTCTAAATATTGTGCACTATTCAGAGATTGGAATGGAAGCAAACGTGGACATGTCTACAAATTTCTACGCTCTCAAGGCTTTGTTTCATCCTACGATGCCGCTCATGATTACACAGACAGTGATGCAGATGCTCATAAGGTCAGTCTACTATATATCTATATGCCAGATTTTTCATTTGTTTTATTTCTCCCTTTGCGTCAATTTGAGAAGAAACTTATTATGTACAGATTCTGCATTGTCACTTAATGACTCATTTGTGTTTCATACAGTGGGTTAGCCATCGCAATCATCGTGGCAATATCTGTGGGGTGGATTTCATATGGCTTCTTAATCCTAACTATTCTCGCAAGTCTTTGAAGACTAGCTGGAATGAAGCTGTATTTGCAATTGTAAAGGTTGTTGCTAGATAGGAACCTTGAAATTGAGTGCAATTTGTGGTTGTTAAACGGTCATTTTGCTGTAAATGCAAAACATTTATTAATAAAAAGTGGAAATAGGCGTCATATTTACTAGTATCATATAATATATTAGTAGTAGTACTCCTGGAAAGAATGCTTTCCTTTGAACCTTTTTTCTGCTTGCGTCTTATATGTGGATGAGAGGTAGGCATCCTTGAAAGCCACATATATACCTTCATAATGCCTATTCTAATATGTTCTGATTGCAGTCTAAATTGTGGGAGGCTGGTTTAAAAGATAGAGATGCATTCTGCCACTTCAAGTCTGAGAACAGTTCTGTTGATTATGTAAAATTCCCGGACTTCGATGAAGCTCTGCATCAGGTAGGTTTACTTTCATGTTCTGAAATTAGTATGGATGTTTGGATGTCTAATCTTTGGAACTGGTCATTTTGCTTGTTTACTTTAGTTCTAGTGTGTCTAATTTTGTGTGACTACAATCTTTGTTCCAAAATACTCTCCAGCTTATCTACGGTCTTAGTACTAAAGAAATTGAGGACTTGTGGGCAGCAGTTGATATCGATAGGAAAGGATTTGTTGATTATGAGGAATTTCAGGCAAGCACAATTCTTTGCTTTTCTCTTTCATTACAAATGCAAAGAAGTTGTCTTTCACATGCTATAATTGAGAAGTCTATACCATGTGTTTCTTATTTTGGGCTGTTTCTTATATTACAGAGAGTATTATTAGAATTCCCTGCAGAGCAGTCTGCTGCCCCTGTATTTAGCAGACAATCTGCTGCTCCTGTATTTAGCAGACAATCTGCTGAAATTGACAGAAAGCTGCAGGATGTGGAAAATCTGCAAGAATCGGCATTTGGTTTTGATGTTAAGAAAGCATTTCTATTTCCTCCAGAGGTGGAGAAGGGAACGTGGCCTGACGATTATGTTCTATCTGATCATGCTCCCTTAACTGTTGAGTTCGCTCCAGTCAGGTTACCAAGGACACATGAGTCTGTGTGTTAATTCTTTACCACCGATGCTAACAACAATGTTAACTGTTGTATACAGAAGATAACATTGACCTGATTATAATAAATACAGTTGCCTTGGATCTGAATATAATGTTCTAGTGGGGAATATTGAAAGTGTCATGACCTACTTTTAAGGTCTTGTACCATAGTTTCAACATGTGGAAAGATCTACCTGTAAATTACACTGATTCTCTACACAACTTGTTGCATTCGTTATGCAGCTATTGGAAATTGGAATCGGATGTCCAAGAAATCGAAATTAATATCTTATAGTAATGGGATGATTTTTTTATATTGATGGGGTTGTAAACTTGTAAGGTGTATGCATAATTGCAGTGGTGAAATGCAGCTCTCTAACCCTTAATCTTGTTTTCCTTATAGGGATAACATTGTCCTTTTGTTGGTGTAATTATTTAATTGTACTTAAGTTAACTTAGATAATTTATTTTTACTATTTAGGTAGGATAAGATAAGTGCATACAAGTCACTTTCATGGGATTATGCATTTTATCAGCCTCTCTTGGATTTCAAAATTTAAAAGTTATTCCTTGTTTTTTAGTTTTCAACCTTTTCATCATCTGCGTCAGATTTGAAAATATAAGGCTATATATTGGAGCTCTCTTTTCATTGAATAAGTAATTTTGATATTAGTCTTATAATATTAAATATCAATTTTTTCAAATTCATGTTTTGTCATTAGCTATTAAACATTTGATCTTGGGTAGAATTCTTGTTTATGAAAAATTAAATGCAAGACTAGCCACTTAAAGTATCTGAGATTAAAAATCAATTGGTTCTTTTGAAAAGTTGAGTAAGCTTTTCTCTTGCATCAAATGATGATCTTGAAAATCAGAAAAACTTGAAAGAAATACTAGATTGAAGGTTTTTATTTGTAAGTTCTTTTTGCAAATAATTTTGGATGATATTTGAAAGAAACATGAGCTCACCATTGAATTCACAATATTTAAGAAAAACAGTTTCTTCTTTTAAAGCGTTCAAATTGAACATTAGAAATTAGATACATAAATGTTCGGAATTGAGATCTGCATACCTAATTTTTCAGTATATTTTAGATCAAATCTAACCTTACTATTACATCTTACAAGTTTCAAAAGTTGTATTTTTAAATAAACTTTGTCAAAATCAAGTTCATACAAATTTGAGACAATCTTTTAAATTTGCAAAGCCATGTGACTCTATGTAGTCCATACCATGTAGATTTATAGAAAGAAAGAAATTAAGAGTTGCACAACAGTATTGTGTAGGCTGATATTGATTTGCATAATCCATTAGACTTACCTACTAGTGGCTTCAACCAACAACTAGTAACAGTCTCCATTCTGCCCACATCACCGACTAGTGTTGGTAGTGCCATGTCTTGCACTACCCCAATGGATTGAAATTGTAGTTTTTTGCCACAATTTTTCGATAACCTAATATAATTTCAAATTCAAAACATGTGTTTTTTTTTGTGAAACAAGTGGCAAAAAAACAAAGGTGATATTGGCATCTTTTAGCATGGAGAAATATTTTGAAGAATTTTAGAATTTTTTTTGTTGACATCAATGATTTCTTTCCTCTCAATTGAGCTTTTGATTTTTCGTGCTAAACTTTAGAGGTCTCACTCATATTCATTTTTGCTAATTTTTTTAGAGTTTCGTAGTGGTGTAGATAGTTTTTGATTTTGAAATTTGGATTTTTTTTTAAATTATAGATTCTTATAGATGATATTAAATAGTTTTTATTTTTGTAAATTTTTAGGGTTTCATTTGGATTCAATGATAACGTTATTAGTGCAATTTTTTAAAAATATATAATTTTTTTGTACCTCACATTAATGGTCTTATTTCTATCTCATTTTGTGTCAAAAGGTTTCAATTTTGTGGCCTATTTTTTACATTTGTAATACATTGAGATCATTATTACTTCACTCATCTGATAAGTGATAACTATACTCACACTAAATATAAAGTGTCATCATAATATTTTGTTGGGGGGATAACCAATTCAGTGAATTTGGGAGAGTAATCTTGTGCTTTTGTTGGATTAAGTCTCTTGATCGGTCTATTGTGTGATTGAATTTGAAGAGTTAATAATGGGTATCAAAACACATCTTATTGTAATCAAATTGGATATATAGAGCTATAAGTCCCTGTGAGATGGAATACTGACACATTTTAAATGGCTTCATATGCTGCCCCATTTTTATGGATTAGTTTTTTAACTCACATCCTTTTGGTAAAATATTGTATGGAAGAATAAAAATGAACATACATAAGATTAATTGGTTGTTATGTTAATATTGACATCTAGTTTGCCATTGCTCACTTTGAGTGCCCATGTGATCTATAAACCATAATTTTGGGAGACATTTGGAGACCCAAATGAATCTCTATTCTCAAAAGATCTTGTTATAGATTGACCTGCTCCACTTGATTGTTTCAAGCCATATGATTATAAAACAGTTGAAGTGCTTAATGATTGGAAGAGCTTGAATGTCGAGATGACATAAGATTTCTCTTGATGCTTTCTCCTATTATAAAGATTTCTATTGAGAATTTGACTTCTTTGATTCCTAATCAAAATCCAGAGAGTTCATCTTCTTTATCTATGAGTTAGCATATTGAGGTTGAGGACTCTTGTATTCTAACATTAGGGAATTCATATGATATTCACACTCAAGCATCTTGTGCGAACACGACTTTTTGGATGAGTAGTGTAGTTAAATGACATGCATTGAGATCTCAACTCCAATTATTGTTTCTATAAATTTTAATCTTACTTTCAATGATACTTCTAATAGCTTTGCGAGATTAATACTTTTCTAATATTTTAGGGTTATTTTGTGAGTCCCATCATGTAGACTTGAAAGACATTGTTGAGGACATTTGTAATATCATGACCAAATTTTTTATGCAAATATGAGTTTTTACCTTCTACAAATACTTACTATTTGGGATAATAATATTGGATTCTAATGTTTAGATCATATTTTAAATAACTCAAATTTAATTCATTGCTCACACATTATAATTATCATAACATTTTAATTATCAAAAAATAAATAACACATATAACTCTTGATCTTTCTCCTATTACAAATAAAATTTGAATTACATTCAAATAGTTTGCAACATTGACAATTACAATATCATTAAAATTTCATGTCCATACCCATGGCACCAACTTGAACCAATACAATGTGACTGAAAATATATGATCAACAAAGCTCCAATATGACCTTTAAATGAGAATACTTTTCAACTAAAGGGGTTTCATCCTATGAATTCCACAATCAAAAGGTTTTCATCCTTTGATCTCCATGCTCAAACACAAGTGCTCAATTAGTTTTTGGATAGAGAATTGTATAAATTAATTGTGAAGCCTCTTGAATAGATGTGTTCACCCATTTATATCCACCACAACAAAAATAAGCTAGCCTTAATGAATTCACATCTCTAAATTTGAATAAGGATCTTGGATGGAAAAATCCTACAAGTAGGAAAGTGATGATGTAAAAACATGACAAATAATGATATTATAACATGTGTTGGGGAGTTAGAAATATAATAGAACCAAAGGTATAAATATCAAAGTTTGGAGGTAAAAAGTACCACATGACTCATACAACAGGTCAAGGCATCAAGGGTCGAGCAATGGGAATGTCGGTAAGGAAAGGTTCAAAAACTTGACAATTACAAAGGAAAGAGTTGGGGGGGGGGGGGGATGGAAAGCATGGAAAGATGGATTTAAGTTTGAAACTTTGATAGAAATGAAAGAAAAATAGAGTTGGAAGGAAAGACATACTTAGAAAGGGAACTCCAATGACTAACATAAACTTCGAAGAATAGACCTTAGAAAGACTCATCAAAAAAGAAGGGGAAGAACACACAACAAAATAGGACTAAGAGGAACACAATAAATAAATAATAAACCTAATATCTATAGAAAAATTAATTGAAAATAGGACATGGCAAGTCTCCCCCATAAAAAATCGCTTGTCCTCAAGAAATTATAGATTCAAATACTCCAATATTTGAGAGCCTTCCCACATTGCATCTTCTATGGGGAGATCTTTCCATTGAACTAAATTCTCCTTGGTGCTTCTTCATCTAACAAAGACAACTCATATTAAAGTACAATGTGCTTTCCAAGTTCTCCTTTAAGAAAAGAAACATGGAATTTTCTTTAATCTTAATTCCCTCCAACAACTCCAACTCCAAGAAATTTTACCAATCCTTTTCAAAATTGTGTAAGGCCCATAAAAGTGAAGCTTGATTTTTTTAGACCTAATCATCTTCAAATAAAATTGCTTGTATGGCTACAATCTCACAAACACCATACATTATTGGAGATTATTTTTGAGTGACTTCAAAATTTCTTAGCTCTATTTGATCAAATCACAAGTTCTCAAGACCTTGTTGTTTGGTAGTTTTAAGGTCAACAAAACTTTGGGCATCATACCTATACAAAGCCATGGACAACATCATCTTGATTGATATGTGATAAGTGGTGTTATAATAGTGCTCCTCTAGATGGAGCCATTTGATCCTTGTCTTTTGTTGATCAATAATGTAAATTATCAAATAACCTTCCACCCATTTGTTCACAATCTCAATTTGGTCATTATTTATGTGTGGTATCTAGTGTTGGATGTGAGCTTAGTTTGAATTTTGGGAAGGTGTCTATGTTCAATGAATCTAGATAAGGAGTTAGTTAAACATGTAAAGGGGACACTTGTCACATGATGTCGATTTTAGATTATGATCCATGTGAAGAAGTTTAAGGGTTAGGATTAAATGGAAAAATATAAAGGTGAATGTGAAATTAATTAAATAAATAATAAATACTTATTTCATTAATGGGATCAAGTGAAGGAAAAATAATTAAATACATAATAAATATTTATTTAACTAAAAGTTAGGATAATATGGGGGAAATGAAAAAATGATTAAATAATAATATATTTAGTTAATCAATAGCTTAGGATAGGGTAATATTAGGTGTGGTTGGGTAAGGTCAAATTTTAGGTGTCTACATTTTCTCTTTTTGATAATGACACTGTGACTATAAGAAGTGGCGTTGTATCAAAGAAGAATAAAATGTAGCAAGGTAGGAAGGTGTAAGGACTAGTGCCATGATTCCCAAGTCACTACAAGAGATGAGGAAATATGACAATGTGGTAATGGGATGCCCACTTGAGAGGACAAACTAGTTAAGAGAACACAAGTATGCTCTCAAAATAGAAAGGAAAGATGGGGGATAAGGATCAAAAACAAATGAAATGGAAGGTGAATGAGATGAAAGGGGGTGTATGCAAGGGTCCAAATAGGATGTTGGTATGTGTAGAGAAATCCTAGAGTTTAATATAGTAAAGGAAATTATACACCAAGGTATGAGGAACCAAGGTGATAAGGTAACCTTTGCATGGACTTGACACAAAAACAAAAGGGTTGTACTTATTCATACTAGACAACACAAAACCTTGTAAAAATATGTGAGGACAATAGACTAAAGGCATGATAGTCCTAGTGCAAAAAAGGTATGGAATGCCTTAGTATATAAAGGATGAATGTCCATGCTAGAAACTATTCCAATGTACACATTAGGTAATTAGTTGCATGGTAATATTACAAGAATGTCCCACAAATACAACATACAAGATAAATATTGTTGAGTGAAAAACTAAAGTTTGTATTCTTAATACTATGCTTGGACTGTGATTTGATATCTCATCTTATGATTCAGTTTACCCTGTGTTAATCCAGGGCATAAGCTTGCAAAATATGTAATGACAGTTTTCTCAAGGGTCGAGAATATCAAGACGAGTCTAACATAATGCATCCTACCTCAAAATAAAGTTCAACTATTAAAAATACCTCATTCAAATTTATACAAAAGTATTACAAACTAGTGGTAGAAAGTGAATTTTTGGCTACAAGAACTATAATAAGACAATTTTGATGAAAAGAGATATTATATGATAATTTTGGTGACAAGAATTATCTCAAAACAATTCTAACTACAAGAACTATTAAAAACAACTTTAAAGAAGAAACTATTTTGCAAATTTATCAATCCAAATAAAATGCATGAATTAATCTATTGTTCTTAATGGAAATTAATCACAATGCATAAAACATACGTTGCACACTCATAAAGAAACCAACAAAAATAAATACAATCAATGGTGGCTAGAGAGTGGGCCCTGCCTCCTAGTCTATCGATGAAGGAAATGCTCAAAAATGCTTCAAAGGAAATCAAATAATGATAACAGTATTCCTTATGATAATAATTAATTGTTAGTGCTACACATATGATAGCTTATATAACTTCATCTGATTAACAAACTATCTAAAAAATATAAGTTACTATTTTTATAGTTGAAAACCGAGATACATCGATTGGTTAAGAGTGTGTGGCCTATGACCACTCTTAACCAAATTGTTGTCAAAACATACTAGATTATACTCAGTTGAAAATACAAAAAAATTGTTCATATCAATCTTCACAAGGAATCCTCATCATTCTTCTTTGTGACTACAAGAGGTCCACTTTTACCCTGTTTTAATTGTATACAGTTGTTTGCTAGTGCTTGTAAAATATTAATTTCTAGGTTATATTTTATTCCTTTAACATATATTAAACATCTCAATCTTATAAAACTAATAGTGACAACCAAGGAAGAAAGGTTAACTATAAACTAGAATTACACAAAGACTTGGACATATTTTTAACCCATCATTCCCCCCAACTAAAGAATTTGTATGTTCTCATGCATTGACTAATTACAAAATCAAACTATTGTTTAGGTGGATCAACAGTTAAATTTTTTATAGTTTCCATAATTTCATTCTTCAGGAAGCCTTTAAGTGTTCAATCCTTTGTTGATGTTTTTCTAGGGTTATGTAAGATGTCATGACTTGTTTCTTTTCCTAAACCAACAATTCCAATTACTGCTTCAATTTATTTATTTCCTTAGCCTATTGTTGGTTTATATCCTATAAATATTGTAGATGTCATTGAAGGGGATAAATGTCCACTCCTAACTGATGCACTTTGACCTATAGAGCCTAGATTTCTCTTTGCTTCTTATTGATCATTTCTTCCATATAGAATGCTTCTATTAAGGGTGAATCTATAAAGGGTGCTTGTCTTGTAAGATTGATCATGGGAGCCTCCTATGTATGCTGCTCAAGAATAAGGAAAATATGCACAATCGATTTTTCATTTAGGGCTTCTCCTATTGGGTGCTTATCAAAAACATGAAATAAATGTGTAACATTAGTAATTTTCTCAAGAAAGTCCCATTCTACCTCCTCTTGTTCATCATACATAAGGGACACATATGTTATGCTCAGACATGCCTCCTCCTTCCTCTTGTTCATTATAATAAGGGGAAAAAAATTCAGTATGTTATTCAAACAAGTTCTTATGTTCTTATTGTAGCTCATTTGAAATAGGGTGTTCTATTTCTAGGGAGAAATGAATTATTTCCTAGGTTTTATCATCATCACTCTATTCAGTCAAAGATTCATTATTTTAAGCAAGGATCTCATTGTCCTCCTCAACTTCCCTTTTCTCCCTCCACTTCCATTCTTTTTTCCTTTGTCAATTTTGTCTTCTTTTCTCATGACTCTATATATCTTTATCCTTCAAATACAAGCTTCTAGTACCTCTAAATCTGTGTCCATGTTTTCCACATCCATAATACTCACAAAATTTTCTAATTTTTGTACTTTGGAAGTTTATTGATCCCCAAAATTCCAATTCCTCTTTTTCCTTGTACTATGTGAAGGGCCTTCTTTAGTTTCAATGGCAATCATTTTTACAATTTTCGTAGTTTCACATTGTTTAGTTGCATAAGTTTCTAGTTCAACCCCATGAGGAATAATTTCCTCTTTTCTTCATGTTTAACATCATTATCTTGATTTTTAGGATCCTCAATTTTAGTTTTATTTCCCTTGGCTTTATGAGCCTTAGGTTTAGTATCATTATCTTTGGCTTCATGAGCCTCAGGCTCAACTTTTGAAGTTGAATTACTTGAATATTCTTCCTCTCTAACAAAAATTGGCAAACTTTTTGATGGAAAAAATAATTTCAAACCCTTGGTAACAAGTAACTTGATCAAACCATGATGGGCCAGAGAATTATTACATCCTTTTTTGGCTTCTTCACACAATGTATGTGCTTAATGAAATAAATAATAAGGAGAAATCACTAGGTTTTTATAGCGTAGATGGAAAAGTAACATAAAATGCTAGGCAAAGATATATGCATACCTTCATTCACAAGTGATGTACTAGATAATGAATTTGGAAACTTCATCCCAAGGTTTTGGGAGTGAAGCTTGTGAGGTACCTTTCCCTTGGATCATCTTTGTCTTCTCCTTCCATTTCAAAAATTGTTGATTCAAATGTTGCAAGTTGGCCACTCTAGTTGAGACCATGTGAAAATACGCTTCTCCTATTTGAGGTAACCATGTAGCGTATGCAGTGGTTTGAACAATAACTAGAAAAGAGAGACCCTTCAAGGTGACTTGCTTCTTCTTGAATTTCATCACAAATTCATAAGAAATTTGGCCATCATATGTACATAATTTCTTGAATAATACATTCCACTTTTCTTGTGTGAATATTTTGTATATTTTCTTGTTGGATTTCAAAGCTGTCATACTGGTGGGTTCCCAATAGGTATGGGTACCACCCATGGCTAAAGTATGACAAGAAGTTAACAAACTGATCAAAAAAGGTAAAGTGAACAGTAATGATAGATTGTAGCAGTAAATGTGAGGACACAATGACAAGAAAGAAAAAGAAATATGGACAAAATTGGTAAGTATGAGTAAAAACAACATTAATATATGAAAATAATGGGAAAGATTGACATAACATATAATAATAGTAGATAAAAATAATTTAGTATAAATGAATGATGTGAGTATGATGGAAAATTAAATTTGCATACGTTGACATGAAATTCCCCCCCAAATAATCATACGATGTCATTCTCAAGGTTGAAACTTTATTAGTTAAATAAAATAATATTATTTAATATAAATTAAAAGAATAAATCTACTCGGGAAAGTTACCACACTGTTGGGTGAAAATTATGTAATCCCTTTAACAAATTACAAAACTTTCTTTCAGCCACAGTTGTGTGAGATACAATCTCTCCTCTTAGAAAGGGGAGGCTCCCTTCTTACTTCTTATTGAAACTAAGTAAAACTAATTAAGTATTCATAATGATGTACACTACGATTAAGAGATGGGGGTGTGTCACATTCACAATTCTCTCTTTTTTTAGAGAATATGTTTTACAATGCTTCATAATTTTTAGTTCCCGATTCAATATAACTTCAAACTAAAAACAAAGTAGTAATTATAATATTCTTATCTTGTCAAAGAAAAGACCAAGAATATCAGCATAACGATGATAACTGATAAAATAAGAAAAATCACGAAGGGACAAAGTCGTTTCGTAGCTTTCACCAATGACCCCTTTGAGATATATAACCAGCATTGTATTAGAAGCACAAAGTCTTCTAGATACTCCATGATAGATCCAAAAACAACATGAAAAAATACAAGCACAAAGTCTTGTAGAGAGTTCACCAACAACATTCAATCAAATAACATAAATTCGAATAAAAGACTGTAACACAAAGTTTATACGGATTTACTCAAATCCCTTTAGATTTCAATCAAATCCAAAAGATAATTGATTCCAACACAAATTTTCATGTATTTGCTTCTCAAAAGGGCAGCACTTCGTTGCAAACGATTAAAAATGGAGATTACAATAGGATCCTCTCATATTTATATATGGGAGAGGATAGAAAAATTAGGAAAAACAAAAGAGAAAATCTAGGAAAATTTTGACCTAACTAATTGACTTACTCCAAAAATGTCATCCACCTTTATAGGAAAACATCTCTAATTTTACATGTAATTACATTTCTCAAAAGGACATATAAGATGTCGAGAAATATTTATAAAACACGTAAATGAAAGAAAAAACTATCTAACACTGGAGATGAAAATAATTCATGGTTACTGTTAGGTTTTCAATGGCAGATATCTAAAAGCTAAATGCAGATTTTATCAAATAAACCAGAAGTAAAACACACAGAAAAATAACACAGAGAATTTAACGTGGTTCACCCAATGTGGGCTACATCCACCAAACCGCAGCCATCCAATGATTTCATTAACCAGTGTAAAACCCTATTACAATATCGCGAATAATCGCTTGTTTCTTATAATACTGTAACTCTATCCTAAACCCTTTATAAATTAGGGTTATACAAAATCGGGGATTTTTCCCTTTTTTGTGATTTTTCCCTTTTTCAGTAATTTCGCGAAAAAGCAGGCCAAAAATTTTTCTCGGGGGCTACCGCCCCCGAACCCCCGCCCAGGGCCCGGCCCAGCCCCGGACCTCGGCGAGGATACATGAAGAGTGTACAGTATAGAATGATCAGTCGCCACATACCAACAATCTCCCACTTGGAGACTGAACCTGGACGACACCGCTGCACTTACAGCTCCCACTGGAAATAAGCACCTTGGATCCTGCTGCTTTCTTATACTTTAATTCAACCTTGAAGGCCAACCGAAACTGAAGAGGAGCTCAGCTTCTCCCTTATCACCGCCTTAGTAAACATATCCGCTGGATTTACATCTGTATGTATCTTTGCCAACTTTACCTGTCCATCCTCCATCACTGACCGAATGAAATGATACCTCAACTGTATGTGTTTGGTTTTAGAGTGCAAAGCAGAATTCTTTGCAAGATGTATAGCACTCTGGCTGTCTGTAAACAAGTAATTTTCAGCCTGTTGTTTTCCCAACTCTTCCATGAAAAGTTGCATCCATATCATCTCTTTTGCTGCCTCTGTTGCAGCCACATACTCTGCCTCTGTGGTGGATAAAGCAACCACCTTTTGCAATCGAGATATCCAACTTACTGCTGTCCCACCAACGGTAAATACATAACCTGTGGTACTCCGCCTGGTATCAATATCCCCTGCCAGATCTGAGTCAACATAGCCTTTTAAATCTGTATTAGAGCCCTCAAAACATAAATGTTTATCTGGTGTACCTCTCAAATACCTGAGAATCCATTTCACTGCATTCCAATGCTCAATTCCTGGATTACTCATATACCGGCTAACAACTCCTACAGCATGTGCAATATCTGGTCTCGTGCATACCATGGCATACATTAAACTACCTACAGCTGAAGCATATGGTACCTTGGACATTTTTTCTTCCTCCTCTTGTGTCTTTGGACACATATCCTTAGTCAATTTTACATGACTGGGCAAAGGTGTGCTGACAGCTTTTGCATTCTCCATATGAAATCTCTGCAACACCTTTTTAACATAATCAACTTGAGATAAAAACAATTTCCTGTTTTTCCTATCTCTTGTAATCTTCATACCAAGGATTTGTTTTGCTGCCCCCAAATCCTTCATAGCAAATGAATTTGCTAACTGTTGTTTTAACTCCTTTATGTGATCCATGTTAGACCCCGCTACAAGCATATCATCAACATATAAACATAAAATAATGTAGCTATCTTCACCTAGCATCTTAAAATAAACACAATGGTCTGAATTACACCTATTGTAACCTTGCTCAGCCATAAAACTATCAAATTTAAGATACCATTGTCGAGGTGCTTGCTTCAAGCCATATAAGCTTTTCTTCAATCTGCACACCAGTTTCTCCTTACCTTTGACCTCAAATCCTTGTGGTTGTTCCATATAAATTTCCTCTTCCAAATCACCATGGAGAAAGGCAGTTTTAACATCAAGCTGTTCTAAATGTAAATCTTCAACAACCACAATACTTAACACAGTACGAATAGAGGTCATTTTAACAACTGGAGAAAATATTTCATCAAAATCAATACCTTGTTTCTGTGCAAATCCCTTTACAACTAATCTGGATTTAAATCTTTTCTTACCTCCATCCTCCTCTTTCATCCTATAAACCCATTTGTTTGCTAAAGCCTTTTTACCTGCAGGCAACTTGCATAATTCCCAAGTTTGATTTTTCAGCAAGGAGTCCATTTCTTCTTCCATTCCATGCTCCCACTGAACCTTGGTATCCACCTGCATAGCTTCATGATAACATTCTGGTTCACCAGCATCAGTTAATAGAATAGAGTACAAAGAGGGAGAAAATCTTTCTGGAGGTCTACTTAACCTTGAAGATCGCCTAACATTCACTGGAGTTTGTGGTATTTCTTGTTGTTGCTGTTGCGGAGCATGAGGAACCACTGGAACATTGGTGTTTGTAATATCATCCAGCACTGCATAATCCTGTTCTTTCTTCTCATGCTGCTGCAATAGATCTTTGTACAACATTTTCTCATTGAATATGACATCCCTGCTTCTCACAATTTTCTTATTTTCAAAATCCCAAAGCCTATAACCAAATTCATCTATGCCATATCCAACAAATATACATTTCTTTGATTTTGCATCAAGCTTGGTTCTATTTTCAGAATCTACATGTGCAAATGCTTCACAACCGAAGGTTTTCAGAAAAAGAATAACTCACCTTCTTACCTTTCCATGCTTCCTCTGGAATACCACAACCCAAAGGATTAGATGGACCTCTATTAATTAAATAAACAGCAGTGTTTACAGCCTCTGCCCACATGTTTAAAGGCAACCCGGCATGCAATCTCATAGTCCGTGCACGCTCCATTATTGTTCTATTCATGCGCTCAGCCACTCCATTTTCCTGTGGAGTCCTTGGAACCGTTTTCTGCCTACGAATACCATTAGAGGAACAATAATCTTCAAACTCTTTGCTGCAATACTCACCACCATTATCAGATCTGAGACATTTCAACTTTTTACCTGTCTCATTCTCAACCAAGCTTCTCCATTTTTTAAAAGTTTCAAATACATCAGATTTCTGCCTAATGAAATAAATCCATACCTTCCTAGTTGCATCATCGATGAATGTGACATAATAATGAGAGCCACCGAGAGAAGATACCTGAGCTGGTCCCCATACATCCGTATGCACAAGCTCCAATTTCTCATCTTTCTTTTGTTTCCCATCCTTGAGAAAACTAACTCTCTTTTGTTTGCCATACACACAACTTTCACAGAAATCCATGTTAACACATTTTAGACCTGGTAAAGCATTCTTTGAATGAAGTACTTTCATACCTTTTGCACTCATGTGACCAAGTCTGTTATGCCATAGTACTGATTCAGAATTTGCAGCAACTATCTGATTTTCTTCCTGCTGAACTGCAGCAACTGTTCCTGAACATTGATTTTTATCTGCAATAGCTAAAGTAGAAGGAACAGTATGACCTGTACAAAGATATAAGGTGCCTACTTTCGCACCTTTTGCTACTACTAAGGCACCTTTTGTAACCTTCCAATTTTTATCACTAAATGTAACAACACAACCTTCATCATCTAGTTGCCCTGCAGAAATTAAATTTCTTTTTAGCTTTGGAACGTGCCTTACCTCATGTAGTAGCCAATGATTCCCATTCTGCAACTTGATCTTGATTCTTCCCTTTCCAACAATCTGACAAGGTTCATTATCTCCCAAATAAACTAGCCCAAAATCCCCTTGGACATAATCAAGAAAATAATTTCTATGGGGCGTAGCATGAAATGAAGCCCCTGAATCTAACACCCAAGAATCATCAGCATTATCAAGAGAAAGAATCAAAGCATCCTCATCAGATTTATTACTTACCACATTTGCCTCTTTATTTCCTTCTTGTTTGTCTCCTTCTTTATTTTTTTGAGACCAACAATCTTTCTTTACATGCCCTGACTTACCACAGTACCAACAATCCCTCTTGTCTCTAGATTGGGACCTTCTGTCCCTTGATTTTCCTCGTGACTTCCCACGACTCCCAAAATTGTTTCGTCTCTCATTTGTTCTGCCCCTGCTTTCTGCATTCAAAACACTGCCTGATGTGGATGTTCCACCTGAGCTTTTCCTACGAATTTCCTCGCTCAAAATAACACCAACAACATCATCAAATTTCAATGTATTTGAACCAGAAACAGAATTGCTAACCGCCATTACCAAGCTATTCCAGCTTTCAGGCAAAGAACACAAAATCAAAAGAGCCCTAACTTCTTCATCAAAGTTAACTTTTACAGAAGTTAATTGACTGGTAACCGTATTAAATTCATTCAAATGATCAGTAACTGATCCACCTTCTACCATTTTCATATTAAATAAGCGCTTCATAAGAAATACCTTATTCGAAGCGGAAGGCTTTTCATATAACTTTGCTAGGGTTTCCATCAACTCTAGAGTTGTCTTTGCTGTTGTGATATTGAACGCCACCGATTGTGCCAGGCATAAGCGAATACTGCCAAGTGCCTTTCTGTCCAAAATATCCCAGTCCTCATCCGACATTGTTGTAGGTTTCTTGGTTTTCCCTTCCAATGGCCGCCATAAATCCTTCTGATAGAGATAGTCCTCCATCTGCATCTTCCATAACTGATAGTTCTGCCCATTGAACTTATCAACCTTCATCTTACCCTCGTCTGCCATTGCTCCCACTTAACCGTGAGACTCCCACTCAACCGTGAGACTTTCCTGCAAACGATAATTGAAAACAACCCGCTCTGATACCACTTGTTAGGTTTTCAATGGCAGATATCTAAAAGCTAAATGCAGATTTTATCAAATAAACCAGAAGTAAAACACATAGAAAAATAACACAGAGAATTTAACGTGGTTCACCCAATGTGGGCTACATCCACCAAACCGCAGCCATCCAATGATTTCATTAACCAGTGCAAAACCCTATTACAATATCGCGAATAATCGCCTGTTTCTTATGATACTGTAACTCTATCCCAAACCCTTTATAAATTAGGGTTATACAAAATCGGGGATTTTTCCCTTTTTGTGATTTTTCCCTTTTTCAGTAATTTCGCGAAAAAGCAAAAATTTTCTCGGGCTCAGCCAGACCGGTGCCGAACCCGTAGGGGCCAATGCCGGTGGGCGGGGATACATGAAGAGTGTCACATGTATAGAATGATCGGTCGCCACATACCGCTGTATCCACCATGAAAGTATTTCATATTTGATTGAATTTATGGGGGATGTTAGGTCAATCTTCCAAAATAACCATATGCTAGGAAAAGGCTTTGGTTGAAAAGACTGAAAGAAATCATGAATCCAATTTTAGAGCTTTTAGACTTGAGATAAAAAATAAAAAAGTGCTTAAAAGATTCCAACTACCTACAAAATTGACCAATGAGGGTCTTTAATGCCCATATGAACTAATCTTGACCCCACCAGTAAGCCTTGAAAAATAATACACTATGCAAAGTGATCCAATTTAGGCTCCAAAACTACAAACCAACACAGTGAGAAACCTACGTTGCCAAACTGAGACCAACAACTGCAAATGTCATCTCTAGTTTAAACTAAGCATCATGGGTAAATATAGAGAAGTCAAATGGTATCTAATCTAAGGTTTGTAATTATAGAAGGTAGTGTTTAGACCCCACTTCCAATATACCAAGGTTTTAAAGATCTAATACCAATTTTGTGAACCATATTTGTTACACCCCATCTTATTGTTACTAAGTTATTTTTATCTTCATGGGTAAATAGGATGATGAATGTAAATCATGATTTCGATATGTTTGATAAATGAATGAAATACTGAAATAGGTATTAATATGTTATTGCTTTGAAGGAGTAATTATGGTTACATTAATGAAGTACAATGAAAGAATATGTATTGTAATTTGAATATTTTAAATATTTTATGATGCAAGTGGATTTCATGTGAATGTTTAACTACCATTACAAATGTGCCAAGTTGGATGTAGGTATAGGTTCATGCCTTTGGAAGGGAGGGGAATATCACTCAGGAGAAGGATTTGGTTCGGTAACACTTAATAATCCAATACTGGGCTATCACACACACTCACATTCTAATTTGGTCTACTTGAGCCATGTTAATCCATGAATCAGGTAAGAACCATCAGTCATAATTTGGGGAGGATATATGGTTCTAGTTTTGATTTTGATTTCCTTTGAGATGATAGGGTTATGGTTTATGATTTCCTTATGATAGTTTTGTCTATTAGGGTTATGATGTTAAAACGTCTTTTTAATAAAGTTGTGAATAAGTTTGAGAACTTACATATATATAAGTAAGTACACACACATATGTGTCTAATATTACTAAATATTATATAATGTTTTACTTGCATATATGTTATTTAATATCATTATAGTAATAGCGATATATATACATATGATATATATATTAATATATGCATATATATAGTTACATTTTCGTAAATAAATATATATACATGTATATCAATATATTTATACATATATATAGATATTTGGATAAATATTTATACATATATCTATTTGAATAGGTGTAATATTCATTTATTTATCATATAAATATAATACTATATCTGATCCCTTTAAAACGTCAACTCCTAATGTGAGATGCTAAACAAATAATGAGTAATGCAATAAGAGGAAATAACACAAAAGATGATGCCTCAATGATTAGCCTAAGGCAAGATAAGCATGAAAGCAAGATAAAACAAATTGATTGCTGATTATACCTTCAAATTTCTCCTTCCTTGGTTGGCCCTTGATATTTGGATGTCTTGTGTGCTCTTTGGATGGCAACGGAGTTAAATGGATGCAAGATGCAAGATGGATTGATGAAAAATCCTATGGAGAAACTAAAATGCTGCAAATGAAAATTTGGCAAGAGTTTGGTAGCAAAAGACTTGATCTCTAAAATGAGAGAAATGAGCGGGTATTTATAGGATAATTGAAATTCTATAGAGAATTCAATGGTTGAGATTGATCCAACAAGATCAAGATGAAGGGCTATGGTGAGTTGAGGACTCACAAGCCCTCACATCTTGACATGTGGAATGTGAGATGTCTTAGGGTGGAATGATGTGGAAATGAGGTGGAAGACAAGTACATGAGGTGGATGAAGGACAAGTACGTTGTAGGTACCTTGGGGGATGAGAAGATTTCCTTAAAAAGGAACTTCTTCTCCCCATATGAGAAGGAAAGAGACATTTGAGGAATTTTAGAATTCCTCAAAAATCTCCATGGGAAAAGGGGAAGTGGTTGGAGAAATAAATGTGAATTAAAAATTCACATACTTAGGAGATTTTATTGGATAAAAAAAGGTCCCCAAAAAGCTGGAGATTTGTCACATGTGGGTGATGTGACAAGTCCAAGGTTCTAGAAGTCCTTGACACATGTAAAGTGACAAGTCAAGCCTTCTAGAACTTTGCATGGGGATGGGGAAGACCTTGGAAAGACAAAAGTGAATTAAAAATTCACATGGGGAAGAGAGGAGCCTTGGATAAATAAATGTGAATTAAAAATTCACATGGAAAAGAGAGTAAAGGCCAAGAAAGGAAAGTGGAAAGGTTGACCAGAAAAGGTAAGCCAAATGTGGTTAATGACTTTGATTAAGGTTGTGCAAACACAAGATTATGATAATTAATGAGAGATTAGAGGCAAGTGGGAGATTATGGAGGATGTGACACTTAATCAAGATTAAGTAGTGCACATCCTAATCATAGGTTAATTAATTTAATCTGGATTAAAAGAGGGTTATGGAGAATGTGACAAGGAGAGAGAAAAAGAGAAATTAAAAATTGGTTTTAATCCAAATGGGTTAAAAGATTAAATTAAATAATTTGTCATATTTATTTAATTTAGAGAAAAAAAGGGGTAAGATAAAGTATTTAATTTATTTAATTATATACTTTAGGAACCTTAGGCAAAAAATGAAATAATGATTAAATAAATTATTTAATCACTATTAATAAAATAGATGAATAGAGTAGACGATTTTGATTATATGGAAGTGATCAAATTTAGATGTCTACACTATATATATACATTATGGACCAAATGATATGATTTAAACCTATTGATATAAATGTCGATTGATATATATATATATATTTGCATATTTAAAATACTTCATAGCAAACTTAAGCGCATAGTATAGCGCTACCTTTTATACAATAACAAAGGCCATTCAAACTAGTGAACAAGTTGCACAACATAACACATTATATTAAGTGCTACATACATATAATGAATAGAGCATATGAAATAAAGACTATGCATTGTTATTTAAATTTTGAGAAAAGACATAGGCCACACATATTTATAGCGCATAGGATAAAATAAAAGGAGAATAATTTTAAAGTTGTTGAGTATTGGAAATCAACGATATATATGAGGGAATAACCATGTGTTTACAATGCATGAAATAAGGAATGAGGTGTAACATAATAGGGGATGTGTGGGAAAAGATATAAGTCTTAGTCAAAATGTTGTGAGTAAACAAATCATGAGAATATACTTTGTCTTCAAATAGGTAACATAAGAATAGGGCACACAAGATGTTTGTGTGGCACCATTTAATGAATAACTACATTACTTTAGAAGTATATTTTATGAGCTTTGTCCAACGATGGAAACCAAAGTAAATTGGAGAATACGTCAATTAGAAGCTGACATGAATTGAGTTGACCTATTTGATCATTCGCCTTGCATATCTGAAATGCATTCTTGCTATCTTTGAATAAAGTAACCTGTTGTTTTATTTTGCTTAGTATTAAGTTTTAATGTTGCCACCTACTGAGAATATTTGCTAAGTCGATCTTAAGAGCTGAGAAGTGTCATTTAACATAGATTTTTTGTAGGCAACAAAGTATCATATTTTTTGTATAAATAAGGTGTTTAGTTGAAAAATGGATGCTTTATGGTTTTGGACATAGAACATCACTTTTGTCCAACTAATATTCAAGGATTTCCTGGAGATCTCACCCCAAGAGTGGAATAGAGGCAAGAGATCTGCTAGAAGGGTATCTTAGGATATAATTTCATATTACAAGAGGGTTTCACCACCAAGTAAGAACTTGGAAAGACTAATGCAATGTAAGATGCAACACTAAGCCCTAGTTTGATGTAATGACCTACAAAATGACCTAGAAAAGTGTGTAAAACAAAATAGAAAGTTGCAAAATAGAATGTGTGCACCTAGAAACTTGTAGAGACTTGAATGGAGACTAGAAATTCTACAAATCCTAAAAATTTTGTCTACTAGACTCATTCACCATTCTGGGCGAATCAGTCCCAGTTCTGGATTTCTGCACAAGAGTAGGTTTCAGGCAAAAGGGTATCTAAATCTACAAATATTTTTGAAAAACACCTATTGTGGGACTCATTCGCCACTTGTGGCAAATGAGTCTAGTTTGGATTTTATAAAACTTCAAGGTTTGAATTTGCTCTTCTCAGTCTTCTCAATCTACTCCTCCAGGTTTTCGGATCAAAACTTTGATTTTGGGGCTATAGATGACCTTTTAGTGAAGATTATGACCTTGCAAATTGGGAGACAATTCCAACAAGCTTGTAAACTAATATTCAATGGTCTTTCAAGCTCCAGAAAACCTAGATCTACAATCACACATGTAAAGAGGAGAAAACTTGTTGATTGTTAGTGAATAGGGGTTTTCCTTAGTCAAACCCCTTTTAGGTAATTAAATCAAATGATGAAACAATGAAACAAGGAAATGAAACATGAAACATATGATATGAAACATGAACAACGATACCTTGAATGATTTCTTGTAAACGATGTCTTATAAATCTGTAATTCAACATGAAATGGCCATGAAGGATGTAGATCTTGATCTTGTCAATAGGTGTAGAACAATGCTTGATCTTGGATCTTCAATGTTACATCACAACACTAGCTCAATAACATGCTTGATGCTTGATAATCTTTGACATGATGATGATCTTGAATTGCTGCAACAATTGATGAAGAATCTTGCCCTTGAATGCCTTAGAAATGATCTTGAAAGCTATCTTGATGACCTTGTGAAGACTTGGAATGCTTAACTCTTGCTTGCTTGACTTGATATCATGTAGGCTTATGTGAAATAGTGATTTGAAAGCTTGTTTAATAGGCAATCCACTCAAATGTCTGTTTACTTGATACCTAAGGCCAACATAGACCGACATAGACCGACATAGGATAAATTTGAACTTAAAACCCAGTTTTTCCCACTCAAACCTCAAAAATAGTCCAAATGGGACTCATTCGCCCAAAGTGGTGAATGGGTTCCATAAGGGCTATTTTTCCAGCTAAGATGTCGAGGAGTCAATAAATTAAGCTTATATATTGATCTTGTCGGGTTTTTGATTAAAACATGCCTTGGGATGCACAATATGGGGTCATAGGGGCCTATTAATGATGATATAAAGGTCATAAATGAAATAGGGCCCAAAATCCAATGTGAAAGTGTAAATAAATACACTTTACAACACTAAATTAAGGCAAATTTGGGTCTATTTAGCTTAGAAGGGCCCTAAATCCCATGTGAATGTGTAAAACACATTACAACACTAGATTAGGTCCACCTTAGTTTACAAGCCTCTTAAATTTAATGTGAAAGTGTAGATAAATAAACTTTACAACACTAAACTAAGAAAAAGTTAAATTAATTTAGCTTTAAAAGGGCCCAAGACCCAATGTGGATGTGTAAAACACCTCACAACACTAGATCAAGCTGATATCAAGTCCAATTTATCATTAATTATTCCCAAATCAAGAAATTAAAAAGGGGGAATCTTTTCCGTCATTACATAGGGGAGAGGATTTCCTCATCAGGATGCACAATTCACTTGCATTATGCTGATTTTTATCTAAGATATTCTTGTTTTGAGATAAGAGTTTATTTGTGAAGAGATTTGTGAGAGTTATTATGAGAAATTTTGTGAGTGGGTTTGGAGAATTGTTGAAGAGTCATCAAATAGATCTTGGAGGGGATTGAGCTAGGAAGTCAGTTAGTTCAATTGGGATTAGTGTTTAATAGTCATGTTGATTCTACTCTTTTATGCTTTATATGCTTTTGAAAAGATTGAGTGTCATTGATAGCTTGCTTGGAAAAATATGTATTGTTTATCATAAAATGATCAATGTCTTCTTTGGTTGTATGTGATGGATTCATGACGAATCTAGATAGGAAATATATTTACTTGTTTGATATTACTATGTATTCCATATTATGGAATAGGTATATATGATAGTATTTAATACTATACCAAAAATAGAGCTTATATAGGAAATTCTTAGCCAAAAGAGAGGAAATGTAAAACTTGCTTGAGTTTCTTTGATAAACGTGTTATAAGTGCATATAAGAGGTAACTTGTATTTGATAACATATTATGCTAGGAAAACCCTAGTGGTTAATGAGGTTATCAACCATGATGATAATGTTGGTATGAAAGACATGTCATCAAGGATAGGATGTGATGACATGGAAACCATATTGTTAGTCAATACTTAAATGATCACTTGATCATTGCTTTACTTGATTATTGATTGGAACCCTAGGTTAAGATTAACCTACATGGTCAAACTGATCATTGATTGCTAGTATTATCTCAGGATTAGGGTAAATTAAGGATGGGGTCAACCTATGTGATTAAATTGATCACTTGAATTTATAAATTACTATTTGATTGGATCATAGGTGGAATTACCCTACCAAGTTGGTTGTTTTATACTCTTGAAATGAAATCATTTTATTGACGTAAATCTACTTTTTGAATAGTCTTTTATTAATGAGGTTACATTCTTGAATAAGAGTCCTTTATTGTTGAGATTGTACTTTTGAGTGAATCCTTATTTGATATGATTATTCTTTTGATTGAGGCCATTTATTGTTAAGGTCATACCTTGAAACTAAGATCATTTATTGATGAGGATATATTTTTGAGTCATTTATTGGTGAAATATATTCCTAAGTAGAGTCATTTTATGATGAGTATTTATTCTATGATAAAATGAAGCTTATGTAGCTATACTATAGATTATGAAGTTATTCATAAGATAGAGCCATGGGAGGTTCATAGGTTAATCCTAGGGTTAGGATTACCCAATGAAGGGAATAGCTTATGAAGGGTCAAGATAAAATTAGTATATATAGGTTGTTCCTGGGGTTAAATATTATTCAATGGAGGGAATTGCCTATGCATAGTATATGAATGGTCAAAATCCAAATCGAGCTAAGGGTAGTGGGTGAAGAGATGACACTTTTATATATGAAACTTTGGCCAAAATAGTGTAAGTAGCCACTATTTATAGTGTCAGTTCACTGTGATCCAGTTGGACATTCTAGTTTGGGATTTTCATACTCATAGGTAGAAGCTACTGTATGATTAATTTCTAGTTTGTAGGACACAACACTAAGCTTAGGAAGGCTATTGTTATGGGGTTATCCAACTAATCTCTTCATCGAAGGGTAGGGCCATCTTGTCATATGTGGTAGATGTGTGGGGGGCCACATTAAGTCTGTGGTTGGCAAAAAAGCGCTTGAGTGATGCTTCTCCTCATCAATTGGTGGTCAATAATTGAGGGGGACTACTTGGACCATTCGTATCTATTGCTTATGAAGCTCAATGAAGCCATGTATCTATCATTGTATTCCATCTTTGGAAATTTGTAAAATGTAAATGTTTATATTGAGAATGAAATCAATACATGGAACATTGTTATGGAAAATATGCTCTTTATTCTCTTTTTAGAAATATTTTTCTTTATTGCTATGAGTTTTGAACATAGGTTATTCACTTGAGGTTAAAATTTATCGAAATTACTTTCGTAGATCAATTGTCATATTACATGTGGTATCAGGTCTACCAGATTCAACTCTGGAACCTATGAGATCATTACGTAAGTGATGCGTAAGCCCTATTGGAAGATAATGGTTGAAAAGTTCTTATGCCAAGATGGCAAGAGGAAAGAACAAAGTGGAGACAAAAAGGGAAGTTGAGATTCCTGA
>CM021107.1:473633246-473673175 GCA_007115665.2 Sequoiadendron giganteum | reverse complement strand
AATCAAAATGGTAATGTTTTATCATGATTCAATGAAAAAAACATACCTCGTACTTTTCTAACGGTCAGTTCAACGGTAATACGAATTCAAATTTCGGCCTTACTATATTACGATGGCAGAGAGGTCGTCTTCTATTGTTGCAGTATTTTATTCCACCCTTCATCGGATCCGAACTTGCGGCTCCTCCCCACAAAGCTCTGAATCTTCATTGCCAGGCAAATTTGCACAATGCTACCAAAGAAAGCAAGGAAGTTTCTTTTCTTTTATTCTCTGTAGGAGTGTGGCTGAATCTTTTGTGTACGACATTGTGAAATGAATATCAGCATTTGAAGTATATGGTGGAGCCAGAGCCAGGGGATATTGCAATTGTACTGTTCAGGGCGTCCAAGATTCATTTAAAGCTGAGCACTTGTATGATCGAAAGATCATCATCGGCACAGGAAGAAGACGAAGAAGATTATGAAGACACAGAGACCCTAAGCCTAATAAAGTATACAAGACTCTCTTCTCTCCAGGTCAGCAATACCCTTTTTATTTCCAATTCGTTTTTGCCTTGTTTGACTCTCTACCCTCAACTTCTTTTTCGTTCTGTGTCTTTTTTGGGAAATTTTCTTTTCTTTTGGAAACCCGTGTAATGTAAGTTAAATGTAAAGTATCCAATAATGTATAGCATTTTTATAGGATTTGGGTTAATTGGGCATGTACAAACCAAATACCATCACAAATACATTCGCCTGAGGAAGGACTCTGTGTTATTGCTTTGAGGGAATTAAATGGCACCCTATTTTTCAGATATAACTGCTGATAGGAGGGTTCAACAAACAGATATTATTGAAAATGCAACTTTCAACAAAGAGGAAAGTGAGATTGTAGCGAGAAGGGAAATGGAAAATTCGTCGCAGATTCAACCCTTTCTTGAGTTTGTTCCATGATGTGACCAAGTCCTGACACCATCTTGGATAGCGGATAGAGGTGAGACTATGAGACTCCCTTCTGCATTTAGGTTTAATGCCCAAGTCATCAGGATTTTTTGTTTCTGGCAGCTGGTGGGTTTTCCCTTCTGCAGCATTTCTCTGCAACCAGATTTTGAACTCAACCATCCTTATATGTATGGGTTAGTGCTATGGCCCTTAAACTCACTGTTATGAAATCAAAAAATCTATAGGTGAGCAGGCTTGGTAGATACTGTTTATTGACATTGTAGAAACCTTGCTACTATGGTTAGCATGTTTCAACGCAACACTATCGGTGCAACAAGAATCATCATTTGGATGAGCCATTATTTGGATCATCATTCAAAATATTTTGTAAATTTTCATAAATTAATCTGTCATATATATTTGGGAATAGTGCAGTACTTGCTGGGATCCTATCTCATATCTTTCAGCAAAATGTTTTGAAAAGTTAGTTTTCCTGTATTATATTGGCATTTACAGAGTTTCACCTCCCTTATCAATAGCAATCAAACTTATCGGAGTTTGGTATCTTATCCAAGAGTCACAACTGAGAATAGTCTGTTTAACCTTTGCATCTTTCTACTAGTGAACCAAGATGCTGATTGATGGGTTTCTTAAGCAGGGGAATATAGTCAGTAAATCATTTGAGAGGGCACTACAAATAAATTTTAGCTCGGTAAAGCAAAAAAAATTACATTCAAGTCAATGCTGAGAAGATATAAAACTATGATATCTATGCACATGTTCTTTTGACAAGCCAGGAATGTTAATTATTCTTTATGATATCTATGCTTTTTAAATAGCTTCTGGATACTTTTTGACTGTGTAATTTCTTAATCTTCCTCGTGGGAGCTGTTAAGTGCATTCAACAGTGAAAGGAAACATAGAACACACACAAAAATGAAAGAAACAACAGTTTAGATCAGAGAAACCCAAAATGGGAGAAAATGCCAAAGGAGTGATGTGTTTCCTCCTCAAGCCACTATCTCATGAGCTAGTACAATGGTTTACTGCCTGTGAAAGGATTTCATGAACTTCTTTTGCTCCACCAGCAACAACCAAACACCATATAAGCCATGCAATCTCTTTCATGCTTCCCTAATCACTTTACTTCTCCTTTAAGATTCATGGGCTGAAGCAACTATAGCTTAATTGAACCAATTTCCTAAGAAACATTAAGGAAAAGGCTCACGGATTGTTACAATGACCTCTCTTGGAGGCATATGCAGGGTAGCAAAGGAACTTCAGAGGGGAGCTCAACAGACTTCTGTCACTGAAATCAAGGAATCTCCAACGCTTTAGCTTCCCAAAATGCTGCAGGCTCTATATCGAAAGAGCATCATCGGCACAGGAAGAAGAAGAAGAAGATTATGAAGACACAGAGACCCTAAGCCTAATAAAATATACGAGACGCTCTTAAATCTCTTGAGCAGCAAATTTCTTCTCTCCAGGTCAGCAATACCTGTTTTCATTTCCAATTTTTTTTTTTGCCTTGTTTGACTCTCTACCCTTAACTTTTTTTTTGGGTTCTGTGTCTTGTTTGGGAATTTTCTTTCCTTTTGAAAACTCGTGTAATGTAAATTAAATGTAAGGTATTCAATGATGTAAAGTGAGGTTACATATATATGAGAGAAGAAAATGGAGGAATTAGACATAATAGGGCATGTACAAACCAAATACCATCACCAATAGATTGACCTGTAGGAAGGACTCTGTGTTATTCTTTTGAGGGAATTAAATGGCACCCTGTTTTTCAGATATAACTGCTGAAAAGGGGGTTCAAGAAACAAAGAGGAGCTACGCATTGGCCTTGTGGTATCCTCTACATGATAAGAATTCAAAGATTTATGAAAATGCAATTTTCAATAAAGAGGAAAGTGAGATTGCAGCGAAAAGACGGCGACGTGCTGGTTACGTATAAATATAATCAAACCCAATTGGAGGGTTTGGTCAAGGTCCAAGGTTTAAGATATACCCAGTTGAAGGCAAATAATTTGTGCAAGAGAAATGAAAAATTTGCTACACATTCAACCCTTTCTTGTGTTTGACCCATAATGTGGCCAAATGCTGACACCCAATCGATTAGGGAAAACCCTCTTGGATAGCGGATTTTTTTGTTTCTAGCAGCTGGTGTGTTTTCCCTTTTGCAGAATTTCTCTGCAACCAAACTTTGAACTCAACCATTCTTATATGCATGGGTTAGTGCTCGAGCCGTGAAATATCTATAGGTGGTGAGCAGCCTGGTAAATACATCTTAAAAATGATTTTTATAACTTTATAGAAACCTTGCTACTATGTAAATGTTTTCAACGTAAACTTATTGGTACATCAAAAATCATCATTTGGATGAGCCATCATTTGGATCATCATTCAAAATATAGTGTAAATGTTCATAAATGAATCTGAGTCATACATATTTGGGAATAGTACAGTACTTATTGGGATCCTATCTCACATCTTTCCGCGAAATGTTGTGGAAGTTTTCCTCTATTATATTGGCCTTTACAGAGTTTAACCTCATCAAACTTGTTGTTGTTTGGTATGTTGTCCAAGAGTCACAATTAAGACTAGTCAGTTTCACCTTTGCATCTTTCTTCTAGTGAATCAAGATGCTGATTGATGGGTTTCTTAAGCAGAGGAATATAGTCTAAGTCATGTGAGGGCACTATATTTAAAATCTAGCTCTGTAAAACAAAAGAAATCACGTTCAAGTCAATGCTGAAAAGATATAAAACTATGATCATCACATACTGGTCATGGGATTTGTTGACCTAAAATACTGCAGACATGCACATGAACGTTTATGTTCTTTTGACAAGCTAAGAATGCTACAACTATTCTTACTGCATTTAGAAATCAAGCCCAAAAAAATAAAATAAGCTATTTAAAAAGCTTAGCTGGGAGTTTGAAATACAAAGAAACACCACCAAATTCCAGGATACTAAATACAGAATTTCATTTAAACAGATACAATAGTGGAAATGGATATAGCATCAGATATGGATACAACAAATTTTCAAGATCCCATGGTCCTTGTAGCTGGATTTGACAATTATAGAAATGTACATAAATTCAATTATTTATATAAGGTTACAGAACATAATTTTATTTTACAGTATTTATTTTGTTATATTATGTTTGTGTCTCTAATAATAAATATACATATATGAACGTGTTATTCCAAGGTAAGCTCACACCATCTAGAAATGGAGGAACGGAGATGGAGGAAAATAAATGAGTCATAACTGTGAGTGTGAACTGAGGTTGAGGATAAAATGTATGTGATGTTTCATTGCCCAATGATTCGATAATGCCAAAAGATTCTGTATCTTTTTTGATTGGTTATAAGGCTTAACAACGGGCCTTTTCCCTTCAAAATGAGATAAAACAGGACTTACTCATAGTCAGCGGTACAGATACAGGCTAGTAGAAGCCAAACCTTTGTTATACCACCACTTCTCCTACAAACATTGGAGCTTTTTGCAGCACCTTGCCTGACCACCACCTCTCCTTTAGATAAAGGAAAAACCCTTTTTATCTATTGTATCTTCACAAAAACACAGAACAACTATTACACGAACAAATAAATGACATGTCCTCAAATACAAGAAACAAAATAATAGCGAACTTGTGCAGGAATCTGGAGATAAGACAGCATAGCTAAAGTAGCAAGAAGACTAAAGAAAATGAACCTGGAGTAAATTCCTAGTTAGATGTATATAAATCAGAGCATATGTTTTCAAATGAAACGATTCTTGAAAGACCATAAAAAAGCTTAAATTTTTTTGTACCAAATGAACTTGAGAATATATTTTCTAGCATTATGGGTGTATATTTGGACATCATAAAGGGGTTGAACTCTGATATGTAGCCATACCACGTGAATGATGTGACCCCTTAAATTCTGAAATTACCCCTTTTCACTATTTCTGACCTCAATTAAACCCTTCCAAACATATCATACCACTCACAGTTACCTCTACTTCTACAATCTACATTCTCTACAATCTTGTACCATTTTCAGCTCAGCCTGCCCACTTGAGAGTTATCACATCTGCAGCATAACAGACCATTCAAATCTTGGTTCTTCATTGGAAAAGAAAAAGCACGTCCCATTGTCTTATGGAAATCCTTGTACAAGATGGTAGACATTGTTGTGTCTAATCTTTCAATGAAGTTACTGATAAAGATTGACAAAAGAGAAGTATTTGATATGCATGACTGTTTGAGAGATTGAGACAAACCATTGCTGTACAGACCTGTTCTTCACTGTCTTTATCTGTAGAAATCGCACATTGAAGGCATTCCAGAAGACAAACCAGCTATACTTCTTCCAAGTTTGATATTGTTTAAGGTTGGAAGACATCCCCGGGAAAAAAAAAAGCAACATCCAATGGTGTTTTTTAAGCCCTTATTTAATAGATTTTGAAATCTGTTTAACTGAAAGCATTAGGGGTTTGCTCAAATATTTCCACCGGCATAGTTTTAAAACTTACAACTAATTGTCATAAGTGATAATGGGAATACATAAGTTCCATAGTCCTTGCCATTTGCTGGCATCATCATTCTCTGTGCTAAAACGACAGCCTTGAAACAGAGCATGGATATCTAGGAAAGAAAAATGGAAGGGATTTTTTGTCTGGTCTCAGCCACAACGCTGATAAAGGAACAAAAACAACTGACAAGAAGGTAGAGACGCAAAAATAAACTAAATACTTAAATAAACAAACACAACTAACAAAAGAACAGAACAACCACTTGAAACATAGGAAAGCAGTTGTAACTAAACTATTGCAGTAAAATATTCCTTTATCCGCTTTGATGGACGTACATACCCTTTCCCAAACTCATGTTTTAGGAGTTCTGTACTTGACATGAGCATGAATAATTTTTTAATAAAAGTAGCTTCAATATGGCATCTCCACTTTCATCTGCTTCATCTTTTTGCTCCTAGTCATTAAGGTTGTAGTGCATTTTAGGTCAAAGCCACTAGTTCTTCAACCATTCCAAGATGATCCTGGAGCACAACAACCCTCCTCCTTAGCAATAACCTACACCCCAGGCTCAAGAAAACACCAATTTGAGAGATGCACAGTAAACTGAAAAGGTTTGATATTTTTAGACTGCCATAACGAAGAAGAAACCAAAGGTTTTTCACATGCAATGAGAGATGTTGAAAGAGAAAAATGTGTGTTTGAAATGAGTGAACTGCTTAGCTTGTTCTAGGAAAACCACCGCTTCCTCAGGTTCCTACAAACCATCCTTAGAGCTCTCTGCAAGAAGATAGAGATTAGCTTAAGAAACGATTTGACTGAGAATCTAGTCGAGCTTGGGACTCAATTTACTATCTTACAATCTTACAAGAATTCCATCCTATCAGCCTTCAAATAAACTATATTTTGATGGCTATACATTCAAACTTGTCGTGCAAATTTTTAGGCATGCCTTATTTGGAAGGAGAAATATTATTAACTAAATATATACAAAACTACAAGCCTTCCGAGCTGTATGCATCACTTCTCAAATCTCCCCTATCTTTATCGTACAATTCGTAGTTCAAGTTAAAAATTAAAATGGCAATTGTTTTGGCAATGAATTATTCGTAGGCCCAGGGTAATTTTAATTCCCTAAATTCATAGGTCTACACTTCTGTTCACTGCCCTCTTAATTGGTTTCGGCCATTTTTAGTTAAAATAATGTAAGCCAAACTCAAATCTGTTTTAGCGCAAAGCCCACTTAATTTTTATTTAGCAAATTGCTTAGTCCATTTTTGTTCTGCAACGAAATAAATTGTTATTTAACGTTTATTGTGGTTTATTTTATTGGGAAAAAGACTTTATCGAATCAATTCAAAAAATACAACTCAAAGTTGGCAGATCAGTAAACCTGTCTATTTAGACCAGTAGCAAAAAATCAAGCTAGAAATTACAGAAATTCCACAATGCTGTGAGACTATCATTACATCACAATCATAGTGAAGCGGTCAAGCATCATCTGGAATGAATACACATCTCACAAACTGGATATCCATGCCCTGTTCTAGAACTCCCATTCGAAGAGGCTGCTGGCAAAGCTATGGCTGTATATCTGCCAAAAGAAATGCCCAAAATGCTCTAACGCCTTTCCATGAGATCGTTTCAGACCCTATGTTTGCAGCATCTGGAAATGAAACAAATTGTTATTGCTTGATATCCATGACCTGTTCCAACACTCCCCATTTTGCACATGTCGCTGGCAAAGGTTGAAATGACAGTGTGCCTGCTAATTGAATTTTCCTGACCTGTTCCAACACTCCCATTTTGCACATGCTGCTGGCAAAGGTTGAAATATGGCTGTGCCTGCTAATTGAATTTGCCCGAAAGAAGCCTTTCAACAATTCCAATTGTGCATATCCTAAAAGTTGAAGATGGAATTGGCTGTCCATCAAAATGTTAAAAAAAACCAATGCCAGGAACAAGACAAATTACCGTACTCAGTCTATTAGGCTGTCTAGCAATTCTGCTATCAGGACCAATAATTTTTTCTTGGAATAAATTGAATTGCCTCTGGAGAACACTTAGGAGGCAATTAAGATCTAGATTGCTCTGAGTGAAGGAATGCAGCAGAGTGAGATGGGGGAAGAGCTCAGTACAAATCATCAGACTTTCAGCTGTACAACGAAGTTTCCATAATTGCTTTAAGATAACTTGTCTGCAGGTCTGAGAAACAACGTTGTGGTGTGAGGAGAGACCTAGAAGGGCCGCTTTCCAAGACCAAGCCCATGGATAGAGAGCTGGGAGATTGGAGAAGAGATGTTTCCAGAGACGTTGAGCGTGGGTACAAAACTAGAAAGCATGTTTGATTGTCTCTTTTTTTTGCACAAAAGGAGCAGGAAAGGCATTCACCAATAGGAAGCTTCACATGCAAAATTTTCCAAGCAGTCAATTGAGCTCGGGCATCAACTTTATTCTAGCACTCAGTCTGTTCCACTTGGCACGGTTAAACTTGCAGTGCCATTTGAGATTAAGGCGGAAGGATAGAGTAATGGTAGGCAAGAGTTGTCTATATATAGTTTTAAGAGGGAAAGCACGGAAATTTCGCCTACAAGGCCATTTCCAGTCAAAGAGAAAGTTATCATGACAGGGGATGGACAATACGCACGCTAGCTCAGGTGAGACAAGTTGTTGGATTTGCAGAATCGTCTGTCTGACTGTTGGGGAGAGCCTGAATTGATGAGCTTTAAGGCGCTTCCATGACTTCCAATTAAAGCTAACCGGATCCCATAAGTCACAGAAGGTTTGAATGCCTTTTTTGAAGAGGTACTTCCCCTTGAGAACTTTGTTAGCAGCAAGAGGATCATTGTTACATTGAACCAAGCGATTCCACCAGATTGAGGCCCATGTCTCAAGGACTGATCATACCGAACTAGTTTTTTGAAGTAATCTGCCACGCTTTTCAAATGGAGTTGAACGGGGTGGAGCCATGAGTCTTGGAATAAGGAGCCAACAGAAGTTTATCCGTCCATTTGACTAAAGTCCGAGTGTTCCCAATTGTAGCAGTTTGGATGCAGTGGCGAATTCCAAGGCACGTCTCCATCAAGAGCTCTAACAATCCATTTAGTGGTGAGGCAGATTTCTTGAGAGAAAGGATCAATGATTCCTAGACCTCCACGATACGGTTAAATGCAATGGGCCCACGAAGTAGTAGGCAACCTTTTTTATTGCCCCACTTAGCCCAAAGGAAGCTTTTAATTAGTTGGGTCAGCTGATTGTAGAAGTTTTAGATGGCAACCTTTTTTATTGCCCCACTTAGCCCAAAGGAAGCTTTTATTTAGTTGGGTCAGCTTATTGTAGCAAGTTTTAGATGGCAACCAAGTAAGAGGAAATGTAGATGTGGCTAGCGAGGAGGATTTTGTTAGTAATTTGAATTTTTTTGGTCATGGAAAGAAATTTGTTTGTCCAATTTAAAAGTTTCTTTATGATTTTGGTCAAGAATCACTTTAACATATCCATGAGAGAAACCCCAATTTCAAAAGGGGTCCAAAGATATTTGGTGATGGTACCATGTTTCACCTCTCTCCATTCACTTGGTATCCAAGGAGGGCGAGAGTTGGGTATGGTCATTATAAATTTAGTATTATGAATAGCCGATTTAGGTCTTGAAATTAAACAATAAATATCTAAAATATCAAGCATATTGGACACTTCCTCTATTGAATTTTGAATGAAGATCATACTGTCATAAGCAAAATGGGAGTTTTGTAGAGTTGCCTAGCAGCACCATTCCTCTAATAAGCTTATTGGTAAGAACCTGTTGGAAAAGGTACCTCGAACTGTCAGCTGCGAGAACATACAAGAAAGGAGCTAGAGGGCAGCCTTGACAAATGGATTTTTGTAAGGAAAATTGAGGAGAAATAATAACATTCACAACAACTCTAGCATTAGCGTCCATAAACAACATTGATTTAAGCACAAATTTTTGGGCCAAAACCAAGCCATTTTAACATTTTGAGATTGAAAGGTCAACAAATGTGATCGTAGGCTCCAATAAATGTGATCGTAGGCTTTATCGAAGTCCAATTTAATGATGAGAGCATCTTGAGCTAATTGTTGTGCCCACTATATTCTCCCAAGCCAAGACCAAGTTGTCTAAGATGAATCTACCACCTAAGAAACTAGTCTGCTCAGGACGTACAATCTCTTTAGTAATATGATTGACTCTATACACCAACACTTTAGCAATTTTTTTTTTTTTATGTGTTGAGGAGAGTAATAAGTCTCCAACCAACCATTGGCAGTGCCCTCCTTCCCTTTGGTGATAAGCTTAATCAACCCTTGATTAATGGTGCTACCTAAGGACCCAGTTTCCAATCCTTCAAGGTAGACATTAAAAAAGTTTTCACGTTTGTGGGGCCAAATGGCTTTATAAAATTCTATTGGAAGACCATCTATGTTTGGGCTTTTATCCAGAGACATGCAAAGAAGAGCTTCATAAGTTCCTCAATAATAAGGGGATGGTCAAGAAATTTGGTGTAGTCGTGGTTAATTTTCTTGGGAATACAGCCTGCCACACTCTCTTCAAGGAAATGGAGGATGTCGTTTTTGGATTCATCAATAAAAAGGCTTCTGAAATGACCATAAAAGGTTTTTTTCATAATGTCAAAATGGTTGTGTTGCAGGATACCATCAATAGATTTAATAGCTGAGATGTATTTAGTTTTGTGTTTATGTTTAATGTATTGAAAGGATAATTTGGAGCCCTAGTCTCCATCTTTAATCCATTGTAATTTGGCCCAAATTTGTGCTCCTCTACTATGTAGGTTGCCATTTTTCGAAGCAAATTTTCAACATTGACTACAAATTGTTGTATAGTGTTATCATGAGGATTGTAATGTAACAGTGAGCATCCATGTTCTAGCTGGTCTTTGAGAGTTTTCTCAAGTTTGCAACGTTTAGTTGCTACCCTCCTACCATAGTTCCGAAGAAAGGTAGTACATCTAGCAATCACATTTTCCCACCAGCTAATCCAATTACCAAGTTGAGGTTTTGGTTCTACCTTCCAAATTGCTAAAAGGCCCTATAGATACAGTCTTGATTTTTAAGGTGGGAAACATTTAACTTGAAAGGGAGGTCTTTATGGATGGGGGTGGAGTCTGAGAAGGAAAGGGTGGTGAAGATGGGAAGGTGGTCAGAGAGGGTAGTAGATAGATCAAGAGAAGCTAGATGACCATTTGGAGAAGGAAGAATGGGGAAGTTAACAGAGATATAAAACCGGTCTAGCCGACTCAACTTCTTGAGGGAGCTTCACGACAATTGCTCAAAGTAAACCAATGAGGCATTTGAGTGGTGTTTTTCCCAAGAAGACGGTCATGGATGCCAAGGGAGTTTCTTGCTAGAGTCCAAGCTTCAAGCTCCGAGATAGATAAATGAGCAGGGGAGTACCAACTACGGTCAATAGGGTGCTCAACCATATTAAAATCTCTCTCCAAAACCCAATCACCAGTAGGAAGATTGTTGTATATCCAATCCCAAAGGGCAGTTTTGTCAGAAGGACAATTTGGAGCATAAATAGAGCATAATCCTACAGTCATATCCTTGAGGAGAGTGGTAACCCAAACACAATGGTTATTAGGATCAACACTAGTAGCCACAATATTCTTAGCTAACCATGGGGCAAGGCCCAAACTACCCCTTCACCACCATTAGTATGGTTGGTATGCAAAAAATGAGCCTCAGGCCAAATACAGGCTAGAGTTATATCAAGGCGGACATCACCAACTTTAACTTCTTGGAGCATAAGCATATCAATCTGATTATTCTAGATTGCATGTTTGGCGTGAAATTTACGTGCGGGAATAGTAAGACCTCGCACGTTCCAAGATTGGATTTTGCACTTCATGGGGTGGAGTTAGGGAGGTCTTCCTCGCTTGACTGTAACATATTGACACCCCATCATGAGTGTCCATTAAAGAGTTGTTTACAAGAGGATCATGATCTGCAACCGATCCTTAACAAGATTAATCAACTGGAGTGGGGGATTAGAGTCAGCCAAAGGGTTATTGATACGAGGGGGGTTCTTTTTTCGTTTTCTTTTAGAGGCTCTAGACTGAGGTGACAAAACCACATCTTTAAAGGATGAGCTTTCAGGCATGAAGGGAGAGTGGGAGGGAGAGGTGGGTGATGGGGGTGAAGAAAGGGAGTTAGGAACATGAGGGGTTTCGATGTGACCCAAGGAAGAGGAAGAGAGGGCTTGGTAGAGGCTTGCAAACCTACTTCAGAAGGTGCAGTGACAACTTGGGAAAAATCAGGTCGAGGTGGGGTAGCTTTGGATTTATGAAAGGGACATTCACAAATTAGGAGGCTATCCTTATGACAGTAGAAACAAGGATTTGGTTTAAATTGAGATAAATAATACTTTGTTCAATTTCAAAGCCTGGTCCGAGGAGGCTAATTGAGCTAGGCAGAGATTTAGTAAGCTCCATTTCAATACATGCTCGAGGGTGGGAACATAGGCTTGCTGGTGCAATCAAGGGTGGAGGGTCCGGAAATAGGACTGTCCAACCTTGAAGCAAGAGTAAACACAACGAAAATTCAAAGAAATAGAATGCCAATCCACATGAATATAGGAATGATGAATCAATTATTTATTGGCAACATGCCCTACCTTCTGACTTACAAATACAAAAAGATTCGGCGCTAAGCCCGGACTTACATGCGGGTCGAAACCCTTATTTATCAGCTATCCTGCTACTTCTCGCTACCTTACTTATTCTATCATCTACTCGATTCCTTGTCTCTCCTAATGCAACTACACAATGCTTATATATATATATATATATATATATATTGGTTCCCAACTCCAGAAAAGGTCCGCGTCGACCTAAGAGGTTCCAAACCCCGAATTTGATAAAATGTGCAAGTGTCAGCCAAAACAAATGGTTCTTCACGGAATAAGTCGAGTCCGGGTCTGATAATGCAAGAAAGAACAAGAATGCAAATAAATTTGGTTGATGCAAGATTGCTCGCAATCGGGGATGCTCCTGCATCACTTGCCCATTTATTCAAGTGTTGTTTACACCACAAAACCCTACCCAATTGTGCTGCAATGTCATGTAAGAAGTGTTGAAAGACAAGATTAACGAAGGGAAATTTGACCCACATTGGGTACCTTGATTTGGTTATACCTTCTGGGTGGAAATCAAGGTCCCAAGCTTGCATGTAACAAGTTTGACCACAAATAATCCAAGATCCATATTGTAAGATCATATGAGCATGTGGGTCTGAAAAAGTATAAGCTACATAACCCTTGCCTAGCCCCCTAGAGGATTCAATTATCCCCTTGAGTTCCCAATTATTGTGATCACACTTAAAAAAGTCTTGTTTGAAGACAAAATACCCCTTAGGAAAAATAGAATAATAGTTTTTTCTTTACATTTAGAAATGACATTGACGATTTCATTAGGTAAGGCAAACAAAATTACTTTACATTCCTCAATGTTTGGAACTGCAGAACTGGAAGTGTTTGGGTACATAGTCAGTTGTGAAGACCCATGAGCACCTCTGTCAAGCATTTCCATGTTTTATGGCATCAAGCATGGTTTTTGGTTTCGATGAAGTCCCTCCAATGATTTTGTCGGATTCAGACCCTCGTTCCTTGGCTTTTTTTTTAATCATATTTTTCAACTTGATTTTCAAGATTGCGCAGGCTCTGACGCTGACTGTATCTTGAGTGTTATCCAACGATTGAGAAATCGCTCGCGATTTTGGTGCTAATTTCTGTGGTGTAAACAACACTCGAATAAATGGGAAAGCCTATGTTCCCACCCTCGAGCATGTATTGAAATAGACCTTACTAAATCTTTGCCTAGCTCAATTAGCCTCCTTGGACCAAGCTTTGAAATTGAACAGCATATTATTTATCTCAATTTAAACCAAATCCTTGTTTCTATTGTCGTAAGGATAGCCACCTACCCCTTTCGTAAACCCAAAGCTACCCCACCTCAACCTGTTTTTGCCCAAGTTGTCACTGCACCTTCTGAAGCCGATCTGCAAGCCTCTACCAAGGCCTCTCTTCCTCTTCCCTGGGTCACATCGAAACCCCTCATGTTCATAACTCCCCTGGGTGATCCCACAATAGTGGTTTACATTTTTTGAGACATCTTGATTTTTGTTGAAATCACATATTTTTAGAAAATTTAATGATTTAAGCCTTGAAAAGTTCCATTTAAAGGATTGCAATTGAAGAGGGTTTGATCAAACCACCTTAGATCAAACCCCTTGGATAAAACCCCTCTAGTTTTAAACCATATCTAAAACAAAGTCTCCTTTACATCTATCAAAATGCTGATAAAAAAACCACTTTTGATTTACCTTTTGGGGGATCAAATGAATTCATTTAAAATTTATTTTCTATAAATATATAGTCCTTATCATAAGCTTCCCAAAAAGTATAATTTTCAATATATTTAATTTGATTATTTTATATATATATATATATATATTTTGTGAATGTAGGTTTTTCATCGAAAATCAAGACCTTTGTTTTGCACATGTGGAAATATAGTAGATTATCAAAAAACAAATTTGAAAAATATCTATGCATTGGATATTGATGTGCTTTATCCAACAAAAAAAAAAAAAATTTCAAAACATACAAAAAAAGTTATCTGTTAGCAAGTAAACCTATGTTTGAATTTTAACTGGTTTGACTTCAAAACTTAATTAATAAAAAATTCAATAAAACACTATGAAACCAATTGCATGCACTAGATATCACAATTACAAATCTAAATTAGAAAAAACTAGAATTTTATCCTTCATAGAAAAAAAGTTGTGTTAGCAAGTACACGCCACTCTTTAAAAATGTGTTTATTGTTAAAAACTATTTTTCGAAGGAGATGGAAAAAGAAATACAATTTGATTCCAAAATTTTAAATATATATATTTAGAATCTACAGACAAAACGCCACAAACCACTAATTTGCATCATCTTCAAATTCCTCATGGTTTAGTAGCTATAGGTTATCGAAAGTGAAGATTTAGTTTATTTTTTTTAGTTCAATGACCAACTTGGCCAAAAATTGTAAACTAGTTTTGTAGGATCACCCCCTTCTTCACCCCACTCACCCTTCATGCCTGAAAGCGCATCCTTTAAAGATGTGGTTTTGTCACCTCAGTTTAGAGCTTCTAAAAGAAAAAAGACTCCCCTCTTATCAATAACCCTTTGGCTGACTCTAATCCCCCACTCCAGTCGATTAATCTTGTTGAGGATCAGTCGCATATCACTTCTCGCATGCCTATGGATCATGATCCTCTTGTGAACAAATCTTTGATGGGGTGTCAATAAAACAATTTAATATGTTATATTTAGACAAGGAAGACCTCCCTAACTCCACCCCATGAAGTGCAAAATCCAATCTTGGAATGTACAGGATCTTACTATTCCTGCACGTAAGTTTCACATCAAACATACAATCCAAAATAATCAGATTGATGTGCTTATGCTCCAAAAAGTTAAAGTTGGTGATGTTTGCCTTGATATAACCCTACTCTATTTGGCCCGAGGCTTGCATTTTGCATACCAACTATGCTAATGTTGTGGAGGGGCAGTTTTGGGCCTTGCCCCATGGCTGACTAAGAATATAATGGCTACATATTCTGATCCTAATAACCATTATGTTTGGGTCACCACTCTCCACAAGGATATGATTGTAGGATTCTGCTATATTTACGCTCTCAATTCTTCTTTTGATAAAACCGCCCTTTGAGATTGGATATAAACAATCTTCCTA
Source organism: Sequoiadendron giganteum (assembly GCA_007115665.2). Lineage (NCBI taxonomy): Eukaryota > Viridiplantae > Streptophyta > Pinopsida > Cupressales > Cupressaceae > Sequoiadendron > Sequoiadendron giganteum. Next base: position 473,657,950 of record CM021107.1, on the reverse strand, counting down.
TTGCTAATTGAGTTTTGGGGGAGATTTTAATATGGTCGAGCACCTCATTGATCGCAGGACCTCCACTATTCATTTACCTAACTCAGAGCTTGAAGCTTGGACTTTAGCAAGAAACTCCCTTGGCATCCATGATCCTCTTCTTGGGAAAAACATCACTTAAAAGAACCCTATGTGAACTAGTCCATTTGGAGGGACTATAGTTTCGTTATGTAATGTGTATTTTATTCGTGATGTAAGTTTGTGAATGTTTGTAAATGATTTAATTGCCATGTTAGTCCACGTATGTGAGTTGTCCATCCAAGTGGACAAACTCGGATTTGATCTTTTAGATACTTTTTGGGGGTTGAAAAGTGATGTTTTTAAAGTACTTTTATGGATTTAAGACCCATAGGAAAGGTACCTATGGGTTAAGTACCTTTTAAGCTCAAAATCTTGGGCCAATCCCAAGACTAGACACTCTTTTTGAGGTCTTTATGAGCTTTGACGAAAATAAGGTATGGGGAATTGAGATGGAGACTAGTCTTTTTCCATCCCCACTTCTCCAAGTTGCCTTGAAAGGCTCCCAAGTTCTCACACATGGGTGAGTGTGCCTGAGAGATTGAATGGGAAGTTGACAAGTGTCACCTCTTATTCAAATGAATTCAAACTTGAATTCTTATAAAACAAACTCAAAACAAGGGTTATGGGGTTCTTTTTGGCATTTGTTTTTGGATTGGATATTTTTGCTCTTGGATTTTTGAGGTTTGGAAGATCAAAAAACAAGATTGGAAGTAGAAGAGTTGTGCTCATCCTCAACTCATCCTTCTTTAAGCTTGGATTTGAAGTAGGTTCACCATTCTTTCTTGTTTCTCTATAATTTAAATTGATAAAATTGTATGTTTATGTAAAAAATGTGTTTGGCTATTTATCTCTTGTTTTGGTTGTATGTAATGTGATGGGAAAAGGGTTGTATAGTGATAAACTCACCCAAATTGGGTAGAGCAACCCTTGTTGGAGATGGTATAAGGTAGGAACTTCCATGGGGAAGTCTAATTCCTCAAGGAGAGGTTAAAAAAAAGAGGTATGAATACCTATGTGTATTTGTGAAATGATAAAAATGGTTTTAGTGAATGAGGAGATGTGGAAGAAGGGTTTCATGTGAAGGGATGGAAGTATGATAATGGTTTGTTCTTGATGATTATTCTTTTGAGTCCCCATATGGAGTGCATTGTCCACCTTCCATTCTCCATTTTGGATTTTTGATGGAATCCTTAAGTTATGTGAAAATCCCTTTGGGAGGGAGTGAAATTGTTTGTGTGATCATGTGTGTTTTAATGTTGTTTGGGCTTGGATTTGTTTGTACTCGATTCCCTTGCACCTTCCATTCTCCATTTTGGATTTTTGATGGAATCCTTAAGTTATGTGAAAACCCCTTTGGGAGGGAGTGAAATTGTTTGTGTGATCATGTGTGTTTTAATGTTGTTGGGCTTGGATTTGTTTGTACTCGATTCCCTTGGTTGTCTCCTAGCTTGAGGGTGGTTGGTTTTCCAACCAAAGGTTGGGTGGTGAGCACCCCATTGGTCTCCAGAGATATTTGTTGTGTCTTTTGTAGGTTGGAGAAAAGAATGAAAGTTTCAAATTTGAGAAGCTCATAGTTTTGGGAGTAGCTATGTTTCTTGGTGGATAGTGTTGGGGTTGTTATTTCAAATGAAATCTGTTTTGTTTGGGTGAAATGTTAAAGTTTGATAAAACTATTGTAACAAGAACAAAGAGTAACTCATATTTTACCTTTGAAAGAGAAAATTCATTCTTACATGCAAAATAAACAAAATGCATATCTCATGATTAGGTGAGGATTATGTTATTATGTGCAAAGTTTAATATATCACTTTTCTTTCCAATTTTTTTTAAAAAAAGTGTTTTACTACAAGTATTTATTTACTACGGATGTCATGGAAAAGCTTTGTTATTTTATCTCTGCAATAAAGTGTAATACCTTGTTGGTTTTGTTTGTTTCATATGTGTATTGCTTGTTAAAAGGAAAATACGGATGATTGTTTTAAGTATATATTGCTTTTCAAAAACAAATAAAAGGAAACCGCCTATTGATTTTATACCTTGTTAAAAAAATCCTTCTTCTCCTTTTGTGTATTCAATACTTGTGAGTATTCAAGTTCACTGTTGCGAAGTACCTGGGAAGGGTCTAGTAGTGATATAGTAGAAAAAGAGAAACCATTGCTCCTCGTAGATATGTGTAACACATTGTTTTTAGTAGTGATATAGTAGAAAAAGAGAGAAACCGTTGCTCCTCGTAGATCTGTGCAACACATTTTTGGCTCATGCATGGATAAAATGTATAGCAGAATGCAATGTCTTAGCTATACATAATAGAACAAATTTAGGACGGTAGTTGCCAGTCTTCAAAGAAATATAACTGTGCTTATCAGGAAGAAAGGAAAAATAAATTATTTTGTTCTTAAGTTGGTCAATTTATATTATATATATACTGGATCCATTCTTCATGTGAATGATGAAATAGTTCATTTGTTTCATATGGTAGAAAAAAAAAAAAAAACAATTTTTTTGTTACATGCTCTATTATGTTCCATAGAGTTAAGTAAAATATAAATTAAAAAAAAAACTATTGCATAACGAGTTAGACAATGTAGTTCAGGAGTAGAGTCTAGTTATTGTTTGCCCCATAAACCTTAGGTTGGAAATAGTAGTGAGAATACATAGGTATATCTCTTCCTGCGTTACATAATGTCAACATATGAAGCTATTTCAGTGAAGTTATAGATCCGTATATCATATTGAGGGGAATCTAAATACATACTTGCATATATTTATTAACATTTAAAGATAGGTGTATAAAACTATTGTCAGAATAGCAAATAAATTTCACATTTAAGAATAAAATGAAAAATTGCCTATTATATACATATTTCAAGATAAGACTATTAGATCCGTAATAGTGAGCATTTGAGAGGAGTTTAAAGTTGGTAGGGTGAGTGAAGAAATTACCCCTATCCATATGCGAACATAGATATAGCTAATGCCCTGAGAACTTTCTCTACAAACATTTAAGGATATATGTACGTAGAAATAGATAAATGATTACAGATGTAATAGTGAGATTGTTAAAGAACAACAAAATATAATGAAAGATAAGTTTTCACTGCTCCAAGGGACGTCACTGCAAGATCTGGAGGAGCATCAAGGATTCCGTATGCCCTCACTGTTTCCTTGGTTTGAACATTTCTCCTTGGTAGTCGTTGCCATGCTCTTTATCTGTTTCTCAACTAGGGCAATATCATGCAGAGACCATAAAGAATGAAGTCTAGGGTTGTGTTAGGTCAAAAGGCCTCTTCCATCTATTTTAGCATTGATTTCCTTTGAATCTGCAGTGGAGAAAATAACTTAGAGATGAGCATCACTTTAAATAATAAAAGTTAATGTTGCTACACTGAATAATACCTCAATCGAATATCGATGATTAATATAATTTTAAATCTAAAATTTGAACTTTGATATTTATACTCATAATTTTGTTAAAAAAACAAAATAAGGGAATGGTATCAGCTCCAAAGGTTTATCTAAGTTTAAATCTTTTGTTTGATAGGGGAGAGGACCCAATAGTCCTGTGCCCTAACTTCGTGGCTCTCAAAAACCAATCTATTAATGACAAACGATTCTAAATTTTTTGTAGCATTTTCTTTAGTTGGTTTACAACTTATACCTAAGGTTTCAAGTCGTCACCATAAAACTTGATGCCTTAATTACACGTAGCCGTAAAAGGTATCCAAAACACCACTTCTCTAACCCACTATTGATCATAGTCAATTACCACCCCTGGTCCCTAATAACACCACCAATTACCCCCTATCGATCATAGTCAATTACCACCCTTGGTCCTTGATAACCTAGAGATGGGCACCACTTTAAATATTAAAAGTTAATGTTGCTACGTTGGAATAATACCCCAATCAAATATCAATGATTAATATAATTTTAAATCTAAAATTTGAACTTTGATATTTATACTCACAATTTTATTAAAAAAACAAAATAAGGGAATGGTATCAACTCTAGAGGTTTATCTAAGTTTAAATCTTGTGTCTAACAGGGGAGAGAACCCAATAGTCGTGCACCCTAACTTTGTGGCTCTCAAAAACCAATCTATTAATGCCAAATGTTTCTAAATTTTTTGTAGCATTTTCTTCAACTAGTTTACAACTTATACCCAAGGTTTCAAGTTGTCACCATAAAATTTGATGCCTTAATTACACGTAGCCGTAAAAGGTGTCCAAAACACCACTTCTCTAACCCCCTATCGATCATAGTCAATTACCACCCTTGGTCCCTGATACTATTAAAAAATGGTTGAATTGGAAATCGTGTCATTCCTCGATGCACGGTGCCTCAAGGGGGATTATTTCTTTTGTGGAACCCAAAATCAATAAATGTTTGTGCAAAAAGGACTAAATCTAACTGGCATTTGCTAGAGGTTTCCAAGTTTAATTTGAAGTTTTGGTTCTTTAATGTTTATGGGCCCATTGCTACACCAGACAAAAATCTATTGTGGAATGAAATAACGTGAATTTTAAATGGGTTGGGGGCAAAATTTGTTTTGGGTGGTGATTTTAATGCAGTAGTATCAGTACATGAAAAGTTTGGAGGTGCTAGCCTGCCACTGAGAATAATGGAAGACTTTAGATCCTTTATCATTACAAATGCTTTGAAGGATATTGTGTCGTGTAAAGGAAAATTCACATGGACAAATCAAAGGTTTCTTACAAATTGCTGAGAGGTTAGATAGATTTTTAGTATCACCAAATTGGTTTCAAGGGCAACATGGATTGACATAAAAAATCTTGCCAACAACAGGGTCTAATCATTATGCAATTTCCCTAAATATCTCAAATATTTCTCTTCCCAAAAGATTTTCTTCCTTCAAATTTGAAAGCATGTGGTTTAGGCATTCACAATTCATGCCTCTAGCACGCCAATGGTGGATAAATGCCCCATTTGTGTAGGGAACAAAAATGTACCACCAGTATTGTAAATTGAAGCATGTCAAGCATCAAATAAAGTCATGGAATGCTCAAGTGTTTAAAAATATCTTTCATCAGAAAGATATAGTTTTTAAGGAATTGATAGAGATTCATGATAAAATCATACAAAATGGTTTAAATGACTATTTGTATGACAAACAAAAATGTTTGTAGGAGGAGTGGGTAGAGTTATGTGTTAGAAAGGAAATATATTGGAGGCAGAAGTCTCGTGAATTATGGCTCAAGGAAGGTTATCAAAATACAAAATATTTCCATGCTTCCACTCAGTTAAAAAGAGCTACAACAACAATTTTCTCAATTCAGGAGATGTCTTCAGGTATTTTGTTAATAGCAGATGAGAAAATAAAAAAAAGAAGCAGAAAAGTTTTTTTTGATCTCTTATCAGCCCCTCAAGGTAAAGATGAGAAGCAAAGGAAGGATGAAGAAGAGATTCTTAAGGTCATCCCTATGCTTGTTAATCAAGAAGACAATGATAATATTTTAAAGCCTTTTACTTTAGAGGAAATTAAAAGTGTAGTATTTTCCTCGCCTCTGGATGAAGCCCCAGGTCTAGATGGTTTCACAACAATTTTCTTTCAAAAAAGTTGGGATTTTTTGTGTTATGATCTATTGTGAGCTTTAGAAGAATCAAGGAGAATGGGTTCAGTTCTTAAGCAATTCAATGTGACAAATATTGTCATTATTCCCAAAGTTAAAGATTCAAAAACATTTGCAGACTTTAGGCCTATTTTGCTAGACAACACAGTTTACAAAATTTTTACTAAGGCAATTTATCTTAGGTTGCAACCATTAATAACAAAAATCATATCTCAGGAACAAGGAGGTTTTGTTCTGAGATGCGAAAAATTTGAAGGGGATTTGATTGCACACGAGACTCTTCATTCTATTCATAGGGACAATTTGCCTTATTTTGTGGTTAATTTGGATATGATGAAGGCCTATGATTGGGTAGATTGGGATTTTCTTGATAAAGTTCTTAAAAGGTTTGATTTCAGAGGGCAATGATGTAGATGGATCAAGTCTTGTTTATCAGGAGCCAAGTTCTCAGTTATTCTAAATGGTTCCCCCATGAGCTTCTTTACTGCATCTTAGGGTGTGAGGCAAGGGGACCCTTTATCTCCCTTTCTGTTCATCATAATGGCAGAGGCACTTAGTAGATTAATCAATCATAAACAGGGTTAGGGTCTTTGGAAAGGAGTTATTATCTCTAATATAGATATATTAGTGACTCATTCTCTCTTTGCAGATGACACTTTATGCTTTGGTAAATCAACTATAGATGAAGCAAAACAAATCAAGCAAGTTTTAGACAAATATTGCTTAGCTTCAGGTCAAAAAATTAATGAAAGGATAATTAAATTGTTGGGATTTAGACAAATGCTGCCAAGTCCAAACTATATATTTTTAATACAAAGGAGTCTATTAAGGAAAGGATAATTAAAGTGTTGGGATTTAAACAAGAGGAATTACCAAGCACATATTTAGGCATTCCTTATTTTAAAGGACCAAATAAGCCAACTTATTGGGGAAAGTGATAGAACAAAATCAAGGATCCTAATGTGGAAGGCAAGATGGTTGTCTCTTTCAGGTAGAATATTATGAATAAAATTTGTATTAGCAACAATCCCTAACTATTTCTTGGCGGTGCTCAAAGCTCTGAATTTAGTCATATTAGAAATTGAGCGAATTATTCGTAGTTTTCTATGGAAGGGAAACATGGATGGCATAAAGAAAGTTCCCTTAATATCTATGGATAACATGGCATTGGATAAAATGCAAGGAGGTACAAGAATCCATAATATTGTAATAAAAAATAGGGCTTTTGGGGCTAAATTAGCATGGTAGATGTATACAAAACCTGAAACGAAATGTTGTACGCTAATGCAAGCTAAATATTTAGATAATTTCAATTCTTTATGCATTCTCACAATTCGAGATCCTTTAAAAGGGTCAACTATGTGGAATTTCGTGATTTCATGTAGATCTATCATTACTTCTTACATCACATGGGAAATCCATAATGGGTAAAGTGTAAAATTTTGGGAAGATTCCTAGCAAGGTCAACCTCCATTATAGGATATTTCGGAGTTGCAGCCAATAAGGAAAGTTCTAGTATCTGAATGGGGTTCAATTTTTTTAGATTATGTAAAGGCAACTCAAAGGTTAATAGGAAAAGTAATCTAGAAAAGTTGTTCTGGTTCCTCTCTTATTTCAGATCAATTTTTGCCACTTCATGAGGTATTGGCAAACAGAAATGTGTTTATTTTGGGGAAGTTTGATAAGATTTTGTGGGATTCATCAAAAGAGGGAACTTATTTAGTTAAGCAAGGGTACAAAGCTCTAATTTAGAGAAGGGGTCAGTTGGTATCATAGAGAGATTATTCTTTTTGTTGGAATAATAAAATGCTTCCAAAGTTGGGAGTTTCACATGGTTGGCGTTGCGGAAGAGGATCCTAACAAGTGATCATTTAGCAAAATTAAAGATTGTTGATCCATTTAAATGTCCTTTATGTGAAGAAGATTTTGAAACAACCGATCACTTGCTTGTACAATGTATCTTTGCTCAAGAATCTTGGATGTTTGTAAAAAGTAAACTAAATTTGCAAATTCCTCTACCAAATACTCTATGGGATATTTTTCAAAGTTGGGATGTACTTTATAAAACCTCCTTTTTTGGATCTAGTTGGAAGGTTATTCCAGTTGTGGTAATATGGAATATATGGTGGGAATGCAATTTGTGAATCTTCAAGAAAACATCCTCTTCTCTGGAGATCACTAAAGTTAAAATTGAGAATGCAATTTTAGAAGTAGTGAATGCATATGTTTTGAAGAATAAGAATACTTCCTCACTCTACACAAGCTGGGATGATTTCATATTGAAAGGGTGAAAAAATATAGTATTGCTATTTGTAGGGTGTCTTCATTAAAGTAATAAACAAAAAGTGAATAGAAAAGAGATTAAATGGAAACCTCCAGATTTGGACTACTTAAAGCTTAATTTTGATGGAGCATCGAGAGGAAATCCAGGAGCTGCAAGGGCAGGTATATGTATTCGAGATTCTTTGGGAAATGTAATTGCAGCATGCTCATATCAATTGCCAATTGGTACCAATAATGTAGCTGAAGCCCAAGATGTTTTGCTAGGGTTAGAAGTGGCGTTAAAACTGGGCATATCAAGAATCCACGTGGAAGGGGATTCATTAATTAGTGTGAATGATTGTAAAGACAAAAATATTCAAAATTGGAACTTAAATTACATATTACAAAAGGTATGGGACTTGCTAGACAGATTTCAAGCATTTATAATTTCTCACAACTATTGAGAAAGAAATAATTTGGTAGACAAGATGGCAAATTTAGTGTGTGAAGATAAAGAGCTCTCAATATTTGATGATGTTCAATTGCAGCTGTATCCGCACTTAGTAGAGTTAGTTGCATAGGAAGCACTAAATTTGAAAACTCTTTAGTGATCATGGCTATTGTGATTGCTGAAGTTCATATGGTTTTTATAAGTAGATGATTGGTTGCAAAAGGGGTCTGAGTAAATTGTAACAGGCGGCAGGTGAATTGGCATTGGTACAAGGGAGAAGGCAGTGTCGGGCATGAGGTTTTGGCTGCTATCATCAGCAACAAGTGACCATTTTATACTCTTTTTGTTGAATGTTGCAAGTTCAAATCAAGTTCATTTCATCATGATGTAACAACGTGTGTTGTAGGTGAAAATAAATGCATATCTTGTCATACGCACAGGGGATATCATGTCTAAATTTGGACAAGTTTTGGTAGCATCAAAGAATGAATGTTACTAGATTGCTAAATTAGTCTGAAGTGCATTGAATTAGCGACTTTCACCTTGCTAAGAGTTTTTGAGAAGCGAGGATATCTTTGAAGCGTGTCGCTTTATCCCAAGACAGGATTAGATAGTGTTTGGTTCTATGAATAAATCAATGAACAAGAGCCTGCTTCGACAACGTGGTGGTGCTAAGGTGTGTGCAGTATTGTTGGTGTTCATTGGAGGGCTTCAATGAAATATCATCCAAGAAACTATAGAGTAAAGTTTGTAGTTCGACCATGGGAACTGTCATTCTCAGGTTGTATAGAGAAGGTGCAACTACAACAAGTATTTAAGGTACAATGTTCAACTATTCTTAGTTGTATTAAAACATTGATAGGTGAGGAAGTTTTACACACTGAATCTCAACACTTGCTTTGCCCATCAAATCTCCTGTCTATTTTCATTTCGAACATTGTGGATTTGGTTCAAAATTGGCAAATTGTGCAAGAGATAACCGGAAAGGTGGTGAATGAAATATATTTGGAAAACAATTTGCTCCTTCATAACCTACAAGAATATGACTTTTGTTATGGAGAGGGTTATGTAGGAGGTCTTTTCCAAGGCATAACCTTCTTCATAAACATAGATTTGTGGAAATTTATGAGATTTTCAAGAAGTCTGTAATGAATGATTCTTCAAGTTTTCTCTACGTGGCCCTCAATTGATATCATTTTGAATTAGGTATAGAGACAATGATCAAATTAAAGAAGTTTCATGCAATTTCTTTCATGAGATCTCACACTTGTCCTCAAGGGTCAGAATTAAGAGAGGTGGTAGCACATCACAGGGTGATAAGAGGGCAAGGTAATATACCTGACATGTATGTTGCAGTGTAAGAGGATTAGGGTGAAAACTCATTCCAGGGTCCTTGTAGGGGAATGCAATCATTTTTTTCACTTATATATGTGCTAATGTAATCCATATATGGTTATAGCTATGCAAATTTGGTTCTGGGTAGTCTAAAGAACAATAAATTTGCAGTGACATATAAGGGAGGGAAGATATATAATAGTTTTAATGGTTTTTGTTGGTTATATTCAGCTACATTATACCATATGCTGTAAATATTTATAAGTATTAATATAATCTACAAGCTTTTCCCTTTTGCTAAAAAAAAAAAACACTTTACCAATACTTGAATATATTGTCATGAGAAAAAATCACTTAATCTCTCAAATATGAACTAATAAGTATATTAACTTATACAATTGATTATTAACAATTAAAATAAATATAAACTACAAATTATATAGTTTTATATTAATAATTAAATAAATATAAACTATTATTGTTATGAAATAATCTTAAAAGTGTAATATATTATATGTATCTTGAAATAAATTATGTATAAAACTATTATTAAAATTTTATTTTTTAACACGGGATGACCTAAACTCTAAATACTATAGCCCTAAAATATGTTGACGTAGATACTAATTAAATCCCACCGCCCACAACATTCTCGTGTCGCCACACTATTTCTGCCCAAACCATGCTCTTTCCATCACAACATTTCTACTCAGACCATGGTATCGCGTCCAACATGGGAGATGTAGCATGTTGTGTGTCATGAAAGGTTGCACAACATGAGGTAAGGTATACAAATTTGGTTGTAGATGACATTGTGCTCATTTTTTTTTTGTTCTCAATTTCTTTATGGTTTTGCAATTTTCGCTCATCTTCCCATGATCTCTACAAATACTGTCATTCAGTGGATATTACACAAATGTGTCTTTTGACACAAAAATGTTTCAAACTTCCTTTGAGTAAGGCCTTTTTGACCTTACTAAGACAATCAACAATTTCAACAACTTTTTTGTTGATAATGATTGGCGATTTCAAAGTACTATGAAGTAATTTCTACTTATAATAATTTTTTTCGATTTAAAATGGTTTTGTAGAGTCTTATTTGGAATCTTGAGGGTTTTAAGATATGGGTATTGATTTTTGAGGGTTTTATGATTTGGGTTTTCAATTTTAAGTGTTAACAAAGTTTTGTTTTGAATTTCAAAACATTAGGAAGTCATTTCTACTTATAATAAATTATTTTTGATTTAAAATGGTTTTGTAGAGTTTTGTTTTAAATTTCGAGGGTTTTAAGATATGGGTATTTATTTTTTAGGGTTTTACGATTTGGGTTTTCAATTTTAAGAGCTAACAAAGTTTTATTTTGAATTTTGAGAGTTCTTTGTAATTTCTATAGTCTTTTTTTCTCTGATTGTCTAATCGTATCCATATTCTTGGAATAAAATGAAGATTGACATGCCACTTCCTATAGTCGCCTTTTTTGGCACTTTTGTAGGAGTTAATTAGTGATTTACTTAGTGTATTCAAGATTTCATGCAAAACACATAATTGACATTTTCAGCTTATAGTAAACACAATACTTTTTGAATGATAATTCTAATGTATAATTAGAATAGATGTCTGAGCATTACAAGTTTTTGAGTGATAATTATAATGTGTAATTAGAATAGATGTTTGAGCATTACAATAAATATTAGCATACCATTAGAATAGGTGTTTGAATTTATTTATTCAGTACACAATTGAGCACTATGCAAAAACTTTAATCAATGTCATGAACCATTACATTCAAAACTAAAACAAATTTTAGAAAAAACACTGAACATAGAGATGACTTAATTTAATGCCATAGTTTTTTTTCTATTGGTTCATACACATACATTTATATATTTAAGTACAAAACATTACAAAATGACCAGCTTATAGATGCAACAAAATAGGAATGGTTTTTATAATTGTTTCATGAACTGTAAATTGTTACATGGTCTGCAAAATTGTAACCATTACAAAATAGACATGGTTTGTTATTGATTCATACACATACATTGATATATTCAGTTACAAAATATTGCAAAATAACTAATTTATATATGCTGCAAAATATGAATGGTTTGTAGAATTGTTTCATGAACTACAAATTGTTATATGGTCTGCAAAATTGTAACCATTGTAGAATAGACATAGTCTATTAAATCAAACATATATTACACAAAATAGATAGTGCTAAATAGGTATGTTGTGCAATATTATAAAGTTTGTATTGTAGAATTGACTAGTTCACCATAAAGCCAGAGAATGGTTCTGGCTCCTTCTCCATAAAACTATTTGATGAAGTTTTATTTGGAGTAGCTAAATCAACATGAGGTGTAATAGGAGTAAGATGACCAAACATATGTTCATCTAGAAACCCAAAAAATTGGAACTATTTAATAAGGGAGTGAGGGGGATATGGCTAGTAGTAACATGAAAATTGTTAAGGGCAACATATGCAAGGGTTAAAATGTTGTACATATCTCTAAGAGTTTGATGTTGAGGCCGAGAGATTGATGATTTTTCTTTTGTCCACCTTTGCTTGCATTTTGTGCTGGATTCTCATCAAAGCCAACTTGAAACTTAGTAAGAGTAATATATGCAAAAGTTAAAATGTTTTACATATCTTTTAGAGTTTGATGATGTTCAGGTAGAGGTGTTGATGGGGTACTCCTCTGTCCAAAACTAGTTGCAATATGTGTTGAATTACTATTCTTTACCAGTTGACTTTGTTGCTTTTTCAACACTCTCCTTTTATTTTTGAAGTCTTTCTTCCTCCCTCCTTTGTCTCATTATCTGTCTTTCAATTTTTTGCTCTTCTTTTTTTTTGCTTAATTTGATGAATTTTTTGTTTCTATTTATTTTTTCTTCATTTCTTTCAGCTATTGAAGTTCAATTTTTCTTGCTCCTTGATGCTCATGCAAAGCTATATAATCATTTATAGTTAGAATTTGAGATTTCTTGCTCAATCTAAGTGTATTATGTAAGATGGAATTGACCTCTTTTTAACCCTTTGAATTGGTAGCTTTAAAAATTTACTTAAAGAGCCTTGACTACATAACACCTCTTCATTTGTTGTTTCAAAAGCTTCAGGTGTCTTCAATAAACCTTCAATATTTCCACCTTAACTATTTTCAACTTCATTTGGTTTTGAATTTTTAGTTCCCCATTTTGATGTATCTACATAATAATGAAACACCTCATTCCTTAGTAATGAAAGTGGAGAAAACATGGTTAATGATGTTTTCTCATTTTGGGAATCAATCTGCACTCCTAAATTTTTTTCTTTTTTTTAACCTAATTTGGTGGGTCAAACTATGTTGGCAAACTTAAGTCATCTTGTAAGTCATTTTCATATTATGTTTGATTGACATGAGTATGTGAACTTGTATCTTCATCTGGGTCAAATGTTGTTGTTGATTGTTCTGTTATCATTTGTACCAAACCTTCTTCCACTTGAGCATCTCCATAATCAACCATCTTCAAAATTCTTACAATGCCTACAATCTGAACGTCTTTTCTATATTGAATGTTTCACTTAGCTTCATTCATTACAAAGTGCATCTCTAACCAATGACCAAATTTCAATCATACTAAAACTTGTTTTGATGTTTTAGGCACAAGAGAAAGCTTGAAAGGTTTGCTTGCAATTTTTGCCAATTCTGTTCTTATTTCTATGTGTGGATGTTTTGTCATCCACTTTGACCTCTCAATTTTAAAATGCCTTGAATAGAAAAAAAGAACTTACATCCAAAGGCTGCAGCTTGTGGTTGGTATGTGCAAGTAGTGTAAGAAGATCAATACCTAAAGATTTGGCTTTTTAGATCGTGGTTAAAGCCACATGGCTTCCATGTTAAAAGAGTGATTGTAAAGGTGTATTGAGAGTGATTGCAAAGGTGGGAAACAAAAGTGTGCCACATATTCTATCTAAATGTATAAAATGGATTACAATATTGTCATGTTACAATAGGTCACAAACATATTAGGCTTCTATCTTTTCAAAGCAAAAATACAATTGAATAATTACATTGCTAATTGTGAACCAAGAGCTTGCATGACAACACAACCACATGCTTAGATGACAATCATTTTTCTAGATCAGTTCTAGGTGGGGGCTTCAGCCACAAACAAACACCTCCTTATCTTTGATGGGCATGGCAGCAATGTGGCTTTAACCACGATCCAATGAGCCAAATTTTTAGGTATTGATCTTCTTACATTGCTTGCCCATACCAGCCACAAACCACAACCTTTGGATGTAAGTGTTTTTTATCCATTCAAGACGTATTTTAAAATTGAGAGGTCAAAGTGGATGGAAAAACACCCACACATAGAAATAAAAAGAATAGACTTGAGAAAACTTGCAAGCAAAGCTTTCAAGCTTGCTCTTGTGCCTGAAAATATTAAAGTAGGTTTTCGTAGGACTGAAATTTGACCATTGGATAAAGATGCTCTTTGTAATGACATGAAGCCAAGTGAAATATTCAATATAGAAAAAGACACTGAGATTACAGACATTGCAAACATTTTGAGAATGACTGGTTATAAAGATGCTCAAGTGGAAAAATGTTTGACATAAATGGCAACAAAACAATCAACAACAACATCTGACTCAAATAAAAACACAAGCTCACATACTTATGTTAGCCAAACACAATATGAAAATGACTTGCAAGATGACTTTAACCTACCAACATAGTTTGACCCACCAAATTGGGTTAAAGAAAACAAAAACTTTAGGAGTAAAGATTAATTTTCAAAGTGAGGAAGCATCATTAACCATGCCTTCTCAACCTCCACTACCGAGGAATGAGGTGGTTTATTATTATGCAAATACATCAGAATGTGGAACTACAAATTCAAAACCAAATGAAGTTGAAGATAGCCAAGGTGGTGGAAGCACTAAAGGGTTATTGAATACACTTGAAGATTTTGAAACAACAAATGAAGAGGTGCTATGTAGTCAAGACTCTTTAAACAAATTTTTAAAGCTACCCATTCAAAGGGTTAGAAAGAAGTCCATTCCATCTAACAATGATGCACTTAGATTAAACGAGAAATCTCAAATTTTGATTGTAAATCATTATATTATTTTGCATGAGCAAAAAGAAGCAAGAAAAATTAAACTTCAATAACTAAAAGAAAGGAAGAAAACAAAGATGAAAGCAAATAAACTTCATCAAATTGAGCCAAGAAAAAAGAAGAGTAAAAAATTAAAAGATAGGTAATGAGATAGAGGAGGGAGGAGGAAAGACTTAAAAAAAAAAGGAGAGAGAGTTGGAAAAGAAACAAAGATAGGTTGTAAAAAATAGTAATTCGACACTTGTTGCCTCTAGTTTTAGGTAGAGGAGTACTCCATCAACCCTCCTTACCTGAACACCATCAAATTCTAAGAGATATGTACAACATTTTAAACCCTGCATATGCTACTGTTACTAAGTTCCAAATTGGCTTTGGTGAGACTCTAATACCAGATGCAAGCAAAGGTAGACAAAAAAGTACTCCATCAACCCCCCTGTCTGAACATCATAAAAATCTTAAAGATATGTACAACATTTGACCCCTACATATGTTGCCCTTAACGACTTCCATGTTACTATTAGCCATAGCCCCCCTCACTCCTTGTCAAATAGTTTCAATTTTTTGGGCATTTAGATGAACATATGTTTGGTCATCTTACCCCTATTACACCCCATGTTGATTCAACTACTCCAAATAAAACTTCATCAAATAGTTTTATGGAGGAGCCATAACCATTACCTGGCTTTATAGTGAACTAGTCAATTCTATGGTACAAACTTTATAATATTGCACAACATACCTATTTAGCATTGCTTAGTTTGAGTAATATATGTTTGATTTAGCAGACCATGTCTATTCTACAATAGTTACAATTTTGCAGACCATGTAACAATTTGTAGTTCATGAAACAGTTCTACAAACCATTTCTATTTTGCAACATCTATAGGTTGGTTATTTTGCAATATTTTGTAACTGAATATATCAATGTATATGCATGAATAAAAAACAAACAATGTTTATTATGCAATGTTTACAATAGTGCAAACAATGTAACAATTTGTAGTCCATGAAACAATTGTGCTGAACATTCCTATTTTGTAGTATCTATAGGCTAGTCATTTTGTAATGTTTTGTACTTGAATATATTGATGCATGTGCATGAATCAATAGAAAAATAATGATTAAATTAAGTCATCTTTGTGTTACATTGATTAAATGTTTTGCATAGTGCCTAATTGCATACTGAATAAATAAGTTCAAATGTTTATTCTAATGGTATGTTAATATTTATTGTAATGCTCAAACATTTATTTTAATTACATATTACAATTATTAGTCAAAAAGTTGTAATGCTCAAAAATCTATTTTAATTACACATTACAATTATCATTCAAAAAGTATCATGCTTGTTATAAACTAAAATTGTCAATTATGTGCTATGCATAAGATCCTAAATACACTAAGTAACTCTTACACAAGTGTTAGAAAGGGCAACTATAAGAAGTGTCATGCCAATCTTCATTTTATTCCAAGAATATGGAAGATGATTTAGACATTCATGGAAAAGAGATTGTAAAAATTATAAAGAACCCTCAAAATTCAAAACAAAACTTTGTAAACCCTTAAAATCGAAAACCCAAATCAAAAAACCCTCAAAAATCAATATCCATATCTTAAAACCCTTAAATCGAAACCAAGATTTTGCAAAACCATTTTAAATCAAAAACAAATTATTATAAGTAGAAATTACTTCATAATGCTTCGAAATCACCAAACATTATCAACAAAAAGGTTGTAGAAATGGTTGATTGTCTCAGTAAGGTAAAGAAAAACTTATCCAAAGAAAGTTTGAAACCCTTTTTTATTGTTTGTGTCAAAAGACACATTTGTGTAATATCCAATGGATGGTAGCATCTACAGAGATTGTGGGAAGATGAGCAATGGCCTGCAAAACCAAAAAGAAATTAAGAACAAAAAAACATGAGCCCATTGTCATCTACAACCAAATTTGTACACCTTACCTCATGGCGTGGAACTTTTCATGACACACTGCATCTCCCCCTGTTGGGCTTGATACCATGGTTTGGTTAGAAATGTTGCAGTGGAATGAGCATGGTTTGGGGAAAAATGGTGTGGTGGCACGAGAATGTCGTGGGTGGTGTGCTTTGACTAGTATCTATGTTAACATATTTTAGGGCCCCCTATTGGACTCAATACCATGGTTTGGTTATAAATGTTGAAGTGCAATGAGCATTGTTTGGGAAAAAATGATGTGGCGGCACGAGAATGTTGTCGACGGTGTGATTGACTAGTACCTACGTCAACATATTTTAGAGCCCCCTATTGGACTCAATACCATGGTCTGGTTAGAAATGTTGCAATGGAATGAGCATGGTTTGGGTAGAAATGTTGTGGTGGCACATGAATTTTTTGGCGGTGGGCTTTGACTAATATCTATGTCAACATATTTTAGGGCTACAATATTTAGGGTTTAGGTCATCCCATGTTAAAAAATGAAATTTTAATAATAATTTTATGCACAAGTTATTTCAAAATACATATAATATGTTACACTGTGATATTGTTATCAGGATTCAACCGTGTAATTTTGTGAGTCAAACTCCTATACAAGTGTTAGAAAGGGCAGTTATAAGAAGTGTCATGCTAATCTTCATTTTATTCTAGGGATATGAAGGATGATTTAGATAGTCATAGAAAAGAGATTTTAAATTACAAAGAATTCTCAAAATTCAAAGCAGAACTTTGTTAACCCTTAAAATTGAAAACCCAAATTGTAAAACCCTCAAAAATCAATACCTATATCTTAAAACGCTCAACTTCTAAAACACGACTCTGCAAAAACCATTTCAAATCAAAAACAAATTAGTAGTAGAAATCACTTCATAATGCTTCAAAATTCGAAATAGAACTTTTTTTAACCCTTAAAACTGAAAACCCAAATCACAAAACCCTCAAAAATCAATACCTATATCTTAAAACCCTTGAAATTCAAAACAGGACTTTGCAAAACCTTTTTAAATCGAAAACAAATTATAATAAGTAGAAATTACTTCATAATGCTTCGAAATCACCAAACATTATCAACAAAATTTTGGTAATATCCTGAAGGAAGATTGAAACCCTTTTTTATTATTTGTGTCGAAAGACACATTTGTGTAATATCCAATGGATGGCAACATCTACAAAGATCATGGGAAGATGAGTGATGGTTTGCAAAACCAGAAAGAATTTGAGAATAGAAAAAAATGAGTACATTGTCATCTATAGCCAAATTTGTACACCTTACCTCATGGTGCACAACCTTTCATGACACCCAACACATTGCATCTCCCCCTATTGGACACGATACCATGGTCTAGGTAGAAATGTTGTGGTGGAATGAGCATGGTTTGGGCATAAATGGTGTGGCGACACGAGAATGCTTTGGGAGGTGGGTTTGATTAGTATCTACATCCATATTTTAGGGTTCTAGTATTTAGGGTTTAAACATCTCGTGTTAAAAAATGAAATTTTAATAATTGTTTTATGCATAATTTATTTCAAAATACATATAATATGTTGCATTGTAATATTGCTATCAAGTTTCAACCAGGTAGTTTTACGAGTCAAACTCATTGACCCATGTTTCATGAGTAGTGGTTCATAGGAACCCATCTCTAATGATAATGAATGGTCCACTTAGCACTCATTACATCTAGGTGATGCTCACAAACGTGAAGTGCTGGGCCTTCCCAAGATGAGTGTTAATGAGTTTGACTCATAAAACTACATGGTTGAATCCTGACAACAATATCATAATTTGACACATTGTGGAAAGGACCTCCTACTTATCAATTGATGAGCTAAAGCGGTTTTATAATGAATGGTTCATAAGGCACAACACTTGCTGAAGGTTTTGCAAATGGGGCTGCAAGCTAAGTGGGCTTAACCTTGGAGAAAACTCTATGGTTAAGCATGCTTGAGCTGGAGTAGTACTAGGATGGGTGACATCTTGGGAAGGCCCAGTGCTTCACCACTATGAGCATCACTTAGATACAATGAGTGCTAAGTGGACCACTCATTATCATGAGTGATGGGTTCTTGTGAACCACTACTCATGAAACATGGGTCAATGAGTTTGACTCGTAAAACTACATGGTTGAATCCTGATAACAATATCACAATTTGACACACTGCGGAAAATACCTCTTACTTATCAATTGATGAGCTAAAGGGGCTCTATAATGAATGGTTCATAAGGCACAACACTTGCTAAAGATTTTACAAATGGGGTTGTAAGCTAAGTGGGCTTAACCTTGGGGAAAACTCTATGGTTAAGCACGTTTGAGCTAGAGCACTACTGGGATGGGTGACCTCTTGGGAAGGCCCAATGATTCCTTTGTGAGCATCACCTAGATGCAATGAGTGCTAAGTGGACCATTCATTATCATGAGAAGGCTCAATGCTTCCTCTATGAGCATCACCTAGATGTCCAATGCTTCCTCTGTGAGCATCATGTAGATGCAATGAGTGCTAAGTGGACCATTCATTATCATGAGAGATGGGTTCTTGTGAACCACTACTCATGAAACATGGGTCAATGAGTTTGACTCGTAAAACTACATAGTTGAATCCTAGTAGCAATATCATAATTTGACACATTGTGGAAAATACCTCCTACTTATCAATATGTTACACTTTTAACATTATTTCATAACAATATTAGTTCATATTTATTTAATTATGAATATTAAATTGTATAATTTGTAGTTTATATTTATTTAATTATTAATAATAAACTATATAAGTTAATATACTTATCAGTTCATATTTGAGAGATTAAGTTATTTTTTCTCATAACAATATGTTCAAGTACTAGCGAAGTGTTATCAGGGACCAGGGGTGGTAATTGACTATGATCGAAAGGGGGTTAGAAAAGTGCAATGAGTGCTAAGTGGACCATTCATTATCATGAGAGATGGCTTCCTGTGAACCACTACTCATGAAACATGGGTCAATGAGTTTGACTCATAAAATTGCACGGTTGAATCCTAGTAGCAATATCACAAGTTGATATGTTGTGGAAAATACCTCCTACTTATCAATATGTTACAGTTTTAACATTATTTCATAACAATAATAGTTTATATTTATTTAATTATGAATATTAAACTGTATAATTTGTAGTTTATATTTATTCAATTATTAATAATAAACTATATAAGTTAATATACTTATCAGTTCATATTTGAGAGATTAAGTTATTTTTTCTCATGATAATATGTTCAAGTACTAGCGAAGTGTTATCAAGGACCAGGGGTGGTAATTGACTATTGTGATCCTAATAAAGTGTTGCTTCCTAAATGTGAGAGATGTTAGATAAAACTAATAATGCAATAAAAAGAAACAACTAGATAATAGGGCACCTCAATGATTAGCCTAAGAAAATGAACAATATGAAAGCAAGATGAACAAGTAAATTGTTGTTACAACTTCATGTTGTTGCTTCCTTGGTTGGCCCTTGATGTTGAAGTCTTGTGTGCTCCTTGGATGGCAATGGAATGAAGTGGATGCAAGATGAATTGATGCAATATGGATGCTAAAATAGATGAGAGATTGAATGGAAATTTTGCAAGAGTTTATTTGCAAAAGACTTGATCCCCCAAAATGAAGGAATTGAAGGGGTATTTATAGGTCAAATTGAATTCTCTAGAGAATTCAACGGTTGGGATTGATCCAACAAAGATCAAGATGAAGGGCTATGGTGAGTTGAGGACTCACAAGCCCTCACATCTTGACATGTGGAAGGTGAGATGTCCTAGGGTGGAGTGATGTGGAAATGAGGTGGATCTTGGGGGATGAGAAGATTCCTTGGAAGAATAAAAGTGAATTAAAAATTCACAATGATTGGAAGAATCTAGTGGATAAGAGAGTGTCTCCAAAAAGCTGGAGATTTGTCACATGTGGGTGATGTGACAAGTTCAAGGTTCTAGAAGCCCTTGGCACATGTGAAGTGACAAGTCAAGGCTTCTAGAATCTTGCATGGGGGATGGGGAAGACCTTGGAAAGATAAAAGTGAATTAAAAATTCACATGGGGAAGAGGGGAACCTTGGTTGAATAAATGTGAATCAAAAATTCACATGGGGAAGGGAGTCCATACCAAAAATGGTAAGTGGGAAGGTTGACCAGAAAAGGTAAGCCAAATGTGGCTAATGATTCTGATTAAGGTAATTAATGAGAGATTAGAGGCAAGTGGGAGATTATAGAGGATGTGACAGTTAATCAATATTAAGTGGTGCACATCCTAATCACAAATTAATTAATTTAATCCGGATTAGAAGAGGGTTATGGAGAATGTGACAAGGAGAGAGAAAAGAGGAATTAAAAATTGATTTTAATTCAAATGGGTTAAAAGACTAAATTAAATAATTTGTCATATTTATTTAATTTATAGAAGAATAGGGTGTAAGGTAAAGTATTTAATTTATTTAATTAGATACTTTAGGAACCTTAGGCAGAAAATGAAATAATGATTAAATAAATTATTTAATCACTGTTAATGGAATAGATGAATAAAGTAGACAATTTTGATTATATGGAAGTGATCAAATTTGGATGCCTACATTTTGCCCCTCTTCAAAGTATCGTTAGAATAACAGTGATTCGAAGAAAAGAAAGTGCAGATGACTAGAAGAAGTGACTGAAAGAGGATGCCCCAGCATGGGGAAGAGGATTTGAGTCATTCAATTAATGAGGAATGGATGAAGATGCCCCAATCATGGAAGGTGTTGATTATAGTCAGAAAAAATGGTAAATGTGAAGGGTAGGTATGCCCCCTCGAGAGGGCGACGGGGGAAAAGAGAGGGATCCCGGGTGACCTCTCGATAGGAAGAAACAGATGGTATAGTTGGAAAGAGGGCAAAAAATTAAGAAAATTTTCCTTTTGAACGAAGTCAATCGGACAAATGGGGTGCAAATGGCGGCACCGGGAAGGGAAGGGATTAGTTAGAGGAATAAAACGGTAAATAAAAGGTAAAAATACCTTTTAAAAGGGGAGGGAAAAGAGAGGGGTCCCAAAAAAAATCTCTCAATAGAAAGAAATGGAGGGTATGGTTGGAAAGAGCTCAAAAAAATAAGCAACTTTTCCTTTTGAATGAAGTCGATCCGACGCACGGTTTGCAAATGGCGGCCCCGGGAAGAAAAGGGAGAAAAAGTGTTGCAGAGAGGCGAATGTGCCCCACTGCAGAAGGGGAGAGTTCGCCCTGAGAGGGCGGGTTCACCCCAGGAAGGGGCGTGTTTGCCTCGAGAGGGCGTGTTTTCCCCGAGAGGGGGCGAGTTCGCCCCAAGAGGGCAGGTTCACCCTGGGAGGGTGGGTACGCCTCGGGAGGGGGCGAGTTCGCCCCGAGAGGGTGGGTTCGCCCCAGGAGGGCGTGTTCGCCCCGGGATGGGGTGAGTTCACCTCGGGAAGGGGCGTGTCCACCCCGGGAGGGCAGGTACGCCCCGGGATGGGGTGAGTTTGCCTCGAGAAGGGGCGTGTCAGCCCTGGGAGGGTGGGTATGCCCCGGGATGGGGCGAGTTCGCCCCGGGAGGGCGAATCCGCCCCAGCCGGCCGAGGGCGGGTCCATTCTACTGTAGGGGGCGGATCCGCCCCACTGCAGGCCCAGGGCGGGTTCACCCCATTGTAGGGGGTGGATCCGCCTAGCTACAGACCGAGGGTGAGTTCGCCCCGGCAGTCCGAGGGCGTGTCCGCCCCGCAGGCGGGAGGAAAGAGGGAGGGGGAAGAGGAAAGAAAGAAAGAGAAGAAGGAAAGAAAGAAAGTGGGGGGAGGAGGAAGAAGAAGGAGGAAGAGATGGGGGAAAGGAGGAAAGATGAGATGAGGAAAGGGGATATGAAAATGATGATGTAAGTTCATGGATAAGAAATGATGATAAGCGATGGGAGATATGATGGCGAGCACAAAAGAAATATGATGTTGCCCCAGGCAAGCTGCAGAAGTGCAGATACGCCCTCTGGATTGCTGCAGAAGTGCGAATATGCCCTCTGGAGTGCTGCAGAGGGGTGGATGAGTGATGAAAGATGAAGGGATGTGGGAAAAGATGAGAGATGAGATGATGAAAGGGGATATGAAGACGATGATGTAAGTTGATGGATAAGAAATGATGATAAGTGATGAGAGATAAATGTGAGCACAAATGGAGGCAAGGAAAAATGTGATGTTGCCCCAGTCCAGGTACAAGCCAGGTTGGGCGGATGGTTGATGGAGTGTTGTTGATGAGGACATGATACATCCCAAAACAACACAAGGATAGGGAAGGATACATCCTGATGAGGATGAGGATGAGTGTTGTTGATGAGGGAATGATACATCCCAAAACAACAAAAGGATAGGGAAGGATACATCTGGATGAGGATGAGGATGAGGGTGAGTGTTGTTGACGAGGGAATGATACATCCCAAAACAACACAAGGATAGGGAAGGATCCATCCCGATGAGAGTGTTGTTGATGAGGGAAAGATACATCCCAAAACAGCACAAGGAGAGGGAAGGATACATCCCACTGATGATGAGGATGAGGGTGATGAGGATGGGGGAGATATGCAAGATGATGGAATGGAAAATGAAATGCAATCCTAATGCAATTTGCCATCCTTAGAGCACTGATTTTTGCTATAGCATAAGACACCGGGCATCAGGGTATGTAAACCAAGACGAATTAGTGTCTAATGCATAAAACAAGCACAATAAACAAGAAGGCTATCCCAACACCCCAAAGTCGCGATGACTTTGGTCGGGCCAGGTATTGGAATAATCACAAGCACAAAAGGATGCCCCAACGTAACACAAGACCTCAAGGATCTTGGTGGGTACTACGTGGGGCAACCAAGAAGACAAAAACAAAGAAATGAGCAAGATATGCCCCTATGTTTACTAGTCAAAGCACACCATGATATGATAGATCAAGGCGACCATGACAAGTGATGATAGGGAGCTCAAATGATAAAAAAAATGTCAAAAACATCAAAAGATCATAATCAAGTTTGAAACGTCCTTTGCCATAGGATCAAGATGATGGATGGGGTTGATGAGGTCTGTTAGGAAGGATACATCCTGTTGAGAAAGACCGATGATGGATAGTAAACTAAAAGATCAATATGACGTAGGATACCAGAAACCGATTAGATCGTTGTTTGATAAGCACCAGCTAGGATAGGGACATACTTGATGACACGACAAGACGACAGGATGACAAGACAACAGGACTAACACACCCTAAAGACCTAGGGGCTCGAGGGTTGATCAAAGATCAACCGTGCCTACGTGAAAGCGCAGAGCCCTCGTAGTTTAGGAAAAGACCATGGTAAAAGTGGAAAGAGGATGATGAAGATAGAGGATCAGATGGAAAAAATGCCCAGGGGGTGGACCAAATGATTGACCTTGGCTACGTGAAAGCATAGGGGCCACGTAGCTCGACACAAGGCCAAAGATAGACGGTGGAAGAGACAAGACAGACAAAAGATAGAACCCCGGGGGTGGATCAAATGATCGACCTTGCCTACGTGAAAGCGCAGGGGCAATGTAGTTCGACCAGAGACCGACGGTAGACAATGGATAAGGAATGATGAGATGACCAAGATAAATGGATAAAATGATGGAGTGGATATGATAAGCCAAGATAGGTCGCAGGATTGGATGGTCGATATGTGGGATGTGGGTTATGTGAAGCTCAGGGATGGGATAGTGACCTAGATTATTAGAATATGAATTGGGAGGATGAGAGGATGTATAGATGAATGATGAAGAGTGACAAGATATCAGAAAGATGTAGGAAATAGATAGGAGTGAGATAACATGGCATTGGATTGCATGAGGGTAGCCTATAGCTAGATACCAATGACAAGGAATAATGGATGGAAATGGATGGATGGATAAGAAGATGCTAGGATAGGTGGATAG
>CM021107.1:473536164-473633146 GCA_007115665.2 Sequoiadendron giganteum | reverse complement strand
ACTAAGATAGGATGAATTGCCAACTAACATTAGAAATATGAGACATGCATTCAGAGTTATTAACGAAACAGTTCATCAAAGATTGGAAAATTGGAAAAAATAAATGCTAATTTGTGATTTTGAGGGTCAAGATGAAAGTTTGAGGCTCTGAAAACGTGTCGAAGGAGGATCCAATGGACTTAGTAGTCTATTGGGAATCCAAATGCTAGCTCCTAATGCAACCACCCGTAAAATTTCAGCAAAAACCCACATCCGAGTCAAAAGTTATGGCCTTCGGAAGTTTCGGCATAAAAATAAAAAAATTCAAAAATGAAGTCTAAATGATTGGGATGGGTGATTTGATGATAGATATGGACTCCAATGATGTTCTAAGAAGCACTTATGCACTTTGGTCGATGAAACGTTGATTTTCAAAAAATGTTGACGGATGCTCGGAACAAGGGAACGACCACTCAGAACGGGTAATTGGATATGCAGATTGGATAGATAGATGGTCGGGAGGGGTGAACGGGGGATTGGAATGGCCAAATGAAGGTTTGGATTGATCAAATGGTCAAATGGAGGCTTCGGGGATTCGAACGGAGGTTAAACGGGTTAAAATGGCTGAAACAGAGGGCAGGGTCACCCCTCTGCAGAAAATGGTTGAAACAGAGGGCAGGGTCACCCCTCTGCAGAAAATGGTTGAAACAGCAAAGGGCAGGGTCGCCCCTCTGCAGAAAATGGCTGAAACAGCAAAGGGCAAGGTCGCCCCTCTGCAGTGAAAATTTGAACTTGGTTTGGACAAGGGATTTTGGCAAGGACTTAAAATGGTTTAATGGCAGTTTGACTTACCAAAATTTACTGGTTCAAGCACAATCCTATGATTAACGTTTTAATGGGTATGGCCGGCAAAGGTCTTACTCTAGGATGAATAAGGTTTCTAGGGAGTCGTCGATATACGCTCGGTACATGAGGCACAACCGTGAACACCAGTCCGTCACAAGCATGAGTCGGGAGCCCCAGCGAGATACTGAAAGGCTCGGACCAACTCTTCACGTCTAGCTAGGTATCACCCTAGCTTCGACGTTTCACCAATTACGACGTAACTGGATTGAGGTACAGCTTTGGCTGTCCCCCCTTTATATACCCCGTCGGTACGCGTGGTTGGGATCGTCCCTTGGGGTGATGAAATCCCCAAGCAGGTCCCGCTAAGAAGATGACACTAATTGTTTCCAACTACCTCCTTCGGATCCGCACAACGTGCAAAGGAGGAAGGTGAAAACAAACTAATGCCCCCTTAAAGTAAAATAAGTAAAATAGACACAACAAATAGCAAATATTACTTTCCCCTACTTATACTAAGTACCTAGATAAAGTAGCAAGGAAAGACTTTTAAAAATTAGAATAAGAAGGAAGGTCCTGCAAGGAAATGTTAGTTGTTTATCTTCTCCCTTCTTTGTGATGTGCAGCAAATCTGACTTCCCGAATGTGCTGTTAAGGGCGGATTCGCCCCTCTGCAGAAAATAGTCAGAAAACAGCCTAAAAGGGCAGGGTCGCCCCTCTGCAGAAAACAGTCAGAAAATAGCCTAAAAGGGCAGGGTCGCCCCTCTGCAGAAAACAGTCAGAATTAGCCTAAAAGGGCAGGGTCGCCTCTCTGCAGAAAACAATCAGAATTAGCCTAAAAGGGCAGGGTTGCCCCTTTGCAGAAAACAGTTAGAAATAGCTTAAAAGGGCAGGGTCGCCCCTCTGCAGAAAACAGTCAGAAATAGCCTAAAAGGGCAGGGTCGCCCCTCTGCAGAAAACAGTCAGAAATAGCCTAAAAGGGCAGGGTCGCCCCTCTACAGAAAACAGCCAGAAACAGAGGGCAAGGTCGCCCCTCTGCGGCGTCCAGGAGGGCAAGTTCGCCCCTCTGCGACCTAAATCTGCAAACAAGCAAACAACAAAAAACGTGAAAGAAAGAGATCCCTAAGTGGGTCCCACCGGGCGTGCCAGAAATGTGATCCTAATAAAGTGTTGCTTCCTAAATGTGAGAGATGTTAGATAAAACTAATAATGCAATAAAAAGAAACAACAAGATAATAGGGCACCTCAATGATTAGCCTAAGAAAATGAACAATATGAAAGCAAGATGAACAAGTAAATTGCTCTTACACCTTCATGTTGTTGCTTCCTTGGTTGGCCCTTGATGTTGAAGTCTTGTGTGCTCCTTGGATGGCAATGGAATGAAGTGGATACAAGATGAATTGATGCAATATGGATGCTAAAATAGATGAGAGATTGAATGGCAATTTTGCAAGAGTTTATTTGCAAAAGACTTGATCCCCCAAAATGAAGGAATTGAAGGGGTATTTATAGGCCAAATTGAATTCTCTAGAGAATTCAACGGTTGGGATTGATCCAACAAAGATCAAGATGAAGGGCTATGGTGAGTTGAGGACTCACAAGCCCTCACATCTTGACATGTGGAAGGTGAGATGTCCTAGGGTGGAGTGATGTGGAGATGAGGTGGATCTTGGGGGATGAGAAGATTCCTTGGAGGAATAAAAGTGAATTAAAAATTCACAATGATTGAAAGAATCTAGTGGATAAGAGAGGGTCTCCAAAAAATTGGAGATTTGTCACATGTGGGTGATGTGACAAGTCCAAGGTTCTAGAAGCCCTTGGCACATGTGAAGTGACAAGTCAAGGCTTCTAGAATCTTGCATGGGGGATGGGGAAGACCTTGGAAAGATAAAAGTGAATTAAAAATTCACATGGGGAAGAGGGGAACCTTGGTTGAATAAATGTGAATTAAAAATTCACATGGGGAAGGGAGTCCATACCAAAAATGGTAAGTGGGAAGGTTGACCAGAAAAGGTAAGCCAAATGTGGCTAATGATTCTGATTAAGGTTGTGCAAACACATGATTAAGGTAATTAATGAGAGATTAGAGGCAAGTGGGAGATTATGGAGGATGTGACACTTAATCTTGATTAAGTGGTGCACATCCTAATCACAGATTAATTAATTTAATCCGGATTAGAAGAGGGTTATGGAGAATGTGACAAGGAGAGAGAAAAGAGGAATTAAAAATTGATTTTAATTCAAATGGGTTAAAAGACTAAATTAAATAATTTGTCATATTTATTTAATTTAGAGAAGAACAGGGTGTAAGGTAAAGTATTTAATTTATTTAATTAGATACTTTAGGAACCTTAGGCAGAAAATGAAATAATGATTAAATAAATTATTTAATCACTGTTAATGGAATAGATGAATAAAGTAGACAATTTTGATCATATGGAAGTGACCAAATTTGGATGTCTACAACTATGATTGAAATGGGGTTGGAAAAGTGGTGCTTTAGAAACCTACGACTACGTGTAATTAAGGCATCAAATTTTATGGTGACAACTTGAAACCTTAGGTATAAGTTGTAAAGTAGCCGAAGAAAATGGTACAAAAAATTTAGATTCGTTTGACATTAATAGATTGGTTTTTGAGAACCATGAATTTAGGGTGCATGACTACTGGGCCCTCTCCCCTATTTTGCATTATAAACATTTATTGCTTAGAATCAGTGAGAGATGGGATCAGTTATTAAAAATAGAGTTTTCTGTTTATGTGAGAGATGAGACCAGTTATTGAGAATAAGTTTTCTATTTATGTGAAGTTGAATAGTTTAGAGTATTTACTAAGTAGCAAACATGTACACCTTTGACTATTTCATCCATGTGTTTGGACAAATGTGAATGTAATATTTAATATTAGTTTTGTATGTTTGCATAAGCACTTTGAAGGTATTATAAATAACATTTTATTTTACTTCATATTCAATGCGCAATGAATGAGAAATGTTTATTATTTTATAACATTTTATTTTGTTTCATATCCAATGTGCAATGAATGAGAAATGTTTATTATTATTTAATTGATTATTAGTTAGTTGCACAGTTTTTAATATATCTATTATTAACACAAAAAATATATAAATGTTGGTATTTAATTGTTCAATGAATAATTTATATCATAGTTTAAAGACTCGCCCCAAAAAAAAAATCACCAAGCCAAAAATTGGAGAGTCAACAAAAACTTGGCGAAAAGTGGGCAACTTTTTCAATTTTCTTTTGCATTTTTTATGTATTTGGAGTCTTTTGTAAAGACTTAGGAGTTTTTGGTGAAAACTCGCCAAAAAATCATGAGCTTTTGAAAAGACTCGATAGAAAGGCTCAGTGAATTAAATTCATAAATACTCGCAGGGCAAAAAAACTTGCGAGTTTTTCAAGACTCGTTGAAAACTCGACGAGTCTTCCAACTATGGTTTATATTTTTTCAATTAATAAATTGAAATATCGCAAGAACCGTCACAACTATTTGAACACACTCAACTACTGGGTCCTCTCCCCTAATTGTGATAGTAAATAATATGTTAGAAATTTACAAGAAGAGTTTTATGGTAATAGTACTATTGATGTCCTTAGTAAATTAGTAATTTCTTTTAAAATCAATACCCTTTTTTTATTATAAAAAAATCAGTGTACAGGTTTAAGTAATATTAATAATTACTATTAAAAAAATAATGTTAACATATAGCGAAGACATTAATAAATGTGTTTTTTATAAAAAAATAATTAAATAATATTGATATTATTCTAACAGATATGGCTACTAGTATAAATATAAATAAATAGTAAAACAAAGAAAAGGATTGATAAATATTAAAAGTAATGTCGAGTTCAACAATAATAAGAGAATTAAAACTAATGTTACCATGACCTCATTAGTAATATTGAGTGGCAATAAATAACATTCTTTGTTATGTTAAATCATTATTCAAGAGTAAAAGAGAGTGGATAATTAATAATGACATCAAATGAATAATATCATTATTAACATGGTTAATATTGAAAGTAAATGTAGAATCAAGATTTAAAGATTAATGGGTAATAATAACTTTAAATATCAAATACGAGGAAGTGTTACACCATAATCGAAAGCTAAGTTAGTTAAGTACGCATGAGTATAATGATTTGATATATGAATTTACCAGCAAATAAAATATTACTGAGTTAATTAATGATTCTAGCTAATATAATAACATGTTGGGTAGAATGTTTACATGATTTGATATATTGGTTTGAGGATACATATATGAATGTTTAAATAATTGTAACCATATTAAATATGTTAAATATTAATGTTCTTGTTGAATTAACATTAGCATCATATGCATATTAATATTGGTATTTAGTTTTAATATTATCATTAATATTCACATTGATATTAATATCTTTTTTTTCCGATAAAAGACCATAGCCTAAATATTTATATGAATAAATGAAAAGAAGGAATTATGAGGCGAGCTTTGGGAAATGGGCTGGTACATGACAACGGTTGTTTTTCAAATTTGTGGGAATGATATTCTAGATCTCGAGGTCACTTTCAAGGTTTTCGTACAGATCTTCGTCGACATGAACATTCTTGGATAGACTCATCGGTTTCTTGGTCAAGGTTTTGTTGTTTCCCCAAGAAACAACTATCTAAGAAAAAGGAAGAAGCCTTTGACATTTGTGGGTTAGAAGGAGAAGGGGTTCATGCTTTATCTTTTGGCAATTAGGGTTCTATAGATGAAGGAGTTTTGATGACTTTTCCAAATAACGTATTGTTAAAGGTATCATTCGCTAATAACATTGTGTTAAATTGATCTTTGTATTAGGCTCACTTGCAGAAGCAAAAGAAAAGGCGATATTAGCTATCTGTAGCTCATAGGGAAATTTTACAACAGCTTAAAGATCCATCTCTAGCAACATTTCCAAATAATATTATTTTGGGCAAGGGTTTTAATCATAAGTCTGTTAAGAATTTGGCGAGTAGGGATCAACTACATGGGAGTAAGCAGGGGAAGAAAAATGAGGGTTTTCAATGGCTTCCTCCTTTTCATCAAAATAGCAAAAGTGAGAAGGTTGTGATGCTTTTAGAAGATTTGTTATGGTCGCAATCAAAAAATCTTTGAAAACCAGTGCTAATTTGTAAGTTTTCGAAGGCTTCCCCTCCCATTTTCGATTTAAAATCTCTTTTCTTTCATGATTGAGAAGGGGTAAAATAAGGTTTCTTTATAGATCGAGGAAATGGTTTTTTTATTGTTCTTTTTTCTTCAAAAAAAGATAGAGATGCGGTTTATAGGATTAAATCAAAGTCAGAGTTTTGGTTTCAAGATGTTTTCATTGAGAATCCTTACAATGTGTGTAAAAAGTGTCACATTTGGGGACATACGACTAGTTTGTGTACAAAAGAGCTAGTTTCAAATTTTGATCAAGATTTTTAGGGACTAGTAGTTCAGGAAAAACTAGTTTCAAATGTAGATTGAGAATCTTAGGTGTTAGTTGAGCATGATCTTCACAGGATGGTTCATGATATCCCATTTTCGACTAAGGAAAAATTGTTTAAGGGAAAGGGAAAAGCATCTTCAACAAGCCTTGTCTGTTTCATCCAAAAGAATCAAGCCTCTTGTTCTAATTTACAAAACAATCCAATACAATTTGTGATTCCACCTCAGGTTGATTTGAGCATAGATAATTTTACTACAAGGCCAAAGGATTAGACTTTTGGTTCAAGTATTGGGTTTAATTTAGTTAAGAAGCTTGATTTTGGGGTTGATTCTATTAGCATGAAATAAGGTTCTTGTTTTACTTTTCCAAACACTCCAATTCATTTTGTGCTTCCAGCTGAGGATGTTTCAAATGCACAAATTTTTCTTGCAAAGTCAAAGGATAAGGCTTTTCGTTCAAATGATGGATTGGATCTAGTTAAGAAGCTAGATTCAAGGTGTGTGTTTTTGTTAGTACTAAACTTCATCTACCTTGTTTTTCTCAATTATTTGTGAATGGAAAATCCTTCCATTTTTATTTACCTAATTTTCCTTTAGTTTCATTTCAACAAGTGTGGTCAATCTCATCTTCCTTGATTTGGGGTGACTCTATTACATATCCATCAAATGTATCTAATGAATCAAATTTTTACCTTGGAGGCAAGCAGTTAGATATGGTTGACACAAGTTCTGAAGAGGTGTTTTGGGAGAATAAGTCTACTGATACTTTAGGTTTAATGGATTTGCAATCAATGTTAGAAGATGGTAATTTGAAAGGAATAGCTCATAACATCCTCACCATGGCAGGTAATTCTTTTATTGATGAAATCATTGAGGAAAATGAGAAAGAGTTTGAGAAAACTACTACTATTAATTCTGATTTTCAACCCGACCCCTCTTCAACAAAGCAAGGGGAAAAGCAGTTTTCAAAGATAGTAGATGCTCTTAGTATAGGGTTGGAGAGTGCAGAGGGGAGTGAAGAATTTGATTTCTCCCAAACATTATCAATTACACAAACCCCTTCTTGGTCTCTAATTGCTCAAAAGTCACTAGGTAAAAGAGGTAAAAACTCGCATGTTGACAAGATTCAAGAGGAGATAGCAATGGGGAAGAAATTAACGTTGGATGGTAGTATCAAAAAGACATTGAGGGGAGAAAATTGCTTTGTGATATTGTTATGAAGATAATATCATTGAATGTTAGGGGCATTAATGCCCCTAACAAGAGAGCATGTATCAAACATCAGATTGATGCTTGTGGAGCTAACATTGTGTTACTTCAGGAGTTGAAGTTATCACAAGAAAACCTTGACTCTATCATTAAGAAATGGGCGAGGTTGAAATCTTGTCATTCAATAGTGTAGGGTGCTTTGGGAGGTTTGGTGGCTTTGTGGAATTCTAATTTTGTGGTAGTGGAAGCTTCTGCAAACAAACAACATTGGCAATTAATGAAGGTGACATGCTTTGATTTGAGTTTTTGGCTCTTCAACATCTATGCATTGAATTCTACACCTGGTAAAAATTAGTTGTGGGAAGAGTTAAGTCAGACATTGTATCAAATTGACTCAGTAAAAGTGATATTAACTGGAGACTTCAATGCAATACTCTCTTTGATTGAGAAGAAGGGTGGATCATTCCTCCTGAGAAAACCATGCAAGATTTCAACGATTTTGTTCAAAACAATGCACTTCTAGATATAAAATGAGGTAATGGAAATTGTACCTGGACAAATAAGCGTACGGATTTTCTCTAGATAGTTGTGAGTTTGGATAGGTATTTGGTTTTATATTGGATAACAATTTTTTTTGATTTACTATCAAAAATCTTACCTTGGGTGGGATCAGATCACTTCCCTTTGTCTATGAATATTGAAAAAAAGAAGGGGGTTCCAAAGCCAAAGACATCATTTAAATTTGAAATGATGTGGTTCCAACATCCATATTTTGTAAATTTTCTACGCGAATGGTGGATAAAGGCTCCTTTGGTGGAAGGTACATTTATGTTTTGATTTTCTCGAAAATTAATGTATCTTAAGGGCAAGATCAAGCATTGGAATGCCTCTGTATTTAAGAATGTTTTTCATCAAAAGGAGGGAGTTTTTAAACAACTTTTAGAGGTAAACTCTGAGATCATAGTTAATGGTTTGACTCAAACTACTTACGAATTACAAAAAACATTGTTAAAAGAATGGGAAGAACTTGCAGTTAGAGAAGAGATTTATTGGCACCAAAAGTCGCGTGAATTGTGGTTGGAAATAAGGTGATAAGAATACTAAGTTCTTTCATAGATCTACACAGGTGAAGAAAGCTAAAAATACAAATTTTTCTATAATGGATAGTCAAACGGGGGTAAGGCCAACAAAGGAAGTTGAGATTCAACAAGAAGGGGTTAGTTTCTTTTCAAACTTATTGTTTGCATCAGTTAATAATTCAGATCAACTAGGAAGAGTAAGGGAAGAAATTTTGTATGCAATTCCAACTTTGGTGTCTCATGAGAGAATATTCAGCTGTTAAAATCATTCACTTTATTTGAATTAAGGGCAGTAGTGTTTTGTATGCCTCTAGATAAGGCGTGTTAGGGACTGATGGGTTCACAACAAGATTTTATCAGAAGTGTTGGGATTTCATTGTGAATGATTTGCTAAAGGCACTGGAAGAATCTAGAAGTTCAGGATCAATGTTGAAACAGTTCAATGTAACTCACATTGCTCTTATTCCCAAGGTCTAGAATCATTCTTCATTCTCAAAGTTTAGACCTATCTCACTTTGCAACACTGTTTATAAAATTTTCACAAAAGCAATTTATATGTGTTTGTTGCATATAATTCCTAGAATAGTTTCAAGTGACCAGGGTGGCTTTGTTCTACGTAAAGAAGATTGAAGGGGCTTTGGTAGCATATGAAGTGCTGCATTCTATATCCATGCATTCTTTTTCATCATTAATTATCAATTTGGATATGATGAAGGCATATGATAGAGTGGATTTGTCTTTCTTAATGCAAATTTTGAAAAAGTTTGGTTTTTAGTCAAGGTGGTGTAAGTGGATTTATTCATGTTTGGCAGGCACAAAGTTTTTCAGTTCTTGTAAATGGTACTCCGTTAGGTTTCTTTAATTCATCTCAGGGAGTAAGGAAAGGGGACCCTTTGTCTCCGTTTCATTTTATCATTTTGGCAGAGGCTTTGAGTAGATATGTGAATAAAGCTCATTTTTAGGGTATGTTGGAAGGAATTAAGTTGCCTACCACAGATTTAATAGTAACACATTCTTTATTTGTAGATAACACTATTTTTTTTGGTGTGTCATCAATATTTGAAGCAAAACAAATTAAACACATTTTGGACAAATACACTTTAGCTTTTGGTCAAAAAATGAAAGCAAGTAAGTCAAAGGTTTATGTGTTTAATACTGGTCCTGTGTTAAAGGATAAGATTATTTAGATTTTGGGGTTTCAGGTGGTAGAACTTCCATGTAAGTATTTGGGTATTCCTTTCTTTGCAGGGCTGAATAGGATTTCATACTGGGATAAAGTTATCCATAGTATCCAATCTAGAATAGCTGATTGGAAAGGGCGATGGTTATCTATCTCAAGAAGAATCCTATTGATTAAATCTATTCTCTTTGATACTAAACTATTTCATGGCTATCTCGAAGGCTCCCAGAGTTGTGATTAGAAAAAATGAAAAATTGACCAGATCTTTCTCATGGAAGGGTAACATGGATAGTAAGAAGAAAATACCACTTATCTCTCTTCATAAAATTTGTATGGATAAGTTAAGAGGTGGTACTAGAAAGGTGGGGTTGGGGTACATGATTTGTCCTTTAGAAATTTGGCACTAGGGCCAAGTTGGTTTGGCATATGCATGCAAAATCACAGGCTAAGTAGTGTATGATCGTGCAAGCGAAATATTTAGATTGCATTGTATCTGACTGCATATTCACTATCTTAGATCCACCTAAATGATCTGCAATGTGGAATTTTTTGTTAGAGTGCAAAAAAGTAATTATCCCATATTTAACATGGGAGATCCATGATGGTGAAAAAACACATTTCTGGAGAGACTCATGGAATGGGTATCCTCCATTGTACACAATGTATGATTTTTAGGCAGCAAAAAATTATTCGATTCAAACCATGGGCATGAAAGTCAAAGATTGTTTTCATGAGATTGATGAGCATATGGGGAAAGTAAAATGAAAAAAAAGTGTGTCATAATTCTATTATAAATTGTCAACAAGTTGAATTCAATAAGATCTTGGGTGATAGGATTGTATATTGTTGTAAGGTTGTAGATAAGCTCATTTGGGCACCTTCCAAGTCAGGAAACTACATAGTGAAATTGGGGTATAAATTAGTAATGAATGCTGAAGCACAAGGAAATCCTCAATTGTTAGAATCAAATGGTCCTTCCTATGGCGGGGTGTTTTACCTGGTTGGCATTAAAGCATAGAATTTTGACAAGTGAAAGGTTGGTTAAGCTTGGAATTGTTGCTCCATTTAAATGTGTTCTGTGTGATTCAAGTTTGGAAGAGGTAGCTCACCTATTTTTGCATTGTCCTTTTGCAAGTTCATGTTGGAAATTTGCAAAACATAAATTAGGATGGCTTTCTCCTTCTGCACCCAATCTTTGGGAAATGTTTACAAGCTAGCCAGTTTTGTATAAGTCTTCACTATTTGCAAGCATTTGGAAAATCATCTCTTCTACAGTTGTGTGTTGCATCTAGTGGGAGAGAAATAAGAGGATCTTTCGAAAGTAGATTTCTAGTGTAGAGAAAGTGTTGATCAACCTAGAAAAGTCAATTTGTGAAGTCACAAACATATATGTATTCAATTCTAAGAATGTTGGATTGAAATTCTCAGATTGGGATGCAAAAAAACTTAAGGCTTGACCATTATTAGTTATTCCTTTCAAAGGCAGTTAGAAGCTAACTGGAGAACTGAAGAAAGATAGGAAAAAGGTAGTATGGATTCCACCTCCTATTGAATTTGTGAAATTAAATTTTGATGGAGCAGCTCGAGGTAATCTAGGAATATCAGGTGCAGGGGTGGCAATAAGAAATCATGAGGGGGTGCTTATAGGGGCAAAATTAATACGTCTTCCTATTGGGTCTAACAATCAAGTAGAAGTTCATTATTGAAGGTGATTTATTGGTTATCACTAATGCATGTAGAGATAGAGGGAAAGGTAGTTGCCAGCTAAAGTATGTTATGGAACAAATTTGGCAATCTGGAGACTTTTTAGTTAAATCATATTTATAGAGAGGGTAACTAGTTAGTTGTTCATCTAGCAAACCGAGGTTGTGAGTAGGAACAATCAGAAGTTTCATATGGGGTAGAAGCAAATGAGAACACAGGTGCTTTGCAAGATATAATTAATCTTGAAAAAAGTAGGATAATCAAATAAGGGGTCTTTATAGAAGCATTGCTTGCGGTCTGGGAATCAGATTTTTTTATTCTAATTGGTTTTTTATTTTGTAGGATATGTTATGGCAATTTATTGTTATATTGTTAAAAATAAAGATAATATATCTTTTGTTATAGCCTGTACATTCCCATGTCGAGTTAGAAATATGAGTCATTGAAACATTATGTTGTGTTGTTGTACAGGTTAGGATGCACCAAAAAATGTTGACATGGCAATTTAAAACAATATCATATTGTCATGTGTGGGTTATGACGCACAAAAGAGTGACATGCAAATGAACAAGTAGGTACAAAGGCGGAAATCACTAGAATATGACATCACAAATGCCTTTGTTTGGCACAAAGTGACTTTAAATCTTATGTGGACATAGTAGATGGCACAAGCTTAGTTTTTAATTAAAATTGCATGTTTTTTTTGAGGTCACAAGGAGTATTATTATAGGAGGTGTTTGGCAGCAATCCTTTATGCCACACAAAGGGTTCATCATTAATTTTCGTGTAATACAATGAATAGGGTAATTTAAATATTAGTTCATAGCTCTCTGTCATAATGAAGCATGAAACCATGAAGTAAAGCAGTGATCTCGTTTGTGTGGAATAATTTACCTCCTCTTGCGACAATATATGAATTTAATGTAGGGTCATTCAAAAAGGATATGCTCACATCTATATAATGCCATGTTATTTAATGTCAAAAACATTTCTGGAGAATTCAAAAAGGTTTATTGTGTGGTTTTTCAGCTTGATGGGTTTTCACAGTCAGTGAATGGTGTTTGGTTCATCGCTCACGTCGATAGTTTGCTTCCTCATTCATCATGAAGACAAATTCTAAGGTGGTAAGTTGTGTGGTATATTGTCTATGTTTCAATATAATGCTATTATCTTCTTTCGCTAGTTTTCATTTAAATTTAGGAGGAATTTGCATTGTTCTCCTCCTATTTGGGCATACTCTATTTAAGCTTCCTTTCACATCAGACTATTATCTACATTTCTTTGGTATATCAAGGTCATAGTTAGTAGGCAGTGTGTTTGCTTGGGCAAGAGTTTATTTGCAATTCTATGCAAATAAGTTTATTGATTGAACTATTTTAGCGTGGCATCTAAGTGCTTGTATCACTGGGTTGATAGAGTATATGCCAAAGAATTCTAGAGTATCTAAGTTTACTAGTTTTTATTTGCAATTATGTGCAAATAAGTTTACTGGTAAAATTGTTCTAGGGTGGTATCTAAGACTTTGAATCTCTGAGCTGTTTCAAGGTGGTATCTAAGTACGCGTATCTAAGTGCTTGTACACCAATGGAGTATGCGCCGAAGAATTTTAGAGTACCTATTCAGATCAGAGAAGGGGATCGACCTTCCTCAGGGGAAGTAACTAAGTTCTAACTTTCACAATTTTTTTGTGTGTCTTGTCCAAGCATGGTGGATAGTATTAGAGCAATAATTGGGGAAGAAATTTTAAGTCCAAAATCTCCAAGATTGTTGTTTCCTTCACAAAGCTTAATTTTTTAATCCAAAGCTATGGAATTTTTGTAGTCCCTAGAGTCTCTTGAACTTGTGGCTGAAGAGGCTATTCAACTCAATGTTCTTGGGAAAGAAAAGTTGTTGAAGAGTGTGCAATCTTACAATCTGGATAAGGAAAAGGGGTATGTTACAGGATTATTCTTGAGGAGTTACCTTAAGAGTAAGTAGTGTTTTAGAGCTACATATGAGGTTGTCAAGAAAGGTTTGAAAAATGATGACCCCTGGGTTATGTACAGGGTCATACATGTGTATTCACATGAGCTTGGGTTTCAAATGGTAAATAACATAAAAGATAAATTCTTTGCACTCTCCTTTCTGTTATCTCATCAGAAGAGGCATGGTTGTTGCTCAATTGTAGTTGCTAGACTAAACCCACTAGTCTAAATGAACTCATTAAGGGCCAAGGCGATAGTGTTAAAGACCTAAATACAAACCGGGAGGATTCAACTGCAGCAGTGGGGTTTATGAAAGAATGAAATCACAGAGAAATAGTGTTCTACTTTTTTAGTATCTAAATATATTACACTCATATGTATTTTGAAAGACAATAGTGGTCGTAAGGATACAAGTGTTGGTAGCATATGTCACAATTTTGTTTGATCTTCTTATAATTGTCATATGTAATCTCTATATTTTCTATTATTAATATAAATAGTTAGGCTATGGCCTTTTATAAAAAAAAACTACTTATATTAATATTTATGAAATATAGAGATTACATATAATCAGAATTATAGTACTGATTATGCCAAATATAAGAAGATCAAGCAAAATTATGCCATATGCTAACGACATTGTTTGCTTAAGACCACTATTGTCTTTCAAAATAGAAAATGCATATCAAAATAATATATGCAGAAATTAAAATTGTAATACACTATCTTTCCATGTTTTCATTCTTCCATAAAGTCCACTACTACATCTGTGTCCTCCTAGTTTGCATTTAAGTTTATACCATTATCACTTTGGCCCTCACTTAGATCATTTTGATTAGTTGGGTTTAATCTAGCAACTGCAACTAAACCACAACTATGTCATTTATGATGAGATAGTAGAAAAGAGATTGCAAAGAACTTCTCTGTTGTGTTATTTACCATTTGAAACTCAAGCTCATGTGAATGTACATTTATGACCGTGTACAAAACCCAAGGTTCATTGTTCTTCAGTCCTTTCTTTACAACCTCATATGTTGCTTTGAAACACTACTTTTAAGGTAACTCTTCATGAATATTCTTGCAACATACCCTTTTCCTTTGCCTAGATTATAGGATTGCACACTCTTCAACAACTTATCTTCCCCAAGAACATTAGGTTGAATAGCCTCTTCGACCACAATTTCAAGAGACTCTAGGGACTATAAGAGATCCATACCATTAGACAAACAAATTGACAACTATGAATGAAACAACAGTCTTAGAAATTTTGGACTTAAAATTTTTTCCCCAATCATTGTTCTGATACTATCTACCAGACTTGGACAAGACATACGATTTTTTTATGAAAGCTCAAAATCAATTACTTCCCCTGAGAAGGGCCACCCCCTTCTCTAACTTGAATACCCTTCTCTCATTTGAATACCCTTCTCTCATTTGAATATGCACTCTAAAGTTCTTCGACGCATACTCCATTGGTGATCACTTAGCTACCAACCCAATGCCACAAACACTTAGATACCAACCATGATACAGTTTAACTAGTAAACTTATTTGCACAGAAATGAAAATAAACACCTCGACCCAAGAAATATAAATACCTTATACTAATAACTGTGACCACCCAGATATAGTGAAAGTAACAAGCTCTTTTTATACAAAATTGCACATAAACACCCCAACCCAAGAAATGTAAAGAACAATCTTTATTGAAAGGATACTTAAAAGAGTACGCCACCCCAAATAAGAGGAAATCAATGCAAATTCCTCCCAAACTCAACTAAAATATCTGGCACTAGAAGATAAGAACATTATAGTGAATCAAAAATGTTAGACATTCATCATAGCTTACCACATGACAATGTGCCTTCGTGATGGTTAAGGAAACAAATTGTCGACATGAGCAATGAGCCAACCACCATGAATGGAGAATTCACAACTGACTGTGAAAACCCACCAGGCTGAATGACCACACAATAAACCTTCTTTAATTTTTCAAGAAATGTGCGTGTCATTGGATATCAATGCATTATATAGAAGTGAACATGTCCTTTTGGAATGAACCTACATCAATTTCATATCTTCTCATAGGAGGAAGTACATTATTCCACACGAGCGAGATCTCTATTTTGCTTCTGGCTTAACACTTCATTATTACAGAGAGCTATAGTGTAATCCTTTAATTAAACCTATCCATTGAATTACGTGCAAATTAATAATGAACCCTTCATGTGGCACAAAGGATTGTTGCCAAGCACTTCATGTAATGATTCCCCTTGTGAACCTCGTAAACTTCATGCAAGTTTAATCACAAGCATAAATCGTGCCATCTACTACACCCACACAAGCGTTGAAGTCTCTTTGTGCCAAAAAAAGACATCTGGGATGTTGCATAATAGTGATTGTCGCCTTTGTACCTACTTATTCCTATGCATATGTCACTATTTGGTGCATTCATCACACACACACCAACACAACACGATGTGACAATGATTTTAATTGCCATGTCAACATGAGACTATATAGCCTGTAATCAAAAATTGATATTTTGTAATATATCAATAAATTGCCTTAATAAATCCTGCAAAAGAAAAAACTAATTAGAATCTATCAAACTCTGATTCCTAGGTCACAACTAATGCCTCTATTAATCCTCCTTATTCGTTTATCCTGCTTTTTTCAAGATTAATTATATCTTTCAAAACTCTTGTGTTCCCATTTTCTTTTGCCCCATATGAAATTTTTGATCGGTCTTGCTGACAACCTAGGTTTGCTAGATAATCGGCTAACTAGTTACCCTCTCTATAAATATGAATTAACTGAAAAGACTCCAGATTATCTAATAAGTGCCACATTTGTTCCATATCATATTTAAGTTGCCAAATACTTGACCTTCTCTCCATGCATGCATTAATGATAATCAATGAATCACCTTCTATCTGAACCTTGGATAATTTTAGTTGAATGATCAAATGCAGACCATGCAAAAGAACATGAGCTTTTGCTTGATTGTTAGATCCACTAGGAAGTTGAATTGATTTTGCAGCTATAAACACCCCCTCATGATTTCTTATTGCTACCACTGCACCTGATATTCTTGGATTGCTCTGATCTGCTCCATCAAAGTTTAACTTCACAAATTCAGTAGGAGGAATCCATACCACCTTTTTCTATCTTTCTTCAACTCTACATTTTGCT
This sequence comes from Sequoiadendron giganteum, assembly GCA_007115665.2. Classification (NCBI taxonomy): domain Eukaryota; kingdom Viridiplantae; phylum Streptophyta; class Pinopsida; order Cupressales; family Cupressaceae; genus Sequoiadendron; species Sequoiadendron giganteum. The sequence continues at coordinate 473,616,529 of CM021107.1, read as the reverse complement.
TTCAACTGCTTTTGAAAGGAATAACTAGTAATGGCCAACCCTTAAGTTGCTTTGCATCCCAATATGAGAATTTTGACTCAACATTCTTAGAATTGAATACATTTATGTTTGTGACTTCACAAATCGAATTTTCTAGGCTATTCAACACTTTCTCTACACTAGATATTTGCTAACAAAAAATCCACTTGTTTCTCTCCCACCAGATGCACCACACAATTGAAGAAGGGATGATTTTCCAAATGCTTGCAAATAGCGAATCCTTATACAAAATTGTCGAGCTTGTAAACATTTCTCAAAGATTGTGTGGAGAAGGAGAATACCACCCTAATTTTGATTTTACAAATGCCTAACATGAACTTGCAAAAGGACAATGCAAAAACAAATGGTCTACCTCCTCCATACTTGAATCAAAGAGAACACATTTGAATGGAGCAACAATTCCAGGCTTAACTAACCTTTCACTTGTGAAAATTTTGTGCTTTAATGCCAACCAGGTAAAACACCCTGCCTTAGGAAGAACCATTTGATTCCAGAAAAAAGATAATGCCCTTTGAGGTTTTCCCTATGCTTCAACATTCATTACTGTTTTATACCCCAATTTCAATGTGTAGTTACCTGACTTAGAAGGTACCCAAATAAACTTATGTACAACCTTATGACAATATACAATCCTATCACCCACAATGTTGTTCAATTCCACTTGTTGAATATTTGTAATAGAATTATGACTCAATTTTTTCCATTTTACTTTCCCCATATGCTCATCAATCTCATGAAAATAATCTTTGACTTTCATTCCCATGGTTTGAGTCGAATGATTTTCTACCGCCTGAAAGTTATACATCGTATTCAATGGGGGATACCCATTCCATGAGTCTCTCTAGAAATGCATTTTTTCACCATCACAAATCTCCCATGTTAAGTATGGGATAATTTCTTTTTTACACGCTAGCAAAAAATTCCACATTGCAGATCCTTGAGGTGGGTTTGAGATAGTGAATATGTGATCAAATACAACACAATCTAGGTATTTCACCTACATGATCTTACACCCCTTAGCCCGTAGTTTTACATGCATATGCCAAACCAACTTGGCCCCTAGTGTCACATTTATCAAAGACAAATTATGTACCCCGACACCATCTTTTAACTTTTCCATATAATCGTTATGAAGATAAATAAGTGGTATTTTCCTCTTGTTGTCCATGTTTCCCTTGCATAAGAAAGATCTGATCAATTTTTCAATCTCTGCAATAACAGCTCTGGGAGCCTTCAAGACAACCATGAAATAGTTTGGTATCGAAGAGAGAACAAATTTTATCAATAGGATTCTTCCTGAGATAGATAACCACCACCATTTCCAACTTGCTATTCTAGTTTGAATACTACAAATAACTTTATCCCAGTATGAAATCTTGTTTGGCCCTGCAAAAAAGGTATACCTAAATACTTACATGGAAATCCTGCCACCTGAAACCCCAAAATCTGAATAATCTTATCCTTTAACATAGGATCATCAGTATTAAAAATATAAACCTTTGACTTGCTTGCATTACCCTTTTGACCATATATTGAATTAAAGTGGCATCGACAAATAAAGAATGTGTATTAAAGTGTATTTTTCCAAAATACTCTTTTGACTTGCTTGAATTAAAGTGTATTTTTCCAAAATGTATTTAATCTATTTAGCTTCAGATATTGATGGCATTCCAAACAAAAAGGTGTCATCGACAAATAAAGAATGTGTTACTATTAAATCTATGGCAACCAACTTACTGCCTTTCAGCATACCCTGAAAATGAGCCTTATTCACATATCTACTCAATGCCTCTGCCAAGAAGATAAAGAGAAATGTAGACAAAGGGTCCCCTTGCCTTACCCCCCAAGTTGAATTAAAGAAACTTGATGGAGTACCATTTACAAGAACTGAAAAACTTTGCGCTTGCCAAGCATGAATACATCCACTTACACCACCTTGTTTGAAAACCAAACTTTTTCAAAATTTGCATTAAGAAAGACCAATCCACTCTATCATATGCCATCATCATATCCAGCTTGATGATTAATAATGAAAGAGCATGCATGGATATAGAATGCAAAACTTCATGTGCTACCAAAGCACCTTCAACTGTTTCCCTTCTTGGAACAAAACCACCTTGCTCACTTGAAACTATTCTAGGAATTATATGCAACAAATGCAAATAAATTGCTTTTGTAAAAAAATTAGAAACAATTTTAGAAAGTGAGATAGGTCTAAACTCTGAGAAAGAAGACGGGTTATGGACCTTGGGAATAAGATCAATGTGAGTTACATTGAACTATTTCAATCGATCTCAAGCTTCTGGATTCTTCTAGTGCCTTTAGTGAATCTTTAGCAATGAACTCCCAAAACTTTTAATAAAAACATGTTGTGAACCCATCAGGACCTAACGCCTTATCTAGAGGCATAGAAAAACTATTGCCTTTAATTCAAGTAAATTGGATGGTTTAACAGCTGAATATTCTCCTCCTGTGATACAAAAGTCAAAATCACTCATTGATATTAATATTAATATTTGCAATAATGTTAAATCTTTCACAATTATTTAATTGACAATCATATAGCCTCACAGGGTAACTATTATTTCAAATAAAGAAGAATTAATATTATTGTGTTATCGGATTATGACAATTATAATAATAATATTAGTATTATGGAAAATATATTAATATTAATATTATTTAGATACATTATTTATATTTATATTAGATATGATGTTTATAAGAAAATAAATGTTTTGTTTATATATATGTTTGTGATTAACATAAAACAGGTTTTGAAGGGTAATTGAAACCTTGTACAAAATATATGACAACACAAAGATAAAGTAGGAAAGTATCCCCAAAAAACAACAAGTTGATTAAACCACAATTAGTTTACCACTAGCAAAAAATAAACAAAAGGTGACCACAAAACAACTAGAGAAGCTTTTTTAACATCCTTGCCGCTTCCACATCCTTGGTTATCACCTTATCATGCATCTCCATGATTTCTTTGACATCCTACATAGGAACCACATTACTTTTCTTTATTTTGTTGCAAGTATGAATACTTGGTCCAGTCCCCAGATTAGTAGCATGCTTACCCATCTCAGTGTCCTCACCCACAACCTACTTCAAAGGGTCAGGGAAGAGGGACTTGCTAGTCCATTCTTTTTCTTTCTCATTCAGTAGCACCAACTCTTCAACCATGGTATTAAGTGAATCCTTATCGAGGTTAATCAAGAAATTAAGATCTTTACGAATTTGCAAGGAGTTTCTTTCGAAAGCAAAAAGCCTTGGATCATGGTCTCTTTTCAATTTAGCAACATCCTCCACCCTTAGGTCGAGATTAGAGTTCAACGGCCTAACCATGCTAAAAATAGAATCCTGCTTCCTAAAAATTCTCAGGGTAGAGATGTTACATCGAGCAATAGTATAATGCTTACCATGAAGATCATGGACCTCTTGAATGAGTTGGATGAGCAAGTTAAAAAAGACATCTGACCCTTCCTTCACCAATTCCAATGCTTGATTAAAATCCAAGGAGCCCCAATATAGACCCATCCCCTGATGAGAGCTCATTTGAGGATCCTCTTCTTGAAAATCAATAGGCAAGACAAATTGTTCTTTGCTATTGCCTTCAGAAAACAACACTATAGGGGATGCTTCCAAATCAACAAAATTTTCCGGATTCATCTCCCCTTCAATTGGGACCCTCCTATCCTTACCATAGTACAAATTTTTTTCATCAATAGAAATTTTTGCCACCCCACAAAGTTTAGTAATCCCAACACCTTTGTGCAAATTCTCCTCCACATGATGGGAAACAACAACAGTCATCGACCCCTATTTAGGAACCTTCCCACCATTTCCTTTCCCCTCCAAATCCGCCTCTTCACAGTCAACTATAATTTTGCGTTTCCCACATGAGGAAGAGGGCTTAGCATTCTTTACATAGATTTTCTTGACCCAGCTCTTGAGGGTTAACATAATTGAAATCCGTCTGGTAGCCATTATACTAGGCCATAGAATCATCCCCAGACTCCGTCTCGCAAACACCTTCCTCCTCCCTCGACTAACATTTCCCTTTTAGCTTAGCATTCTTATTGGCCTTGCAGGCCTTAGTAGGAATATGGGAAGCAATAACATATCTTTCTTTAATATGCTTCACAATTAAAAGCATCAACCCCTCACGTAAAAAGGGATTGTTGGGATTCTTTTTGTAATCCATAATCCCATTCTCCAAAGATGAAAGAAGATAAAATGGGAAGGGGACCAACTTACCATGGTGGAAATAGTTTAGCAGCACAAAATGGTGCCCACAAATAGCCAGGTATCTCCCATCTAAGGTAAAGTACTACATAAAAGCCATAGCCACATCTCCCCAAATTGGTTTAATTTTGATTCGATCAAAGCCACCACATTGGAGTTTAACCATTTTTGCCTTCTCTTTATCCCTCAGAAAGTTTATTCTTGCCACCCTAGACATCGCTTTATCTCTAAAGAATTTTCTCCCCTTAGTTAACAACCTTGTAACTTCGGCTATGAACTCCTCATTCATAGTGATATCCATACCAAACATACTAAGCACCTGACTGTGCCAAGCTTCCAAAAATTCCTGTGAGGTCTTGGATTCAAACCCATTTAATTTCTCCATGAAAGGAGTGATTCCACATTTCTGCAAAATCCTCCAACCTTCACCATTAGCTTTCATCTCAACACATGAAAAGGACTCCATTCTACATCTGTTACCCCCATCTCCAAAAGCATCAAGCAATTCTTAGAAATGAAACCCCACAAAGCTCAAATGCAGATTAACAATAAAGCCAAGGAGGAAATCACACCATAAAGTGTGTGATCTTGACGTTTGAGGTACAGATAAATATAATGGCCAAATCCCTCATGTGATTACAATGCATCCTCCCATAATTTCCAATAAGAGCTACGACCATCAAATGTCTAATCGACATCAAAGGGTAATCATTAAACCGCCATCCCTTAGGATTACCAAAAAATTTGGCCCCTTTAGAGAATTAGGGACTACCATTATTAAGCAATGAAATAAGATGCATTGGGAGGTGATCATTTATCTCCCATGACCTAGCTGAAGACACACCAAGGTTAACCAAAAATTCCACAACACCATTAGCCTCACAAAATACATGGGAAATGTAGCCTTCTTCAAAGTTATTCAACAAGGAAAGAGTATCAAAGATGAGTCTTTCAATGGACCAAGAAGGAGGATGAGCTTCCTAAGGCAGTTGATAATATTCAATGAGTCCCCTTCCAACCAAATTTTAGAAGCCCCCTTCTCCCTTGCAAACTTTAAAGCATGATAGGTTGCAACAACTTCAACATATTGTTTATTAATATGTTTTGGATTAGGGGTAAATAGGTTTTTGAAAGGGCCCTGAAGCCCTTTACAAAAAAGAACAATCGAAGCAAAAGATAACTAAACAAAGCAAACAACAACCAAAACACAACAAACCATCAGCACGACAACAACCAAAAAGGAAGGACACAAACAACAAAACTACATATTTTTCAAAATATTTGCAGCTTCCATGTCGCTCTCCATAGTCTTTTGATGATCATCCATGACTTCCGACATATCTTTAGCAAGGGCCCCCATCTGCATCTTCATCTTATTTTGAGTTCTAGCACTGGGCCCAACCACATTCACCTCATTATTCCAAAAATTATGCGAACCCGCAACCTTGCCAACTAAAACATCCTCTTCCACTTGCCTTTCACTAGCACCAGCTTCCACACCAGGAGTAATCTCCAAACGTTTCTTGGCTTTCTCAAAAGGAGTAGAAAGGCACTTAGACTCAAACCTCATAGCAGAATTAGTCCCATCCATGACCTTAGCCAAATTCACAATAATCCTTTCCATTTGTTCTTCCAGGGTCGAGATTCTTTGTTCAAACATCTGCTTCATCTTCAACATCTCCTCAAGAACAACCTTCAAAGAATCAAATAGATCAACTTTATTTTGCACTGACGATTCTCCCACCTTGCTCACATACGCCTAAGCTTAACATTAGTCATGTTGAGCTCATGAAATACCCATTTAATAGTGATACTGCTATTAACTTCAATCGTAATATTGATATTAATAGTAAAATTAATATTAATAATTATATTAATATTGTTATTATTAATAATAATAGTTTAAATATTATTAACATTAATAATAAGGGTTTATAAAAATACTCCTAATGATAATGATAATTGGTGTAAATATCATAGTAGTATCGAGCGTTACCCATGACACTGCTAAACCCTTATTATATTAGATTTTGAGCCAACTCGATTCTTGTCCAAGGGTGCACGGGATGGACTTTTCACACTCAACCTTGCTACCCCCACATACACCACTCTCGATGACATGTCAGAGCTAATGTTGTACAAGCAATGTCACCCAAAGTACATAGTATGCAACCATACATATGCATGGTTGACATTTTTTAGCTTTTTGTAACCTTATTAAAAAAAATTGTTAGTTGCATTTTTTTTCCTAGTGTAAATTATGGGTATTACAATGTTATTAACAGAGCAATTATTGTATGGAGCTCTCTTCGGGTGGCTTTGTGTTTTCTAAAAATCCTTTGGAGGTGGGAAAATTTGGTTCCCTTCCAGGTGGTAATGGCGGTAGGTGTGTTGATGGGAATGGTGTTGGTGCAAATTTTTAGCCTTTTATGGGGTTGATGGTAATGATGGTGGGTCCTCTTTAGTCTCTGGCATTCTAGACTCTTTGGTTTCTGTGACTGGCATTTTTTTCGTGTCTTATGTGGGGGCCTCCTCGAGTCCTCTCAGTGTGGGCTTGTCCTCTTCCCCTTGTCCAAAGATTCCTAAGGATGTTTATATTGTGGAAGGGAAAAAGTGTGTGGGGTTGATGTCTGATGGACCGAAATGGTCTAATATTTTTGGTGCTAAGCCTAAAGGTAAGAGCTCTTCTCCGATTAGTTTCTTGAAAAATTCAGCTGTTAGGGAGTACTTGGTTTCTATTCTTGATTGTATCATTGAGAAGCATTTGGAATCGATGGATTTTTCCTTGGCGGGGAAGTTTATGGGTCCTCGTCTAAACTTTGAACTAGTTCGTGTTCTTGTGTTTAATCATTGGAGACTGAAGGGTCAGGTGGAGGTGGCTGTGATAACTAGAGGCTTTTTTTTCATTTTCCTTCACATGTGATGAGTGTGATGAGGATGTGGTTAGCGTTTCCATAGGTGGCCCATGGAAGATTAGCCTTGTTGGTTCTCAAGAAGTGGGAGGCTAGATTTAACCCAAGCTCATTCTCGTTCACCTCTGCCCTTGTTTGGGTTCGTCTTTCAGCTCTTCTGTTGGAGTTCTAGGATGAGCGGGTGTTTTTGGGTATTGCAAATACTTTTGGGAAGCTTCTTTCTATTGACTGGATGATTGTCTCAGAAAAGGTTGGTGTATGCTTGTTTCTATGTGATTTTTGATCAATCTATGGACTTACCTAAGAAAATATCAATAAATTCTAAGTTTGGTGTTTGGAACCAAGTGGTTGAGTACGAGTCTATTCCCTTTGCTTGTTTTCACTGTAAGAAAGTTGGTCATTGGGTGAGGAAATTCCCATTGAAGCCTTCTAGGCCACTTCCTTCTTAGCCCTTGAAGGAGTGGAAGGAAAAGGAGAAGCTAAAGTAGGGGTTGGGGGTCGATGGAGGAAGGATTGTTGTTTGAGAGCAACTGAGTGTATGCCAAAATGTGAAGGAATGTGTTATGAATAAGGTTGAGGAGGGGATGCGAATGAAAGATGTACCTCTTGTTGATGTACCAAAAGTTTCCCCTATCAAAGAGGTAGTTTTGGAGGTTGTGGATCCAAATGCCCATGTGGATGTTCACATCCTTCTAGTGAAAGAGGTTGTTTTGGAGGGGAAGCTTTGGCTAGTGAAGGTATGGGGTTGATGAATCTAGAGCTGAAGGAGTTTGCTTGTTCTTCTGATGTCTTTGTTTCTCCTACTCAACCATGTTGGGGAGGATGAGTCAACTTAGAATGAAACATCTAAGAAGAACAGTGCCTTTGGTGATTTTCATTTCTTCAAATCACCGCAAAGACACAAACTACTATGCCATAAAGTGAAACAGGCATAGTTGTTTCCCCCATTAATCCTTCTGAGAAAAATATATGCAGACAAATAACAGATTCAACACATATGCACAGATTCAATTCACAGAATCTAACAACATGGAAGAAAAACTAATGAACACATATATACGTGGGGAAAACCCTTTCGGGTAAAAAACCCCACCCTCCAAAAGATCCAGCCATTGTATTATTCAACAACAAACAAAGTTACAATACAATCTTAGGCTAATAACCTTTATAGGAGTTACATCTTGTATCATTTGGAGAATACAAGTAACAACACATTCAAAATCTTCACACTGTTACAACACCCTCACACAACACATAGTGTAGATTCATCTCATTCATTAATCGATTCTCTCTACCAGCCTCTCGGCCGGCCTAGCCTAACGGCCACCACAGGTTCACATCTTTTTGTATTCTATGTGTCTCCATGTTCACGATTACACTGATCTATGCATACCATTCAAACACACACACTCATAACTGCTCTTCTTCTTTTTGATCAACCTTTGCCTCTGCCTTTAATCCAACCAACAACTATTAGGGTATTAATTACCCCATCGACAAGCTTCCACCATTCTCTGGAAACACCACCCTGCAGCCCGCATCGAGCCACCCAACATTGAATTTGATTATAGAGACGTGCCTTGAACTGTAGTCTGTCAACCCCCACAATTAATCGCTACCAAAGAATAAAGCTTCTGGCCAATCAATGTTGATTTACAATAGTGATGTAAAATCAATGAATAATATCGTGCCACGTGTCGTAATGCTATTCGTCCATTGCTTTGGCTATCGCTCCAAACTGTTGGTTCAGTTCAACTTCCACAGCAGACCAACTGTCAAAAATTGCCCAGGCGTTCAAACGACCTCTTAGCACTTTCCCTTCATATATCGCTTGTCATGGCCAAGACCCACCAAGGCATGCGTACACTGTTAGTGCACTTTTAGGGAATAAAAAAAGCATCTACAATATTCCTGATAAGTTTCCCCGAAACAACGAGATGTGTACAAAGCCGACACACCCCACATGAGTTGCTCTGGACCCACCACACAAGGCACAAACACTGAACACCATTGATCAAGCTACCAAGAGTCAACCACTCAGGCAATTATGCTTGCTTCACAAGATTCCATCGGTCCTCACCACAAAGGAGCCTAGAATAAAACGAGCATCGTTGGATTAATCTCATCGTAATCATAGATCAAGATCACCTTTATCAAGCATTGGTCCATCGACGTAGCCCGGTGAAGAGTTCCATCGATGACCCCAAGTCACATCGATACTTCTGCTGTGGTCCCCACTGCTGTCAGAATCCGAGTCACTTCCATCTGCCATCGGTCCATCAGCGTAGCTCGGTGAAGAGTTCCACCGATGACTCCAAGTCACACCGATACAAGTTTATGATTCTATCGTTGGGACTACCTATCAGGTTCCACCAATAGCTCTGAGTCACACCGATAGAAACAAAACCGCCAACACTGAGCACTCATCCTGACAAAACAAATTACATCGACCAAGTGCTTCGACCAGACTTCTATCATTGCTGAGAGTTAGGGGACTTGCGTCGATTGCTCAGGTTACACCAATGAATGGGTCAGCGAGATTGAGGCACATATTTCCAACAAACCAAATGTAGTGCTCACCTCTTTTGTCATTGGGGATTACCTAGGTAGCTCTTTGTCTATGAAGGAGCCTCCTTTTTTGCCTATTAAGACTAGAAATAAGAAGATACATGCTTCCCCCTGGGTGTTGTGACTAGGAATTTCCATAAAGCTGACTGTGGGTTGGAGCAGAGGGGTAGGGGTAGACCTTCTCTGCAACAACATAGGGAGAAAGAAAGCAAAGCTGAAATTGTTGAAGGTTCCTAGAAAACCTTGTTTGAGATGTGTTTGAAAAGCACACCTTAGAACTCCCTATGAATATTCTTTCTTGGAATATCCGAGGGTTGAATAACCCTCATAAGTGGGATCTCCTTGCTAACTTAGTAAGAGATGATATATTGGATATTATCTTGATCGAGGAAACTAAAATGTTCGTGGATGGGTTGGACAAATTAAAGAATAGGTTGTTTAAAGAGTGTGGGTTCCATGGTTTTGATGCAGAGGGAGCCTCAGGGGGAGTTGCTACCTTCTGGAATGCTAAGGTGATAAAAGGGAGGATTGTGTTTGTTGAATCAACCATATTGTTACCTCCTTTCATCATATTAAGGATAATTTTTGTTGGATTACTTCTAATATATATGCTCCTAATCTAAAGAGCGCTCGTAAGCGATTTTGGGGCAATTTAAATTCCTTAAAAGCTAGTTACTCCGTCAAACAATGGTTGGTTATGGGCGACTTCAATACTCCTTTGAGTAGCTTGGAAAATTTGGGGGGTTCCCAGGTCAGTGATGAGACCAGATTTGATTTGATGTCTTTTATCAATGAGAATGCTTTGTTTGACATTGACCTTTGGGGGGCCTCCTTTACCTGGTCAAATTGAAGAATTGGAGATGCACTTATTCAAGTTAAGCTAGATCTAGCCGTCCTTTCTCCCGAGTGTCTGATTTCTTATTCATGCTCCCTCTCTGCCCTCACTAGATTGGGTTCAAATCACTTCTCCATTTTTTTTTATCAATGAGAATGCTTTGTTTGGTGAATCAACCACATTGTTACCTCCTTTCATCATATTAAGGATATTTTTTCTTGGATTACTTCTAATATTTATGCTCCTAATTTGAAGAGCGCTCATAAGCCATTTTGTGGCAATTTAAATTCCTTCAAAGCTAGTTACTCCACCGAACAATGGTTGGTTATGGGCCACTTCAATACTCCTCTAAGCAGCTTGGAAAATTTGGGGGGTTCCCAGGTCAGTGATGAGAGAAGATTTGATTTGATGTCTTTTATCAATGAGAATGCTTTGTTTGACGTTGACCTTTGGGGGGCCTCCTTTACCTAGTCAAATTGAAGAATTGGAGATGCACTTATTCAAGTTAAGCTAGATCGAGCCCTCTTTTCTCCCGAGTGGCTGATTTCTTAATCATGCTCCCTCTCCACCCTCACTAGATTGGGTTCAAATCACTTCTCCATTTCCTTATCAGCTAACTTGGTTGGTTAAAGGAAATCCTTCCCTTTCCATTTTGAAAAAATGTGGGTTTCTCATCTAGATTTTAAAGATAAGTTACCTGCATGGTGGGATATCTAGGTCGATGGTTCACCAATGTATAGAATCGCTAAGAAATTGGCCTCGGTGAAGACTAATGTGAGGATTTTGAATAAATCCTCCTTTGGGCATATTTTCCATGAGAAGACTCATATTAAGGAGGAATTGGATTTGTTGTAGTAGACTATTCAAGCTTTGGGGTATAATGCTAATGTGGCTAATGAGGAGAGCTTGCTCTTATCTCGTTTGCATACTATTGTTGCTAGGGAGGAAGAATTTTGGAAGCAAAGATCTTGGGTGATTTGGATTAACTATGGGGATAGGAACATGGAGTTCTTCCATGTCACTACTCTGAAGCATCGAGCTTCTAATCAGATTGACTGTATCCATCACAATGGTATGGTGGTGGAGAATGACTATGAGATTCGACAAGCTGCTTCTTAATTTGCATATCTCCTATCTAACAATTTTTGCTCGGATCTGTCTTTTCAAGACCAACTTTTGGAGGTTATTTTAAGAACTTTGATGGAGGATCTAAATAACATGTTGTTTGGTATCCCATCTATGGAGGAGGTTAAGAGGGTTATTTTTTCCTTTGTGGGGAATAAAGCCCCTAGTTCGGATGGCTTCCCCATTTTTTCTTTCAAGAGTTATGGATGATTGTTTCTAGAGATGTGGTTGATGCTACCAAGGAATTTTTTGGTAGCCGAAATTTGTTGAAAGAGAAAAAATACACTTTCATTGTTCTTGTTCCGAAGATTTCAGATGTTTCTGCCTTTAATGAGTTTCATCCTATCAACCTCTACATATCCATTTATAAAATCTTCTCGAAGGTCTTGGCCTTAAGGCTACAACACATTCTTCCCTTGATTATTTCCCAACAACAATGTGGCTTTGTATCTAGAATACAAATCCTTGATCCTATCATCATGGTTCATTAAAATATTCATTCGTTGATGGTTAACAAGAAGGCTGGTTTTTTTTTTCTGAAACTAGATTTAGTGAAGGCTTATGACTATGTGAACTAACAATTTCTTGTGAAAGTCTTAGTTGCTTTTGGCTTCTTAGAAAAATTCTTGAAGCTGATAATGAGCCTTATTTTGACTATTTCCTTCTTTGTGTTGGTGAATGGCTCCCACTCCCCTTCTAATTTTTTGGTCCCCTTCTAATTTTTTTAGAAGCTCTCAGGGTGTGAGACAAGGTGACCCCATTTCACCCTTCCTCTTTATCATTTTGGCTAAGGCTCTTGGGAGAACTCTTCAAACACAAGTGTCTATTGGTGTTATTAATAGGCTTCATTCAACGTCCTCTTCTCCTCGTTGTTCGCACCAACAATTCATAGATGACAAGATCATTCTTGGGGAATCTTCGATTGCAAAAGCTAAAGCCATTAGATAAGTTTTACATAGTTATGAAACTACCTCGAGTCAATTGGTGAGTCTCCCTAAGAGTACTCTATTTTTTTTTAATACTCCAGATAGAAGAAAGCAGAGAATTACATCTTTCTTCCACTTATTTGGGATTGCCACTTTGTGCAAATGATGTTCTTGACTCATTTTGGAATGACTTGATTAACAAGTTTAATGCTAAGCTATCGAACTGGAAAGGAACCCTCCTTAGTCAAGCGGGTGAGTTGGTCTTGATCAAATTTACTTTGTAGAACATCCTAGTGTATGCTTTAAGCCTTTTCCAAATTTCAAGCAAGTTTTGGGAAAAGATTGTTCAAGCATACATAAATGTTTCTTATGGTCTGGTATGGAGGAGAAGAAATGAATGAGCCTTGTCTCGTTGGAGGAGGTGTGTTGGTTTAAAGCCCAAGGAGGATTAGGATTGAGGAAATTAAAGGTTTTTAATTCTGCCTCATGGCTAAACAATTATGGTATATTCTGGCTGGTGGAAAGGATTGGATTGTTATTCTTGCTTTTAAAAACCTTTTAGGTGTTGATTAGTACATGGATTTTTTGAGGGATGATTTTTATCCCCGTTCGAGATCAATCTTTTGGAATTCCTTGGTTAAGATAAGAAGTATAGTCTCGGTTGGTCTTCTTTGGTCGTTTGGTAAGGGTAGACATATTCTTTTTTGGGATGATTGGTGGATTGGTCATGGTCCCCTTCGAGATGTTGACTGGGTGACTCCTTATAGGGATCTCTGTGTTTGGGAGTTTGGTGTGTTTTTTGTTGATTACATTATGGATGGTGCTTGGAAAAGAATACATGAGGAGTTTCGGGAGTTGTATACTCTTTATGGTTTTATATCTCAGATTCACATCCCTTTTGTTCCTCAGAGGGATAAGGTTGTTTGGAGGTTGCTTCCACATGGTCATTTCTCGATGGCATCTACTTTTCCTTATTTGAATAATTTTGTAGGCCCTCACCCCCCTTGGGCTCTTTTTTGGTCCTCAAATATGATTCCAAAGATCAATATGTTTTTTTGGCTGTTGGTTCAAGATAAAATCTTGACTATTAACAATATTTGGAAAAGAGGTTTCTTTATGCCTAATAGGCACCATCTTTGTGAGGAGGATGCAGAGGACTCCTACCATTTGTTTATCGGGTGCAGATATGCTTGGGAGGTGTTGGGCTTATGCTAAATCCTTGAAAGTTGGAGTGGGTATTCCCTTCTTTGGTGATGGACCTCTGGCACTAGTGGCAGGCTCCTTCTTCCAATCCCTCTCTTTGTTTGCTTTGGTCCCTTATCCTTCCTCATGTTGTTTGGGGTTTGTGGAAGGAGAGGAATAACAATTTTTCTAGGAATGTTGCTCTTCCTTCATATACTTGTTTTTGTAAGATCTCTACAACCAATAATCAAAACTTCTTGTTGGTTGTGGCTAATTTTAACTTTCCTGGTTGAGTGGTTTTATCTAATTATGATTTGAGGGTGGCCCAATAGTGGAAGCTTAACTTCAACATTGCCCAACCTTTGAAAAAATTCAAGTTTGCTCGAGAAGGGGTAATTTGGTATACTCCTCCTCCTGGGTGGTATAAAGTTAATTTCGATGGTTCTGCTAAAGGTAATCCAAGAATTGTTGGTTGTGGGGGAGTGTTAAGAGATCACAATGGTAGGTTAGTTTTGGTAGTGGCACTCCCTTTGGGGATCCAAACAAACCACTATGTTGAAGATACTGTAGCCTATAATGGATTAAAATTGGCTAGTGAGAAGGGGTGTCGAAAATATGGTTGGAAAGGGACTCGTTGAATATCATCAATTGTCTTAGGAAGCTCACTTCTCCTTCTTGGTCCATAGAAAGATTTATCAATGATGCTCTTTCATTGTTAAATAATTTTGAGGAAGTTTACATTTCCCATGTGTTTCCTGAGGCTAATGGTGTCGCAAACCTATTAACAAACTTTGGTGTGTCCTCGGCTAGGGCTTGGGATAGTAATGACCATTTGCCTGTTGATCTTACTACTTTTCTTAATAATAATAGTCCCCAAGTCTTTGAAGGGGGCAAAAAATTTTGGTAATATTTTCGGTGGATGGCTTAATGATATCCTTTTGATGCTGATTAGACATTTGATAGTCAATGTTCTCTTTGGAAATTGTGGGAGGGTGAATTGTAATATCATGAGGAATTGGGCCTTAATTATTTTTAGTGCTTCAAATGATAGGATTGCACGCTTTTTAGGTGCTTTTTCCTCGGAATATTTGATAATCTTCATTTGTATGTGGTTTAGTTTCAATTCTGTGAGTTGCTTGAGGCTTTTGAACATGGGGGAAGATAGGTGTAGAATGAAGCCCTTTACCTTTGTTGAAACCAAAGTGAATGGACATGTTTGGAAGATTTTGTAGAAAGGTGGGGTCACTCTTTTTATGGAGAAACTACATGGGTCTAATCCCAAGACCTCGTAGGAGTTTGTGGAGGCCTGACATAGCCATGTTCTCATTTTGTTTGGAATCAATATCACTATGAATGAGGTGTTCATAGTTGAACTTATTAGGTTGTTGACTCAAGGGAGAAAATTTTATAAGAAAAAAGCTATGTTTGCGAATGCGAGTTTGAACTTCTTGAGGGATAAAGAGAAGGAAAAATTTGGTAAGCTCCAGTGTGGTGGCTATGATTGAGCCTCAATTAAACCAACTTGGGGAGATGTGGCTATGGCTCTTATGTAGTATTTTACCTTGGACGGGCGATATTCGACAATTTATGGGCACCATTTTATGTTGCTAAACCATTTTTTCCATGGTAAGTTGGTCTCCTTCCCATTTTATCTTCTCTCATTTCTAGAGAATGAGATTATAGATTATAGGAAGAATCCCAACAATTCCTTTTTACATGAGGCGTTGATGCTTTTAATTATGGATCACATCAAAGCAAGATATGTAATTGCAACCCTTGTTCCTAGTAGAGTCTGCAAGGCCAATAAGCAAGATAATTTGATCGGGAAGTTTCAGGTGGATGAGGAGAAAGGAGATGACGAGACAGAGTCTAGGGATGACTCCCCTATCTATTTTGATGGCTACCAAATGGATTTGGACTATGATAAACGTTCATCTAGGCTTAGGAAAGGATCGGTCTTGTTTGGGTTTGGTGGTATGAGCTTTGTGAAGAATGTTGACCCCTCCTCCTCGCGTGTGAAACAAAAAATCCTAGGTGCTTGTGAAGAGGTTGTTAAGGAGGGGAAAGGTAGTGGAAGGAAGGTTTTTAAATAGGGTTCAGTGAGTGCTACCCATTTCATGGAGGAGTATTCTCAAGAGGGTGTTGGGAATATTGTGGTGTGTGGGGTGTCAAAAAATTCTCTTGAAGACAAAATTTTGGATTGTGGGGAGGATAGGAGGGTCCCAATTAGAGAGGAGGTTAAAAACTTGGAAAATTTTGTTGACTTGGAAACATCCCTTGCGGTGTCATTTTCTGAAGGGAAAGACAAAGAACAGTTCATCCCACCTGTTGGCCTCTAGGTTGAAGATCCTCCGATGAGCTATCATCAACGGAGGGGTTTGAATTGGGGCTTGCTGGATTTTAATCAGGCTTCGGGTTTGGCGAAGGAAGGATTAGATATCTTCTTCAACCTACTCATGTGGCTCATTCAAGAGGTCCAAGATCTTCATGGTAAATGTGATACTATAGCCCGTTGTAACATCCTTTGATGAGATATCTTCGAGGTTGAGGATATCTTCTTCAACCTACTTCCAGGTTGAAGATCCTCCGATGAGCTATCATCAAGGGAGGGGTTTGAATTGGGGATTGTTGGAGTTTAATCAAGCTTCGGGTTTGGTGAAGGAAGGATCATATATCTTCTTCAACCTACTCATGTGGCTCATTCAAGAGGTCCAAGATCTTCATGGTAAGTGTGATACTATAGCCCGTTGTAACATCTCCACTTTGAGAAGTTTTAGGGAATAAGATTCTATTTTTAGTATGGTCAGGTCATTGAACTCCACTCTCAACCAAGTGGCAAAGGATTTTTCCAAATGAAAAAAGACCATGATCCTAAGATTACTGCTCTGGAAAGGAACTTCTTGCAAATGCATAAGGATCTTAATTCCTTGATTAACCTTAGCAAGGATTCACTTGAGACTACGACTGAAGGGTTGGTGCTTCTAAATGAGAAAGCGAAAGAATGGACTGGCAAGTCCCTTTTCCATGACCCTTCGAAGTAGGTTTTGGATGAGGACTCTGAGAAAGGGAAGTAGGTTACTGATATGGGGGTTGGGTCGAGTGTTTGCACTCATAGAAAAACAAAGAAATGCAATGTGGTTCCTATGCAAGATGTTAAAGAAATCATGGAGATGCATGACAAGGTGATAACCAAGGATGTGGAGGCGGTGAGGATGTTAAAAGAGCTTCTTTAGTTGTTGTTTCATGTTTGTCTTTTTGTCAATTTTTTGTTGATGGACGACTGATTGTGGTTTAATCAACATTTTGGTTCTTGGGGTAGCATTACTGCTTTATCTCTTGTGTTTCCTTTTCTTTTGTATAGGGTTTCAGGCATTGTTCAAAACCTATTTTACGTTAATAAAAAATAGAGCAATTGTCGTGAAGGCTCCCTTAGGAAGTTGAGTTGGCTAGATCAGTTTTATATCTCAATTTTATTTGAACGATCGAGTATAAATAAATTGGATGCTTAGTTTCTAGATTCAACTGTGTGTATTTTTAATCACATTTTGTCATTATGGTATTTTTTATCATTATGAGAAAATTGTTTTTTCTTAAGAATTATAGTATTTTTTTTATCATTGATAGTATTAATTTACTTTGTATTTAGTTTTTCTTATTATTAGCTTGCTATTTTGAAATAGTTTTCATTTTATATTTTTGATTTCCTTTCGTGTTTTCTAATTTCTAAGTTTTGTTCTCTTTTTATCTTTATCTATTAGCTCTATATTATCTTAATTTTTTACTTTTCATTTAGTTTTTCTTAATATTATGGTATTTTTCATTATTAGTATTAATTTACTTTGTATTTATTTCAATAGCTAGTGGTTTAGCTTGGATTCTTAGTTTTAATTATTTTTTGTCTTTTGGTTGGCTTGTCTTTTTTTTGTATATCTTCATTTTGTTGTTTTATTTTTTATTTTTTCTCTTTTCCTCCACTCATCTTCCTCACCCTTTATAAGTCTTGATCTACATTCCTATATCATTTCTTTCCTCTTCCTGATGATGGATCACTGAGTGTGATCCGAAATATCTTTTTTACTCATATAATTAATTGTTGGCTAAAAAATACACATAGTTGAATCCATAAACTAAGCAGTGTATCGTTATGGACTGTGCAAAACTCACACCAACTATAAATAAATTGTTATTTAACACTTATTGAGGTATCTTGTTGTTAGTAATGTTATAGAATTAAATAAATCGTTATTTAACTCTTAATGATTTTTTTTTAGCTGTTAATAAAATAACAATATAAACAACAAAATGATAAGAATAAAAATAAAAATATAAAATATAAAATAAAAGACAATAGAAATACAAATAGAATAAAAAAAATAAGAATATAAATAAAATCAAAATACAAATAAAATAAGAGACTAAGTTCATGGGTCCTAAATCATTTTATTTTGTTTATATAATTATATATATTTTTTTTAATTTATATTTCTTATTTATATAATTGCATTTGTAAAATTCGCTTGGGCACTACTATTTTTTTTTCTTTTAAATAATTTACCACAACTACGAACTTAATCAACCAAATATCCTTCATCTAAATTTGAAGTGCTAATATCAAAAGTTCTTCATTCATCATTGCGATAATAAATCAACATCACAACTTATATGCTTCCACTCAAAAGTGTTGAGCTCATATAATTAGGATCATTACTAGACCCAAACCTAAACTTTGAGGGTTCATGGTGACCCTGCCTACGTATGGACCCTCATGGGAATCATAGGCTTCGTAGTTCGCCCAACAATATTAGAGGGAGTTCATTCTTTCCTCTTGCATGAGATCTCTAATCTCGTTTTTAGCCCATGTTTATTGATTAAGTACATTTAAGCTATCAGCTTAGTTGTTGTGTGGTATCACAACATGCCCCAAGACTGTAAGACTTAGGGACCCCAAGTGAAAACTAACACTTATGGCAGGTGCTGGCAAGTTGGAAAGACATTGGAAGTGGAAAGCAAAAGAGAAATCTTTCAAAATAAAACAATACTTCATAGTTTAAGTGTTTTGGGCATCAGGAATGAGGAATCGAGAAAGCCAAAAGTTTAAAAGGTAAAGCAAGGTATTGAGCAAAGCGTTCCGGTCCGGAAGCAAAGGTTCGGTAAATATGGAAATTCTGGTAAAAACCAAGGTCCGGGAAAATTATGGTTGAAAGCTGAAATACAGGGTGCCGGGTAACAATGCAAAGTAAAGTTTTAAAATTTTAATGTTATCCAAAAGGTTTGATGGTTAGGTAACTCGATTAAAAAAATAATTACACATGAATATATGATTTTCTTGAAAGTGTGCTATTTATGATGGATTTATGATAATGATGGTTTTATTTGCATGAGATTTTTTATAAATATTTTATAAGGGATTTAATAGGTGGAATTGGTGATTGTAGGAGAAGCAGATTGTGATGCAAAGTTTGGGTATGGACGGTCAGACAAATTTAGATAGTAGATATAATCATATCGAGGTCGGGCTACACATTTTGGGAAATTATGCGACGAAGGAGCTTGAGTTGTCAGAATACTAGGAATCTCAATATTATGCATGTGGTGAAGGAAAGCACTGACCTCCGAGGAAGCCCATTCGTGAGAGTAGAAGCCCGAGTTAGAACCGAAGAGTAGGAACATGATGATAAAGAAATCGTTCTAAATGTATGGGAAAGTTCCTACATTCTATCCAGATTCAAGTTATTATCTTGGCGATAATAAGAAGATGAAAGACCCAAAGGACATCAATGTGCAGATGAAGGTTGACCTCCGTTGACTTTATTTGCAATTCTTTTACCAGTTGACACATTCCACATGCCTTGCCATGATTTGTCCCTCAGATTCCCTCATGTATTTGTCTTATCCTATCCATGTCTTGTTTCTATAAAAGGATAGATGATACTCCTTTTTTAATTTAAGTTCATAATTTATGGATGTTGGAAGAGCCAAAACTTCTCTAAGTTTGGTTCTTTTTTCTTGTTTTTTGAATCATTCTAGATTAAAAACTTGTATGCACATAGAACTTAATCAATATCAGAGCCAATTTGAAAGCTACCTATATCACGTATCTTTTGTAGTTGATTTGTTTGTTCAACCAGACAAGACTGTATGTTGCGCCGTTTAAGGGTCATATATAACCTACTTAGTGTCCAAACTAAACCCCCTTTATTTAAAAGCTCACACTGTTTTATGCCTAGTTGTCAAGCAACCTGGTGAAGTATAAAACATTTTTCTTTGATTTGATTAAATCTTGGGGCATGCTTCTAGAATACTTGGGAGCAATTTTATTTTTCAAGTATTTTGATGCTTTATTTTAGATTAGATGTTAAATTTTAGAAAATATTCCAAAAAAGAGATGAATGAATGGAAATATTATTGAAAATATTTCATTTCTATGAAATTGTTGAATGCTTAAAGCTAAATCTACTTAAGTGATAGCAAAGTTGTTTGATATTCATGAATTATTATTGCAAATATATTGAATTCATGAAATTCTTGAATGATAGAACTAAAAATCTTCCATCTGATACTTATGATTATTAAAGAAACTGGAGATAACCATAGACCCATTGAGATTAACAACAGTATCACATCATACCCTAAAGTGAACCTAGTATGGTCAAGACCTGACTACCAGAGCCTTGGGATTAAGCTAAGTCAAACTTTCCCCTTTTACTCAGACCTTTAGGTTGCCTTGGTTCAGTCTTTCAAGTAAAGATAGGTTCTTCGTGGTTTACCTATGAGGATTTTATTTGCACTATTGTTATGACTAACATCGTCATCAACATGAATTGGTGCTAAAAGGAGGGCACTCATATCTTTCCCTCTGGGTTTTGTTTAGGAATTTGTATTGGTTCAGGGTTTGAAAAGAGCTTGTAAGATAAAAGTTATGCAAGCTGGTGCTTTGAAAATGGAAGTTGAAAAATTGTAGAGAATCCTTGACCGAAGATTACATCCTTTGAGTTTATTCACCTTTGGTAGAGTCACCGAGTGTAGAATTCATGATACAACTGACCACAGTGAACTCGATTGTGATTTTTTTTTAACTAGGGTATGTTTGGCCATGCATAAAGTGATTTCGTTAAGGGAAGAGGTTTTAACTACTAAAAGAAAGGAACCATTAATGAGAAATATTTTGAATTATGAAAAGGAATATAACCCTAGTAAAATTGAAAATGTTAAAAAATTAATCGATAAATCAAAATAGTTTGTTAATTGCAATTGCTATGAAGAGAATCATAAGGTTTTACAAGAAAATAGGCGAGAATCTCGAGATTCAGAAGTATTGCACCAAAAATGACGAAACAACAGTGATGAAAGATCATTCTTTTCACACGTGGAAAACATCAGTGAGGGGAAAGAGTGGGAAAATCAAGTGGGAGATGTGTGTTTTTCGTTCCAAACTGAAAATCCACAAGCTAAAAAGGGAAATTTTCTTGATTTAATGCAAGATATAGAGTATCAAGTTTTTACTTTTTCTCTCTCTGATAATAATATAAATTGTGATACTGCTTGGGCTAACAAATTTCGAAGGAAGACAGGGCCGAAGACATGAAAATATTTTGAGGAGAAGAAAATCAAGAAATGGATGCAGTTGTTCATGGAGTTGAACAGAGTGACGAAAAAACCACGAACCAAGACTGGAAGAAGGTAGAGTATTAACGAATCAGTGAAAGTGTGTGTAATCAACCTTTAATGAGATTGTTTTCATACATGTGAACCAATTTATTGGTAAGTATGCCTTTGAATTTACATATGTTAAACACAAAAAATTTAAGATAATTCATTGTTACAGTAGGAGGTTTGAAATTTATTCTAGTGAATTTAAAGATAAACTTGTTGTAATTCATACAAAAACAACAATGAAAATAGTTATAGAGCTTAAAATAAATTGATTAGTTAGGGTTAGTCATTTGTTAGAGTAAAATTTTGGTTAGTTAGGGTTAGTTTGCTTTTGTAGGGTTTGTTTTGTTGTTTTCATTTTTTTCTAGTTTGCCCTTCGCATTAGTAAATTTTGCTTAATTTTTCATACTCATGAGAGTAAATTCAAACATTGTGCTATGAAATGTAAAACAATAAAACCATACATAGTAAATACATGCTTTAAAAGGGTACGATAAAGCTATATATATATGTGTAGATTACATATATACATGAAAGTACTAAAATTCTTGTTGTAAAAGAGCAAAAAATAAAAAAAGAAGGGAGTTGAGCTGCAGAAAGGGCAACCATTCAGTCAATCTAGGATGCGTTGTCTGTCAAGGCCAAATATCCTACATAGGTAATTTCTTAGTGAACTTCAAAGTCAGGGGTATGGAGGTCAATTAGGGATGGCCGGAGTGGAACTACTTCTCCATGTTCCAGGAACCAAGGAATATTATCCATTGACGGGATTTCGATGGTCGGGTGTGCAACAAATAAAACAATATCCAGATTCCCCAAATATTTAGGCTGGACTATCATATTCGTAGCCAAGCGAACATCTTCGACAGGAAGCCCAAGGTCTAGGAGTGACACTACAAATCGAGAAGCCAAATCTAAATACAACCAGTAGTATGCTTTGGATTCTACAAATTGTTCCCCAAGGACTAAGCATAAGTTTGGCACAGTAAAGTTGGTAGTCTAAATGAAGAAAACATTGTGAAGCCTTTGAGTCGTGATACAACCTATGAAGCCATTCTAGCAGTGAGAGTAGGTCAAGCAAAATGGAGTATCAATAACTTGGAAGCAAGCAAGCACTAACAGAGAGAAAATACAAAATGACAATAAAGAAAGAAAAGCTAATGTGAGGAACTCAAGAGAAGTGCAAAATTTATAGAAAACCATGAGGAAGTTGCGGTACATAGTTGTCTAGATCGAAGTATTGGAAATCATAAGTGAGGTGGCAATTAGATGAGTTTCTCCAAAGTAGAATGTTAAACCAAATTAATTCTCACAATTGGTGACAATTTGCTTCAAAGTTGGTTAGTACGAAGATTATGAATCAAGCAAGTTAAAGAATTCAAAATTAATGGTGGTCATTTCATTATGTTTTTATTAAGCTTTATTAATCATGAAGGTGCCCATGTGTACAAAGTAGAAAGGAAAATGAAGCCGGTAAGGTAGCACACATCATCACCTAGAAAATTTGAAAGAAATGATACATGTGCATTGAGGCGTGTGAATTTAATGTAAAATAATATGATCATGTTTAAGTGTCATCATGACATTTCTGTTAGAGTTATCATACATTAGTTAATAATTAATTAATCTTTAATTGATTATTAGTCTAATTTATTCTTTGCACTTAAGCTAAACTTAGGAGTGCTTTTATGCTTTATTAATTGAGTTAATATTAGATCATTATGTCTCATCTCATGATGTAGACACTTGTCATGATCTGATCCCTTTCTTATTTAGGGCTTTGCTCTTATAAGCATTCAACCCTCATTGTAAATATTGTTAGTTTCTCATAGATTAGATAATATAACTGAAAGCACTTAAAATATTGCAACACATAAGATAATAAACACAACAAGATACCCTGGGAAAACCCTCCTCTTGAGGGAGAAAAACCCAGCAAATAATCCTCTTAAATAATATAGGAATAAGAGCAGAAATCTGCTTACAACTCAGGCCCAGCAATGGTCGAATTTGATACAGCAAATTGTCACACCTCTCCTAGATGCAAACAATACAAATGAATATGTTCTTCCTTGAAATCAGACTATTGCTACACAAGTGTGAACTTCTTCTAGGGCTGCGAATTGCTTGTGTGAACTTTAATGTGAAATGTACAAATGAGACCTTGTATATATACAATTGAAGCACCTCTTCAATTAGGTCGGCTCTCTTAGAGAGAATAAATAAACATAATAAATGCCAAGGGGGTTGGCCCAATATAAAACAAAATATGCGAACCTAAAGAGGGTCGGCCCTTATGTTAATTAAATCATTGACACTATAAATTAAATAACCGAAAGGCTATCATTTAATTTATGCCTTCTCCTTGAAGTGTGTGTGTTGGAAGAACAACCCTAAGCTGCTTTATAACATCAATACTCCCTTTCAGCTAGGGATGATACTTTTAGCTACACAAAACATATCACCTCATAGTGATACAGTAGCTTATCACCTCAATGTGAAAAGCAAATAAGATATCACCTCATCGTGACATCGGATATCACCTCATCATGATATCAACCATCATGGCTACCTCCATAGATGGTATGTACAAGTGCTCATCACTTAATGTGATGTAGTCACCTCAATGTGACTTTCACCATGGCTCCTTCAGAGGGTGAAACACAAGTACAAATAAATCATACGGACTCCCTCACGTGATGTCATGGAGTCACACACATGACATCCACCATGGCTCTCCCAGAGGGTGGAACAAGGGCTTTCACCTCAAATCTCTCTCAATAGAGAAATGCATTATCAAGGGCTTGCACCTCAAATCTCTCTCAATAGAGAAATGCATTAACAATTCTGAAGATCACTGATACTGAGACTCCTTCTCAGTCAAGGCTGCATTCTCCACCATACCAAGCTTTTCTCGAAAGTACAAAAACTTGATTCTGGAGAGAGGCTTGGTGAGAATGTCTACCGTCTACTCATTAGTGCTGATATACCTCAGCTGTATAGCTTTCCTCAATACCATATCTCTGATATAGTGGTATGCTTACTTTATCATGAAACCCATGGAAAGACAAAAAGCTTCTTAAAGCTTTGATTAACACAAGGGATGACAGTTGGCTTCAATACTTATTTAACCAATCCTATAAGGAGCTTTCGAAGCCACACTGCTTCTCGAGTTGCCACACAAACTGTAATGTACTCAGCCTCTACTATACTTAGTGCCACAAAAGACTTGCTTCTAGCTATACCAGGATATCATCGTAGACCTCAACTGAAACAACATCCAGAGCAACACAACCATCTTCTTTAGGTTCACTAGGCTCCCTCTGAATCTTCAATCACTTGCATAACCACTTGACCTCATTGCCTGCAACGCTTGCCTTAGAGAAATGGTTTCCAACGCATACCTCTGTAGAGATTCAAGGTTGTCCTCTTTGACCGCATCCCAGATCACTCTATTCTGAATAGGTTTACGGAGCTACCAATCCAGGTTGACCTGACTTGAGCAATTCAGAACTCAACTACTAAAGAGGTACTTCAACAATTTAACATCTGGCCTTGCAACACTGCAACCCATACTTATTCTCAATGGGTCATAGAACTCCCTTTTAAGGTTAATTCTTCCTTTTCTAAAAGATGTTTTCAGCTAATCACTTAGTCTCATAGCTACAAGTAGAGTCTCCATCCTTCAACCTATAGGATGCATCGAGCTCTTCTTGAAAGAAATCTCTTATGCTTCTTGATTTATCCTGAAAGCATTAAGAAGACATTACTAATAGATCATGGGACTCAACTATCTCAAATAGACGTACCATAACTAGGAGCATACATGATTGACTATCTCAATAGCATGAATTAGTAGCTACAAAACAATTCATAAACATTATTCAACCATGCAATACTTATCTCATAGGATTCAAAATCTCCTCAGTAATAGATAATTAATTCATCAATCATGACATGTCTTTCTTTCAATTTCTTGGAAGAGCTAATCTCAAAAGACAATCTTCACAATTTAGCATGATACAACTTGCAATGAATAAATCTAAAGAATCTTATCGCAGTGATCACTATTTACTGGTCGCACATAATCCTAAGTAAATAATGTCAAATTTGAACAACTCAACAAACTGAATTTTAGCCTAGAATGGTAAATACAATCAAAACAAAGAATACTTATCTCTTAAATATTGTGAAGGGTGGACACAGTACGATATGCTGCTCTTGCGCTTAGTACACAACCTTTACAGCTTGAACATAGGCCCATGACTAGAGTAGAAATTCACTATAATCATTTTGGGAAGAGATACCAATCACATCCGCAAATGAAGCATGTTGATTAGGCCCGGTAGGGAAATCCTTCGCATAGTGACCAAATTTGTCACATCTAAAGCATTGAACATGAGAGAGGTCCCACTTCTTCTTGAATGTAGGAGCACCATCTGACCCATTTTCTCGATTCCTCTTGAAGAATCCTTTCTTCCAAACTTTTCCTTTCTTCGATGAATGAGAGGTGGGAACATGTAAATCTTCATTCTTTGAACTTTGACCAATGTCTCTAGCCGCCAACCTCGACTCCTCTTGAATGCAGTCAACCCTCAATTGATCAAACTTGGGAAGTTTCGATCTCGCACTGGTTCCTTGAATGTAAGAGTCCCAAGATGAAGGAAGACCATTAAGAGCCAACATGGTCAAATCTTTGTCATCAACAATATGACCAATGGTAGAGAGCTGATCTGTCGATTCAGAAATCTTCATGAAGTAGGTGATGAAAAATTCTCCTTCCGCCATCTTAACATGATGTAGTTGTTGCTTCAAGGCTAGAGCATGAATGGTGTTGTTGATTTCATACATCTCTTCCAACGTTTTGAACATATCCCTTGCTGTCTTCAACTTGGAGACAATCGGAACAATATGATTTTTAACGGAATCAACCAACACTTTCTTTGCCCTAGTATCTTTCTTCCTCCACTGTAGCTTCTCTTCTTCCTCAGGTTCAGGGACTTCTATTTTCACAAACTCAGTGAAATCATTCTCTTCCAAGGTGAGCATGATCCTAAACCTCCATGATGTGTAGTTAGAATCTCCTTCAAGTCTATCCTCAATTTTCAAACCATTCACCATCTTGAAAAAAATTAGAGATAGACGGAAAAAGATTAAGGAAAGTGCTACAAAAAACAAATCTGATCTCGATCTTTTTCAAACCTGGCTCTAATACCATGTTAGTTTCTCATAGATCAGATAATATAATTGAAAGCACTTAAAATATATCAACACATAAGATAATAAACACAACAAGATACCTTGGGAAAACCCTCCTCTTGAGGGAGAAAAACCCAACAAATAATCCTCTTATATAATATAGGAATAAGAGCAAAAATTTGCTTACAACTTAGGCCTAGCAAAGGTCGAATTTGATACAAAAAATTGTCACACCTCTGCTAGATGTAAAAGATACAAATGAATATGTTCTTCCTTGAAATCAAACTGCTGCTACACAAGTGAGAACTTCTTCTAGGGCTGCAAATTGCTTGTGTGAAATTTAATGTGAAATGTACAAATGAGACCTTGTATATATACAATTGAAGCACCTCTTCAATTAGGTCGGCTCTCTTAGATAGAATAAATAAACATAATAAATGCCAAGGGGGTCGGCCCAATATAAAACAAAATATGCGAACCTAAAGAGGGTCGGCCCTTATGTTAATTAAATCATTGACACTATAAATTAAATAACCGAAAGGCTATCATTTAATTTATGCCTTCTCCTTGAAGTGTGTGTGTTGGAAGAACAACCCTAAGCTGCTTTATAACATCAACAAATATCTCTCATATATTATCTAGAGCTTTCATATCTTCTTGAAAGTCTCTTTTGTAGCTTTTTCTTGTTAGGGAATATTGCACATATTGTTTGTAGATCTCTTGCGTGGAAGGTTTATTTGTTTGTTGTTTGATCCCGTGGCTTGTGATTTTGTCCTTGTTTCACAATTCTAACAATGATGAGAGTTGTAAGAACCCACCACCACAAAAATAATTAGTTACAATTGAGTGTTCCAAGAGGGTTGTTGTTGAGGATGTTGAGAATTTAGTGAATGAAAATGTAGCATCAAAAAGTGTCACCACATGATGAGAGTTATGATAATTATTTCAATCAATAATAAAGATGCATATGAGTAACTAAACAACCATCTTAACAAAGGAACTAAATATCTAACTGTAGACACCTAAAAATTTCTTAAATATAAATTGAGTTTGTGGCATGGCTTAACTGCCTCTCGTGGATTCATTAACTTTGGGGGTTATATCAGGCATTAACAGGTCAATATTTTGGTGCAACGACAACTGTCTATTACAATCATAGCTGGTCATTAATCTAAATTAATCTCCCTATTTCTAACTCTCACATGTTATATGATGTTATCATACCTTCATATAATCCCACAAAAAAGGGGTGCTCCAAGTCTTCCATATTTACCCATCTTTGGGCGATTTACAACTCATCAACAAATAATCAACACATGGAATTAGACTCTTTTCAAAAATTACAATGCCTCATTTGAGGTGGAGCACAAATATTAAATAAAATATAATTAAAATATGATACATAATTATGAAAAATGCCAAATAATTAAATAATTAAATTGAGTACTTGCAAAGGTTGAGACACCATAATTTTTAACAATATGTACCACATGTAAGAGGAAGATAGAGAGGGGAAACAAAAGAGAGAAAATAGATAGAGAAGAAAGTGAACATATAGAGTGTGAGATATAGGTTTGAACAAAATTATGAGAGATATAGACATGAGATATAATATATATTAGAGAAGGAATTAATATTGAGATACTAAATATTGTATATCACAAATATATATAATTAATTTATAAATATATTATTAATATATGATAGATTATACTATATGGCATGCTAACAAAATTAATGTATATATGCATATATTTTAATTTATTTTATATACACTTTATTGTACTTATAATCTATAACATTTATCTATAATCTATCACACTAGTTCTAATCCTCCTCTAACCCCTTTACATTGGGTATACAATATAAACTTGAAGAGCTTACACCTATATTTTAGGTTTATATTCCCTATTCTACTAACATTTGTGTTTCATTGTTAGGACCTTGGTATGAGAAGGAGGAAAAAACTTAAAGGGAAAGGGTTACAATAATACAAAATTTAACAACCAAATATTATAGATAAAAAGGAAACACATTTGATTTTGTGTGGTAGTATACACTAGGTCCTATCCTATGGGAGGGGTTAGGAACTTAAGGGACAATGAATGGAAAGGGGGGATCTTGAAGAGATGTGATCACTAAGGGTAGGCATAAAATAATCTATTAAGGATGATAAAAGGTTTAATGAAATTTTAAAACCAAAAAATATATGAAAAAATGAGATAGTAAGAAGTTGAGAAACATTGTGGAATAAATTAATATGGCTATAGAAATGATCATAGAAGAGAATACATTAAAACAAGTATAGGAAGGATATGATGAGGGAAGCCAATTTGGAGCATGCTAAGAGGGTTTTTATTGATAATATTGAGGATGATTGTTAGAGTTATCATACATTAGCTAATAATTAATTAATCTTTAATTGATTATTAGTCTAATTTATTCTTTGCGCTTAAGCTAAACTTAGGAGTGTTTTATGCTTTATTAATTGAGTTAATATTAGATCATTATGTCTCATCTCACGTGATGTTGATACTTGTCATGATCTGATCCCTTTCTTAAATGATCATAGAAGAGAATAAATTAAAACAAGTATAGGAAGGATATGATGAGGGAAGCCAATTTGGAGCATGCTAAGAGGGTTTTTACTGATAATATTGAGGATGATTGTTAGAGTTATCATACATTAACTAATAATTAATTAATCTTTAATTGATTATTAGTCTAATTTATTCTTTGAGCTTAAGCTAAACTTAGGAGTGTTTTATGCTTTATTAATTGAGTTAATATTAGATCATTATGTCTCATCTCATGTGATGTTGATACTTGTCATGAACTGATCCCTTTCTCATTTAGGGTTTTGCTCTTATAAGCATTCGACCTTCATTGTAAATCTCTCTTGGATATTATCTGAAGCTTTCATATCTTCTTGAAAGTCTCTTTTGTAGCTTTTCCTTGTTGATGAATATTGCACATATTGTTTGCAGATCTCTTGCGTGGAAGGTGTACTTGTTTATTGTTTGATCACGTGGCTCATGGTTTTGTGCTTGTTTCACAATTCTAACATGGTATCAGAGCATGGATTAAACAAACCCCTTTTCGATTTATGATATTTTTCTCCTTTCTTAAGGATTGATCTCTTTGTAATTATTCAATTCTAGTTAATGCATTTTTTGCTTCATGTTTGCAGAGCACCATTCTTGTGTCTCTTGATCTCCTTTGGTGATAGGTTATTTTCTTGTAGGTGTTCATTGGGATCTGTGAGGTTGGATTATCAACTTCTACATGGTATCGGAGCTATCAGTTTCCTCTCTTTTTGTTAGAGAATTGTATTTTCAGTATGTAGTCCTTTTTTGGACATTATGGGCTCACATTGCATATATTTATGATAATGTAAATACACTAAAATAAAGTTCCACAGCTGGTGTATTGTGGGATCTTGCACATCAGTTTGTGCCTTATTGTACTCGCACTATGATATAAAGTGTTATAAAGGTTGATGTTTGCCTTTTTTTTACCTTCATACCTTTCTCATGCGTGTGTGAATTTTGTTTGTACACCCTTTATATCTGCTTTTACTTTCATGTCTTCATATTTAGATGTTCTTGGTTCTTTATCATGCACTACATTCAGGCATTCAATTTTAGTGTATTTGTCATACCTCTCCCTTGTCAGCATTATGGGGGGTTTCTACTATTGGTGCTAATGCTTCCTTGGTTTCACAGTGGAGTGAGCTATGTATATGGTAAATTTGTTTCTATGTACTAGGAGGATGCAATGGCTAGTTACCCATGTGTTTCGGTGAGATGAAACACTTACCATATGTACACTTTTGCATTCCTATTTCTGGAGGTGACCTTCCATTTTTCACATGATCAGTTCTTCAAAATTTTGGTACTTTTTCCATTTGTATCTTCAAGTTCTACGTGTTTGCCTTTATTTTCCATCCAATTCAAGTAGTGTCATTGAGGGAACTCATGCAGATCCTCGTCTTCTTGATCCTGATCATCATTTATTTCAGCGAAGGTTTTTCTTTTTGCATTTCAACAGTCATTCTTCGATGGTGTTTTCAGCTTCTTCATGTTTCAGTGGTGTTCTTTTTGTTCATCCTTTGTTCCCATCTTTTGGGACAACATTGTCTTGTTTGGAGGCTTCTTCAATCCTTCACTTGGATTTCATCTCTTTTTGGAGTAGAGTTTTTTCCATGAGGTTTTCTGTGTTTCTCCACATTATAAAGATCTTCTATTTGTACATGGGTACCTTTTTGGCCTTGTTTGTTGGGACCCATCATCATGCATTCTTTTTAGGGTTTTTAGCTTCTCCCTAAGTTCATCTTAAAGGGGGGTGTTAGAGTTATCATACATTAGCTAATAATTAATTAATCTTTAATTGATTATTAGTCTAATTTATTCTTTGCACTTAAGCTAAACTTAGGAGTACTTTTATGCTTTATTAATTGAGTTAATATTAGATCATTATGTCTCATCTCATGTGATGTAGACACTTGTCATGATCTGATCCCTTTCTCATTTAGGGCTTTGCTCTTATAAGCGTTCAACCCTCATTGTAAATATCTCTCAGATATTATCTGGAGCTTTCATATCTTCTTGAAAGTCTCGTATGTAGCTTTTCCTTGTTGATGAATATTGCACATATTGTTTGCAAATCTCTTGCATGGAAGGTGTACTTGTTTGTTGTTTGATCATGTGGCTCGTGGTTTTGTGCTTGTTTCACAATTCTAATAATTTTTGATCCATTAATATGGTGCAACATTGTCAAAATGCAATTGCTAGCCGAGTATTTAGTAGTTTCCATAAAATTGAAATGGAAGGGTGGTAACTAATGGTTCTAAATTTAGATTTAAATTTGGTGATTAAATTGTTTGCTACTAAATTTTAACTTATGCATATATCTTCTAACATATAGCAAGTTGCAGTTAGCTAGGATTTGACATAAAAGTGGTAAAGTTTAGTCGATAATACACACCAACAAGGAATAATTAAATGAGTTTTTGGGAAATAGTGAAATGATGAAGGGATTTGCATTGAATGAAAAATCAAAACGTAACTTGTGCTACCATTGTATTTCCCAACCCAATAAAGGGCTTTATTGCTTGCAAGTTGAAATATTAAAAAAGTTAAAATGAACTATCAAAAGTTAAAATGAGCTATCAATGAAATATTAAAAAAAAAAGATCAACTCTTTAGGCTATCAAATATCTCTATCGAGGCTATAGAAGCCTAGCTGGTAGTAGAGTTATATTTGGGGGAATTACAGAGATAACCTTACCCAAGCTATGGATGCTTGACTGGTAGCAAGGCTCTATCCATGGTTGGCTTTGGAGGATTATCAAATTATGTAGTTCAATGTCAATGAACTAATTTTTTTCACTAAGTTCTGAAAACTAAAATTAATCAAAACACACATTGATATTTTTGGAGAAATTTTACTATTTTTATGTTAGAATCTAGGTAAATGTAAAGAGTCGATGTTTTAAAATCTACATAAATTATAATTTAGGACTGGTGATTTAATCTCAAGTTTTGATTTAAATTTGGTTTTATTGGTTGCAAGTTGTTGTGTGGTCTCACAACACGCCCCAAGACTGTAAGACCTGGGGACCCCAAGCGAAAACTAACACTTATGGCAGGTGTTGGCTAGTTGGAAAGATCATTGGAAGTGGAAAGCAAAAGATAAATCTTTTAAAATAAAAGAGTACTTCATAGTTTAAGTGTTTCGAGTACCAAGAACTAAGAACCGGGAAAGCTAGAAGTGTAAAAGGTAAAACAAGGTGTTGAGAAAAGCATTCCAATTCAGGAGCAAAGGTTCGGTAAATATGGAAGTTTCGATAAAAGTCGAGGTCCGAGAAAATTATGGGTAAAAGCTGAAATACTGGATACCGAGTACCAGGTAACAATGCAAAATAAAGTTTTAAAATTTTAATGTTATCTGAAAGATTTGATGGTCCGGTAACCCGATTAAAAGAATAATTACATGTGAATATATGATTTTTTTGAAAGCATGTTATTTATGATAATGATGAATTAATGATGGTTTTATTTACATGAGATTTTTTATAAATGTTTTAAAAGGGATTTAATAGGTGGAATTGGTGATTGCAGGAGAAGCAAATTGCAATGCAAATTTCGGGTTGGCAAATTTGGATCACGGATAAAATCATATTTAGGTCAGGCTACACATTCTGAGAAATTATGTGAAGGAGAAGCTTGAGTCATTGAAATATTGGGAATTCCGGTATTACGCATGTGGTGAAGGTAAGCACCAACCTCTAGGGAAGCCCATTCTCGAGAGTAGAAAGCCCAAGTCAGAACTGAAGTGTAGGAACAAGATGATAAAGAAATCGTTTTGAATGTATGGAAAAGTTCCTACATACTATCCAGATTCAAGTTATTATCCTGGGGATGATAAGAAGATGAAAGACCTGAAGGACATCAACGTACAGATAAAGGTTGACCTCCGTTGACTTTGTTTTCAATTCTCTTACCAGTTGTCACATTCCATGTGCCTTTCCATGATTCATCCCTTGGATTCCCTCTCATGTATTTATCTTATCCTATCTGTGTTCTGTTTCTATAAAAGGCGAGAGGATACTCTTTTTTAAGTTAAGTTCAAAATTTGTGGATGTTGGAAGAGCCAAAACTTCTCTAGATTTTGTTCTTTTTTCTTGTTTCCTGAGTCATTTTGGATTAAAAAATTGTATGCACATAGAACTTAATCAATATCAAAGCCAATTTGAAAGCTACCTATCTCATGTATCTTTTGTAGTTGGTTTGTTTGTTCAACCAAACAAGACTGTATGCTACCCGTTTAAGGGTGCATATAGAACCTACTCGGTGTCCAAATTAAACCCTCTTTCTTTAAAATCTCACACAAAATCTGGTTTGTGTGTTCAACTAGACAAGACTGTATGCTGCACCATTTAAAGGTGCATATAGAACCTACTCGGTGTCCAAACTAAACCCCCTTTCTTTAAAAACTCACATGGTTTTATTCCTAGTTGTGAAGCAATCTAGTGAAGTATACAACGATTTTCTTTGATTTGATTAAATCTTGGGGCATGCATAGAGAAAAGTGGAGAACAATTTTATTTTTCAAGTATTTTGATGCTTTATTTTAGATTAGATGTTAAATTTTAGAAAATGTTCCAAAAAAAGAGATGAATGGATGGAAATATTGTTGAAAATCTTTGTTTTCTATGAAATTACTGAATTCTTAAAGCTAAATCTACTTAAGTGATAGCAAAGTTGTTTGATATTCATGAATTATTATTGTAAATCTATTGAATTCATGAAATTGTTTAATGATCAAACTAAAAATCTACTATCTGATACTTATGATTTTTAAAGAAATTGGAGATAACCATAGACCCCCCTAGATTAATAGTTATAACACATCATACCCTGAAGCAAACCTAATATGGTGAAGACCTGACTACTAAAGCCTTGGGATTAAGCTAATTCAAAGTCAACCTTTCCCCTTTAACTCAAACCTTTAGGTTGCCCTGGTTCAATCTTTCAAGTAAATATAGGTTCTTCATGGTTTGCTTGCGAGGATTTTATTTGCACTATTGTTGCGACTAACATCGCCATCAACATTAGCCAATTATAATATAATGGTAATAACTTTGCCATCAAGTGTTGGGTCCATATAAAACATTACCACTCATTAGTGTGCAAACATTCACATTATTCACAAAGGGCATATCATACCATAATCCAAAAGATCATACATAATGATTTTCACGAGGATACTTCCATATATACAAGTTGACTAGCTCATACATATCCCAAGTAGAACACTAACTAGATCATACATAGATCACAAGTACAATTTTAATTAGCTCATATGTACATCACAAGTACAATAGTGTCTGGTTCATACACATATCACATTTACATTAGTGACTAGTTGTATCATACATCACAAATACACAGTAATGAGCTCTAGCATACATCACATACATAGTGACTAGATCCAACTTACATCACATATACACAACGACGAGCTCCAACATACATCACAAATATACAGTAATGAGTTCTATTGTGCATCACAAATACACAATAACGAGCTCCAACATACATCACAAATACATAATGACAAGCTCCAAAATACATCACATATACATACTGACGAGCTCTAACACACATCACAAATACACAATAATGAGCTCCAACATACATCACAAATGCATAGTGATTGACTAGCATATCCACAATGGCTAACTAACACATGTTCATAATGCATACTAGATAGAAAATAATATTGGTGTAGTGTGCACTACACCGTAGGTCCCATCCTTTCCTTTCTGTCTTTTACACCATCAAATAATTGAAAAGACGATTCAATACATCTCATACTACAACAGGGGTCCGCCCTCAACCCAACAATGCCAAGTATACAATATGACAACTAGGAAGGGGATTCAGTGCATCACATACTACATCATGAGTTCGTCCTCCACCTCAAGGATTTCCATAAGTAGTGAACCTACCATAACTAGACAATGGATTTCAACCTCAATCACCTATAGGTCATCGACAACAAGTTTGTCCACCCAAGAAGATGTAAGTCCCAACATAGACCACCTTGTTCCTTAATGATATTATCAACTATCTTCTTCAGAATCTCAGGTAACACTTCGCATTAGTCACTTTTGTGCTCTTAGTGATTGTCAATGAACCCCCTTGATACAACAGTTAGAACTAGATTACCTTTACTCACATGGATTGGTCCCTACTCGTGTAACTGTTATTGTATCATAACTAGGGTAGCCCATAACAACCTTCACCTTTGTGAACTAGGTAAATTCTAGTTATTCCCTAGCAGTAGCCCAAACATCGATCAAATATCATAGAGGTTCACACTTGGTTGGGTCATACATAACATGAATCACAATAAAAATCAACAGATACATGGGCCTATACATAGAGACTTAGATAGATATGGAGTTGGGTTTCACAAACACATAAATGTTACACTGAACAAATATGAGATGGTCTTTAGAAAACATATATACATATAATAAAATATCAATTATAAAGTGGTCATTCTCTTACTTCATTCAACTTACTATTGAAAAGCACATCATGCATTAAATACAAGTTATTAGATTCGTTAACTCGTTTCATACTCATTCGGGGCCCATTTTAACCTCAAATTGAAATTTACGGAGGAGGAAATGTCAAAGCAATTAGAAACAAACCTAAACCCTGAAGTTATTCCCCTAAACCGTCCCCCTTTGAACTTGAGGTCACAAAGACATCCTTAATTTTCCCAAGGATCGGCTATGTACCCACTTCCAAATAGATCAAAGTAATATGTATTTCTCCTTACAAGGTATCTCAAGGATACCTACACATTGGTTCCCAATTGAGCAAACCTATACCACGACACTTTTTCCAAGTACATCAAGATTGGACCTCACTGCCATTATGATTCTTAATTTGACATGACCATTTGACAATCTGATATAGATATCGTTGAAGATCATATAGTATTAATTATAAACTTATTCAAGTATTAATCAATACTTAAATCTTATTGGCAACAATATATCCATTATATCAACATATGAAAATATAATCCCAATATTAATATTATTAATAATATTCATAATGTTGTAATCTTCTTTATCCTATGGTGCAACCCCATATTCTTAGAATAGTCTAGTTCATAGGCTTTGTTATTTATACTAATTATGACCTTGATGGTCAACAACAAGGTCTCAAGATATGTTGGATAGTAGGATCTCATAAGGTTTATCTCTTAATCTCAATAGAATAATCAAATTAAATAACAATTTCCTTCCATTTAGTATGTAGTCATATTATGGGTAACTGCATCTATAATATCATTCTTTCATTCACATGATAATTCCCATATCAAGGTTCTCATACTTAAGGGGTTGAAAATCATCATGTAGTCATATTAAACATTTATCCTCAAATCTAAGGTAGATCACCAAGAGTATCAACTTGCAACATTAAATGTATGCATAGTACAATGTGGTTATAATGCCACTAACACATCCTCATTTCTTAAATTATTATGCAACCATAATCCAATACTCGGATTAGGTAATCATATTCCTAGTTCATAATATATAAAGAGGTTCATATACCTTTGTTATTAACCCAACTTATTCTATGTAAAACATTAAGGTAAGAATATACACCATCTTCCTCTTTATAGTAAGAAGTTCAAGCCTTTGTAAAATGATAATTTAATCGTGAAGGATTATCTTGTAATATAAAGGTGGTTTGGTTTAGGTAAGTAGAAAATCCCAAATATTTAGGTCTTTTAATAAACTTCATTCGATAACCATCAAGGCCACACTTCCCTTTTACTAAGTTGATAAGGTTTGAACCTCTAAAGTATACACGATTGCATGTTACTAGATCATAACTTATTTATATCCATACACTTGGACAATAATATTCACCCATATTCCTAACCTAGTACGAGTACAAACTTGGTCAGACACACATAAACATTAATTTATTATCTCGATTAACAATATCTAATGATTAATTTTTGACCTTACACTTTATTTGAATTATTCACATTTAAAATATTTATAATCAATGCTAAACCTCCTAAACCAAATATCTAGGTCATTCCACAATAATGGGTTACACTTTTTGACCAAACTTGACATTGAAATCAAGATTTTGAACTAAATCTTCACTTTTTGACACCTATAGTAGCTAAACTATTAGGAATTTTAAGATGATGCGAATTAGTGATTTGTGAGATTTTGTCTGTAGATTCTAAATGTATTTTTTTAAATGGAATTAAGTTGTAATTTTTTTGCATCTCCTTTGATAACTATTTTTTAATAGTAAACAACATTTTAAAAAAGTGATGTGCATTATGTCATGCATAACTTTTTTCTGCAAAGGATAAAATTCTGATTCTTTTGAATCTAGTTTGGTAACATCGATATCTAGTGCTTGCATTTAGTTTCATAATGTTTTGTTGAATATTTTTCTTTTAATTGGGTGATCCCACAATACTGTGTCTCATTTTTTGGCCAAGATGGACATTTATATCATAATTTTTAATTGAATCTTTATCTTCTGAGACCTATAGTAGATAAGTCGTTAAGAATTTGAAGACGATGCAAACTAGCGATTTGCGGCAAATTTTGTATAGATTCTAAGTATATATTTTTTAAATTTTTCTAAAATAAATCACGAATCATTCAACATATCCTTTAATAACTAGTTTTAAATAGAAAAAAATATTTTCAGAAAGTAATGTTTGTGTCTTCCAACATAACATTTTTTTTATAAAGGATAAAATTTTAATTTTTTGAAATATAGATTCTCAACATCAATATCTAGGGAAAGGATATTTTTTCATAATTTTTTGTTACACATTTTTTTTTCAATATCTAGGGAAAATCTTAGTTCTTTTAAATCTCGACAACCTATTAATAATTGGTTGGTTATGGGGGATTTCAATACCCCTTTACACATGACTATGAGAAAAAGGGAGGGTCCCAGATTGTATACTGGGACTCATACACTAGGTGGGGAGATTTAGTCCCAGATTAGGGTTTCTGGACAGGAACTGAAATCTAGCAATGTTGACTCAAGATCTTCAGAAATTTGGAAAATTGCCTCCACTAGGACTCATATGCCAGAATTGGCGTACCAGTCTTGCTTTGCTTTTTCAGAGGATCAAGATTTGAATCTACTCTTCAATCTCTGCTCTGTCTTCTCAACTTGATTTCTGGATTTGAAATGTTGAACCCTACTTTGTAGGTGTCTTTTAATGATCTTGTAAATAAGGTGACAATTATGACATCATTGTAAACTTGAAAACTTCTTTCCAATCCTACTCTTCAATGTGCCTCCAACCTAGACTTGCAAATCACAGACTAAAGAGAGGGAAAAATGTTGTTTTGTTAGTAGAAAGAGGTTTACCTTGGTCAAACCTCATTTTGGTAACCAAACCTTAAAATGGAATGAAATAGAAAAGATGAATGATAAATGAACAAAATGATATGTTTTAATTCACCAAACCCTAGAAATAAAGGCCGCAAACATGTATGAAATGGCTCCAATGCATGTGGATCTTGAATCTTGCTTGAATGTTGTAGATCTTAACTTGAATGCTTGCTTGAATCATAAAACCCTACATCACAATTGTTAGCTCAAAAACAAACATGATGCATGATGAATTTGACATGATGCTTGATACTTGAATAATGCTACAAAATGCTTGATAATCACTCAAACTAAATGCTCTTGTAGACTCAAATTTTCTATAAGGATGCTTATTCAACTTGCTAGATCACTTGATTGCTTGTTAGGAGAAAAATGAGTGAAATAACCTTGTATTAATACTTGTTTATGCCAAATTCCCCAAAATTACAACACTACAAGCTGACATTAGATCAAATTGAATTGAATTTAGGTTTAAGACACATGAGACTCATACGCCAGAAGTGGCGTATGAGTCCCATTAGACTAGGCTATAGGGCACATTTTTCAAGAAATTCCTAGATTAATGTGAAATCTAAACTGGGGCCCCAAAACTTAGGTGGGAATCATATGCCCAAGGTTGTGTATGAGTCCTGAATCACTAAATATGGGTCATACAATCCAAAAACATTAATTTCTAATTGGTCATTACATATGTGTTGGGATTATCCTCAGAAAGATGCATTAACTAAGGCTTGTGGATGCAAAATAAGGCCAATTAAAGCATAAAGAAGCCCAATTAATTAATAAAAACCCTAGATTAGCGTGAAAGTTTAATATAACACTTTACAACACCCTAAATAAGGCACAATTAAGTTCATTCAATCCACAAGGTTCCAAACAAGTGTGAAAATATAGAGGGATACATTTTTCTACACTACAGTAGGAAATATTAATTATAAATTATTTTCCAATTACACCTTATGCATCCAAGGGAATTTTCTAAGAGTTTTAAAGAAATATAAAATATACATAAGATTGAAAGGTAAATGAGGCCTTAGTCCTAACATTCTCCCACTTAACATTATACATTGTAAATGCATCCATAGGAAATACAAATAAAATTAAGTACAAGAATCAAGGACCATGCAATTCATACACCAAGAGAGGTTATCCACAGTGATTGTCTTCACAAATGATTCTACAATATTATCTATTTGAGTGTAAACCTTATCTAACAAGACCTTATCACTCTAAAACATTTCTCATGATTAGTACAAGTATGATACATGGGATTACTAGAAAAATAAATAGCACTGTTACTATCACATCCAATTCTAACAATCCTACAATAAAAATTAGCACTATAAAACATCTTTATATACAAACTACCTCCTTAGAGGTATGTCTAATAGCCATATGTTCTACTTTGAAAGTGGACAAAGCAATAATAAAATCCATTTTACTCACCCAATCACTACATACATCCAAAAAAAAAAGAACATTGCCACTAATGAATCTCCAACTATCTAAGTCACCTTCCCAATCTTCATCAACAAATCCCTTTATGTCCAATGACTTTTCTACATCAACATTACCATGATAACATAAAAATATCTTCAAGTAGATCTTTCATCATCAAATTCCATATATCATAATCAATATCATTGAATTTCTTAATATCCATACAAAAAGTAGAAGTCATTGCTTTCAATTTTTTTATAATCTACAAAACCACACAATACAAAATATCCCACAACTACAAAAAAATTCAACATATAATAGAAAGGTATTCCTCTCTATGCAAAATTATTATCTCTCATAAAAAAATGTTGAGAAACAAGGTGAAACTACTACAATAAAATATCTTACAAGTGTATGAAAATGTGAAATATAATAATCTATCCAAAGATTACCATATTATGACAATGTGATTGTATAAAATTAGCAATAAAAATAAAATCAAAAAACCAGATGAACACATGATTTACATGGTAAAACCCCTTTGAATACAAAATTTCACATGAAAAAGAAAAAAATTATGTATTAATCTTCAATAAAGAAATACATCCAACAAACTAACAAACAAAGTCTCTCTCGATTTCTGCCTCGCCAAAACCTTTACATATTGCTCTAGTAATTCTTTCTCTTTTTCATAATCTCCCATTGACATTCCATAGACTTACCTTTTCATTTCTTTCATTTAAATTTGTTCTTCTATTCTTGCTTTATCTGTGAAAATATTTTTGAAATTTGTCTTATTCCATGTTTTTAGTTGGGACTTTCACTTTACATAATTCAATTTCCTTGATAGTTGATGCATTTGGGATCCCCTCCTCTGATTCCTCAACCCACCATTCTTGCATTTGTTTTGTCAACCCCTTTTCCCTTACCTACATATTTTTGAACATGAAAATCGACCTGGAAATGATCAGAACCAGCCAGGGTTAAAATATTTGATTCGATTGTTATAGAGATTTGGGACCAATCCCCCACTAGCATGAATTTGGCTAGACATTTCATGATGCATGTAAAGCCCTTTCTCCTATTTTTCCAAGAGCATTTTTGCCATTTTTTGGCATTGCCTTGCAGATTGTTGGCATTGGTGAATCTTACAAAATCCAACTGCACTTGTGTAACACTGGTTAACCCGCCACATTTCTCACTAATTGATGGTGTGGCATTAAAATCTCCCTCTAAGCT
Organism: Sequoiadendron giganteum; assembly: GCA_007115665.2. Lineage (NCBI taxonomy): Eukaryota > Viridiplantae > Streptophyta > Pinopsida > Cupressales > Cupressaceae > Sequoiadendron > Sequoiadendron giganteum. Next base: position 473,575,179 of record CM021107.1, on the reverse strand, counting down.
TAGTTTTTCTCCTTGTAGAGTGTGCATGATATTGGTTAGTTTCTCCCATAATCCTCTCTTCTTGGTCATCTTCGTGGGCCCATAGACATTGATTACATATTGAATTTGTTATCTAGCTTGGTTTGATTTTTACTAGCTGCTAGTTCCCGTCTTCTGTAATTGGTTCCCCCACTATCCGATTTGGGTTCAACATAATTCCCTAACCCCCTGACACCCCTTGTGCTTCCACAAAACTTCCTTTCCATTGTCTCCATTTCTCTTTCAGTTTTGCTATTTCTTCCTTCGCCAGTTTGGTTTCTTGCATCATAACAATCTTTTCTTTTCTTTGATCAATTTGGCACTTGATCATGTGCCTCTTGTTAGGGGCATTGATGCCTCTAACATTCTACGTTATGGACTGAATTATGTTCCAAGAAGGGATACTCCTTTCCCTGATCTTAACTTCATTTGTCCTTTTACGTTCCCTGTTATCTCAAGCAACTCTTTATTACTTTCTTCCTCGTTGTCCTTTTCCCTCTAATCTCGATTTCTTGATTTTTGATTGTGACTGTTCCAAAATTCTTCCTTCCATTGTTCCTTCTTCCTCTTCAAATTCTCTTTCTTCTCTCGTATCTGACCCAAAAATCTCTCCATCCTCTTTAACTTCTTCTCTAGCATCTCCACCTCCAATTAACTCTTGTAGGCTTACTCCCAAATTGAAACCTTTTTCAATCAGTTCTGCTAGTTCCCTATCTTTGCTTTCCTTCTCCGATGACTCTCTTTGATGATATGCTAGGTCTGATTTGATACCCTTGATCTAACTTACGTCTTTCAATTTTTCCTTCAAGGGGTCATCATTAGGGTTTTCTTCTTGTGTATCATTATTTATTGCGTTGTCCCCTCTTTGTATTCCTCTTTCTGCCTCCATGCTGCTTCCTTTTCCCCAATTTTCATCATTTTTATGCACATTCAGCTTTCCAATTTTGATTCATCGTATGACCCCTTTAGGCATTTCCCTTCTAGCAATCCTTTCTATGTCCTTTTGACAAATCTGCATGCTATCCTCGCTTTCTATCTTGTCACCAAACACCCCATCTAGTTGCAATCTCAATTTCTTCTAGTATGGTTATAATTGGTTTATTTTGACATAAATCCCATAGTCTTTGTCTTCCAGATTTTCATCTATTTTCTCAAAGGTACCCAAATGATTTCTAATATCTCGTAGGGTTTCCATATTTCAGTATTTCTAATGGTAGATTATAATGTCTTAACCACATGGGGATTTATTCCATCGTTTATATGAGGGGATTAAAAATTGGTTCCCAATATTTTATAAACAATCTAGTTCCCCCCATCATGAATGGGCCAATATTCAAAATCTTCCTTTTGACCCACTCATTCAAACATTCTACCAGGTAGAATCCATTAATTAGGGTTTTCAAAGTTACCTTGTTGTCCCAATTTTTTTCACACCATTTTTTGACTCTTTCCAAGGCCCTCCATTACCCACCCCATTTCATAAAAAGGGCCACTTCTTTCATCATTTCAATTGATCTATCTAGGCTTTCATTTGTCACATGAAAAAAATACATTTAATGTGAATCTTAGGGTTTCCATCCTTACCTAGTTCTAGATCTCTATTCATCCATACCTACTTCTCTCACTCTATACTTATTTCGATCTCCTTGTGGCTTTTGTCTGTCGCCTCTTCCTCCTCTCTCCATTTTCCAATTGTTTTGTTGTAGATTTTGTCACCTTCTGTGATTACCTTGGATCTTTACCCACGGCAGAGCTCTTTCCTCATTGGCGCTTGATTCATTTGTTGCCTATACCGTCCATATTAATAATTACCTCCATTAGGGTTTCTATCCCTCTCATATTTGTTTCCTTCTTTGAACTCATTCCAGTGCTGCTAATTCAGCTGAACATCTCTTCGACATCTCCAGTTCCTAGCTGCTTTGTTCTACCAATCTTCCTTCCAGACTCCTTTCCTGTTCTTTGTTGGCTCCAAATTTTTGACGCCTTTCCATCCTACGGTGACCTTCCCATTCCAACTTTTCCATTCTTCGTGCCTCTACTCTACTTCCCCATGCCTGTTTGCATGAATCAGACATTCCTCATCGACTTGGTATGCCCATGCGCCGGTTTTTTGTGCCATTTTTTTTTTTTCACTTTTTAAAGTTGTTTACTATTTATTCTTCAATATCTTTATTGATTTATTTTTGTATTATTAGTTCCTGTTGGGAACTATTTCCGAGGCTTGGACTGTTAAACAGTGAATAAACCATGCTTCAACAACCAATGACTTAATTCAAATTTTTTCATATTTGATTTAGTTTAGCAAGCAAGATGCAAGTTTTTATGTCATAATAAGGGAGAGGACAATAGTTGAGCATGTTTCAATAGTTGTGATAGTAGTTGTTTATATAATGACCAATAGTTGTGACATGACTATCCATAATTAAACAAAATGTATTCCTTTGATCTAAAAATCAACCAATTATGTGATGCCACATCAAGACTCAACTACCTATGATGTGAATGCACAAGTATTAATCAACTACATCTTCACAAAAAGCATGCTGATGTGGCATCATATTTGATGATGTGGCCCTGAAACGAAAGCTATAAGCAGGGGACTTGCCAAGTAAAAAAATTGGGAGTGATTAGAAACACGAAATTAGGGTGCTAAACTACTAGGTCCTCTCCCTTATTTATTCAACATTTTTGTCGCTCTATGATTGGTGTTGTATTTGTTGTCAGAGGCTATTGTAGCATTTCAAGACAAGAGAGCACATGAAAATTGATTTGCATGACAGGTTGTCAAGAAGAAGGCATGAGTTAGAGCTCCACCTTATCAAATTTTCCCTAACAGTTCGCGATTAACAGAGGAGATGTGGCTGGTCTGTAGAACATTCGGTCTATGCATTGCACTATGGGGAGATAGAATGACACTTCATCATGGAATGTTGAGCGTATAAAGACATCCATGCCAGCTATGGGGACACCGTGCAGGTTGATAATTTAAATACCCTGTTTGAAGAGTCAAGGTTAGGCAAAGCTGCAAACTTCATCACCAAAATACACTGCATAAGGGTTGATCTTGAATGGAGTTTACAAAATTTCTAGGGCCTTTTTGTGGGAGGCTCTTGTGCTGTCCTTGGGTCCCATAGGCTTCTTTGGCCTCGTGGACGTCATTAAAATATTTCATTTCATTTCAATCAAGAGAAAAGTCTATGACGACTGGTTGAAGCATGTGTCTGATCGACTATCTATCTCTCCTAGCTTTCGGGCACTGATGAATGCCCTAGATGCCTTGGATTTAGACATTCAACTTGTGGGAACAGGAACTGCATAAAATGGCTACTATTGAGCCCCTGACATAATTGATAGTGTTAAGGAATAAGATTTGTCTAGAAAAGTTAGAAGATGTTTCTAGAAGAATTAGAATCTTTTAGAAAAGTTACAAGATGTTTCTAGAAGAACTAGAATCTTCTAGAAAAGTTACAAGATGTTTCTAGAAGAACTAGAATCTTCTAGAAGGGCTAGAACCTTCTAGAAACTAGAAGCTACTAGAAGTTCAAGGAAAAAAAACATTCCAATTTTAGAGATATCTAGAACATTAGAAGTTTTTAGATCCTAGAGGCTTCAAGTATAAATATGAGGTTGTCCATTGTGAACAACACTGCTACTGAGGTAAGTTGTTGGATTGTATGTAAGCAAGTTAGCTCAATATAATTTCTTTGATCCATTTCATAATTGTTTTATGCTCTGTTTTGCCCTGTTTGCTTCTGTTTTATTATTTGGGTCTATTCTTACATGGTATCAGACCTAGGAATTTTCTAACAGGGTTAAGATATTGGTGGATTGATATTTGCTTAACAAGATAATCTTTGAAGTGGTTTAATCTATTTGTTTGAGGGCTTTTTTTTTCTAGCACGGGCTCTACAAATGAAAGTTTGTCAATCTTTGATGGAAGTGGATTTGCAGATTGGAAGATTGCAGTTAAGAATGCTTTGAGAGAAAAGGCTCTATGGAGTATAGTGAATAAAGAGATTGGAGGACCTCAACAAAATAAAAAAAAGGAGTTATGGAAATGCAAGTTGGAGCAAGCTAGAGGAATTATTGGTAAGGCCTTGAGTCCCAATCTCAATAGAAGGTTTGTTGATGTTTATAACCCAATAGAACTATGGAGAATCTAGAAAAATATTATAAAGATGCAGATATTGCTAGTGTGTTCAGCATAGAAGAAAAATTGGTGAACATAGGCCCAGTTGATTTTGAAAAAATGGTTGGTTACTTTAATGAGGTTACATATTTAAATGCCTAGTTGAAGAAAATAGGTGTTGAATATGCAAAAATAGATTTTCAATTGATTGCAATGGTTAAAAGTAAGCTTCCCCAACCTTATAATGTATTTAAAGAATCAAGGAAAATGGTCATTTAGTTAAATCCTAATACCCCCCAACAAACTTTTGATCAATTTTGTAAGTCAGTTTTAGATGAAGAGGCCCAGCTTATTAAAGAAGGTTATATTAAGAAGAATCATGCATATGCAACTAAGAGTAAATCATTTTCTAGATATGATGATGGAAAGAAGAATCAGAAAGGATATAATAAATTTTGAAATAATGGTTGTTCTAACCAGTTTTCTAGAAATGAAGGTGTAAAAAACCAATTGGAAAGAAAACCCATTATTTGTAGGTATTGTGGAGGTGAGAATCATATGTAAAAATTTTGTTTGAAGAAGAGGAACAATGAAAGACAACAATACAAACCTAAGCAAGAATGGTTTAAGGAAGGAAAGATAGATAAAAAAAGTTTTGTAGCCATCTCTAGGCAAGTAAAATCAAGTGTAGAGGTAACTTTGAACCCGAAAAATACATCTAGAGTAAATGGAGGATACTTTGCTTTAGATACTAATAAAGAATGAATTTTAGATTTAGGACAATCTTTTCACATGACTGAAGATAGATCTTTATTTATTGATTTTCATGAAGGGAAGAATTCAAATCAAGAAATCACTATTGGCAATAAAATGAAACTATCAATTCTAGGAACAGGGACTATTAGTATTAGTGTAACAAATGGAACTTTGAAAAATGTTTTACTAGTTGAAGGATTGGAGGTGAATCTTATTTCAGTATATAGAATTGCTCAAGCTGGATATGAGTTTGTTGTTACTGCTGATCAAGTTATTGTAAGAGATAGAAAAGATCCAAAAAATATTTATTGTTATTGGTAGAATTGACCATAAAGAAAGTATCTTTAAATTTGTTGGCTTTGTTGATGATGAATACACTCTCCCATGCTTTTGTTGCTCAAAGTGATTATATGTCAAAATTGTGGCATGCTATACTTGGACATACAAATTATAGAAAATTACAAGACATGGTTAGAGGATTAACAAATATTTTAGCATCTGAAGGTGTATGTGAAGGATGTGTGTTAGGTAAACACCATCGAGATCCTTTTGATTCAGGAAAAGAATGGAGAGCAAGTCAACCACTACAACTCATTCACAGTGATTTATGTGAACTGGGATATCCTTCCATCTTAGGTGCCAGGTACCTTCTCACTTTTATTGACGATTACAGTAGACGAGTATGGGTTCATTTTCTTGAAAGGAAAAGTGAAGTATTTGAGGTATTTCAAAGGTTTAAGGCATTAGTTGAAAACCAAAGTGGAAAAATAATTAAATGCCTAAGGACAGACAATGGGGGTGAATATTGCAATTATGCATTTGAATCATTTTGTGAAAATTATGGTATTAAGGTACAAAGAACATTTCCATATACCCCTCAACAAAATGTAGCTGAACGAATGAATATAACTCTTTTAGAAATGGCACGTTGTATGTTGCATTTCAAAAGTTTGCATAATAAATTTTGGGGATTGGCTATCTCTTGTGTTGCACATATTGTGAATAGAATCCCCACCAAATCCCTCACAAATGTCACTTTTGAAGAAGCATGGAGTGAAAGAAAGCCTCACATCGGGTACTTTAAGTTATTTGGGTGTATTGCTTGGGCTCACATCCTAGAAGAAAATAGGAAAAAGATAAAACCAAAAAGTCATAAGTGTTTACTTATCGGTTATAGTGAAGATTCAAAGGCTTACAAATTGTATGATTTAGAAACAAAAATGATCTTTATTAGCAGAGATGTAAAGATTGATTAACATTCACAGCTTATAGCCACAAATGATATTTTACAAAGAAATGGAAACTCTATTAACGAGGATGATAACAACACTACTACTAATGAAGATGATCTAACTAATAGTAGTGATGAAGAAGAAGAACTTCCAGCTAGACAAAAGATAAAGAGTATTGAGATATATATAGACAAAGCCCAAAACTCCAAGGAATGGCAGTCCCCTCATGGAAAAAGTCTTACAAATAAATGACCCAATCTCATATGAGCAAGCTAGAGGGAAGAAAGAATGAGAACAAGCCAAGGAAGAGGAATATGATGCATTACTAAAGAATAAAACTTGGTAACTTGTGCCCCTTCCCAAAGGTAAGAATGTTATTGGTTGCAAATGGGTTTACAAAATAAAATTCAAATCTAATGGAGCTATAGAAAAATACAAAGCTAGATTGGTTGCTAAGGGATTCAATCAAAAGGAAGGTGTTGATTATGAAGAAACATTTGCTCTTGTCATCAAATGAACACAATTAGAATTATTCTTTCTTTGGCAGCAAGTCTTGGATGGCATGTTCATTGAATGGATGTTAAAAATGTTTTCTTAAATGGAGATTTAGCTGAATAAATATACATGAATCAACCACTTGGTTTTGTAGATGAACAAAATCCTCACCTTGTTTTCAGATTAAAGAAATCAATTTATGGTCTAAAACAAGCACCAAGGGCATGGAATGAAAAGATAGACAAATATTTTCAACATCATTGATTTAAAAGGTGTAGATCTGATCCAAATCTTTATGTGAAGAAAGTCCAAGATGAGATTATTCTTGTTGCAGTTTATGTAGATGATTTACTCATTGCTGGACCAAATATTGGGATAATCAATGATTAAAAATCAGAACTCAAAAGGGCATTTCATATGAGTGATTTGGGGGAATTAAACTATTTTCTTGGTTTACAAGTTTGTAGACTACATGATGGACTATTACTTTGCCAATCAAAAATATGCTTTGGATATTTTAGAAAAGTTTAACATGCTAGAATGCAAGCCAACTTCTACTCTCTTTCAATCTGGAATTAAGCTTATTAAAGAATGTATTTCCAAAAAGGTTGATGCTACTCTATACAGGCAATTTGTGGGCAACTTGGTTTATCTAACTCATTCTAGACCAGACATTTGTTTTGCAGTTAATCAAGTATCGAGATTTATGCAGGAACCTAAAGAAAGTCATTGGTTGGCTACAAAAAGGATACTGCGGTATGTTCGTGGAACACTACATTGTGGTATGATGGTATCCACTATGGCCAAAAGTCCTCAATTTCTTTGGTTGGATTTATAGATTCAGATTGGGGAGGTGATATAGATGACAAAAAATCTACCGACGGTTATGTTTTTCAGCTTGGATCAAGCCCTACTACATGGAGCAGAAAAAAACAAACTACTACATCATTGTCTTCATGTGAAGTAGAATATAGAGCAGCAAAAGAAGCAGGAAATGAAGCAATTTGGATTTGAAATATTCTATTTGAGCTTGGTTTTTCCCAAACTTTTGCTACTACTTTGTACTGTGACAATCAAAGTACCATATAGGTTGCCAACAATCTAGTTTTCCATGCTAAAACAAAAAATATTGAGTTTGATGTTCACTACATATGAGATCTTGTTCAAGAAAATATTGTCCAAGTGAAGAACAAACAGTTGATGTATTTACTAAGAGTATGACTAAAGCCAAATTATTGAAATTGTGAAAAATGCTTGGTATGTTAGAGGTGAACATTAAGGGGGGATGGTAGTATAATGTTCCCCTCTCCTTTGTATCTCCCCCTCTTCTTTGTATCTTTTTTGTAATATTCCATCCAATCTTAAGGGGGGATGTTAAGGAATAAGACTGTCTAGAAAAGTTAGAAGATGTTCCTAGAAGAATTAGAATCTTCTAGAAAAGTTACAAGATGTTTCTAGAAGAACTAGAACCTTCTAGAAACTAGAAGGGCTAGAAGTTGTTCAAGGAAAAAGAACATTCTAGTTTTATAGATATCTAGAACAATAGAAATTTCTAGATTCTAGAGGCTTCAAGTATAAATATGAGGCTATCCATTATGAATAGTACTACTATTGAGGTAAGTTGTTGGATTGTATGTAAGCAAGTTAGCTCAATATAAATACCTTGATCCATGTCATAATTGTTTTATGCTCTATTTTGCCATGTTTGTTGTTGTTTTATTATTTTGGCCTGTTCTTATAGATAGCACTAGGAACTTGCATATTTTTAAGTCCATTTCTGTGAATGCTAAGCCTGAGTTGAAATTGGGAACAAAGAAGCAAGATGGCAACAAGCAATGGTGCTCCTTCAAATGCAGAGCTTCTCAAGGCTGAGCATCCCAAATGTTGTTGATGAAGCGGGGGAACCATTTTTGGATCTGAGAGTCCTCTACATAGATCATATAGAGGTTTCAAGTGGTGTGGTCACGAGAGTTCAATAGACCCACCAAAAACCAAGCGTAGAAATGAGGGGCCATCCCTTTGGGACATCAAAAGATCTGTATATCATCATCATGGTGGACCCAGATGCCCCTACTACCAAGCACCCTATCTTGAGGTGCTACTTGCATTGGCTTGTTGTCAACATTCCTAGTGAAACACCTCCCACAATAGGTAATCCCCATTGTTCTCTTTCCTGGTCATTAGGACTATTTGGAAGGGCTTATCTAATCAGAATAAACATTTTTCAAAACAAAGATGGGTTTATAATATACGATTGTGCCATTGATCAAAATACAAATTTTTGGGGAAAATGGTTTATTAAATATTTCATTGGATATTGTTGTTATAACTCTTGTTGTCAATGTTATGATGTGTAGAGATATGGGATACAGGAAAAGAGGTTGTGTCGTACATATGTCCAAACCAGTGTTACAAGACTTGGACTTGCCTTGGACTCGACAAGCCAATTTTTGACTCAGACTCGGACTCGGAGCCCAGACTCGCCCAAGACTCGGCAAATAGAAAAACCCAAAAAATCAAAGATTTTTAAGGATTTAAAGCTTGTTCCATGCACCCTTTAGTAAATAAACCTTAAATACACAATAACATCATGAAATAGAAACTACTATGATCCTATACACAAACATATATCGATCACATAAGTATAAACACAAATTTTAGCTGAAGGAAATAAGTAATTACTTAATACAAATAACAGTAGTAAGAGTCAAAATAGCTAGATATATAAATGTTTTGAAATGTATACAATACTCATGGAATATGAAATCCATGGCATGAAAAGTTTGAAACATATAACAAAAGTAAAACAAAATCTATAAGTCTATGGCTCAGAGGAACCTGCATCACTAAGCATTAGTTCTCTTGTATAGACGTCTAAGATAGGTCCTGGATGATGTTGCAACCATCATCTCTGCCTGTGTCTTAGTGTCAAACTTAGTGGCACCCAAACCAGCATCCAAGGTGTCTCCTCGTGCTCTATCCTCCTCCTCTGCCATGGCTACTGCCTCTACCTCTGCCTCTCGATCCACCTGGTCGACCCAATCAAGGTCCTCATCAGTAAAAACAAGATCCTCGGCCTCAGTGATCCACTCTGACTATGGATCAATCTCCTCCAATGTGATGGGTGGATCAATTTGGTTTCATTTGTAAAGTTAATACACTAGCATATTCTCACAAATCCTCAAAATTGCTTTAGCCATTTGTTTCCCAAGAACCAGATGTTGTGGCTCATTATCACTGTCAGAGCCAAAAACATAAATGCAAAGAAATCTGAACTTAGGGCGTTTCAGATACCCCCATCTATCAAGACCAGCTCTAGGAGTAGTCAGCTTCCATCTTTTAGGCAGATGACTATGAATTCATTTGCTGGATACATTAATCATATGTATTCATTTATTTGTCCAAAGGGATTACATAAACAACCTATCCATTATTCATAATTTTGTTTGTGCCTGCATTTCATTAGTGACAAAGGTACAATCAAAAGATAACTCCCAGCACAATCCTTTGCTAAAGATGCATAACAGTAGAGTCGTAGACTCATAACTTTGCAAAAAATTGGCAATAACTTGGAAAAAGAGTGGGCTTGGATTATTTTCCCCAAGGGTGGAATCAAATCTATGAGTACTTGTAAGGATCTCTTGGTGAGCAAGTTTTAATCTACTCTTTTTTGTAAATCTCTGTCATTTCATCTTCCAGTTTTTATCTGCTTGTTTTGGTTTCATACAAGTATCTCTCTATTCTAAATGGTATTGCCCTACAACAATTACAATCCCATTCAACGTAGTATGTCATTAACACTGCTTTCTTGCTATTATGCTGCTTGTGTTTGCTGTCCTAGGTCTTTGCTTATCTTTCTAGACAACAATTAAATTTCAGGAGTATGCTCAAAAGCCCCATACATAATCTAGAAACAAATTAGTTCCAATATATGTATTCATCCTTCAGATTGTGTCATAGAATCATATATCAAGAGCAAAGTCACATGACTTGTACCAAATAAAGATGAAGAATAATAAGATATCAGCTCAGATAATACTCTAAAAGACTTCGCAGATAAGAAAACCACAAGGAAAAAGAATCATTGATTGTGTTAGAAATCCACTCAATAGACATTAGATGAACATAAAAACATGCATTAAGTGCACAAACATAATTGCAATATAATGTACAATCATCAATATAAAGGTATTTGCCAATTAAAATTCATATTATTATATTTCTTTTATGTCTACAAAGCACATTAATGCAACTTGGACTCAAGAAGACTCAACAAGAATAACAGTAGACTCATAACTTTGCAAAAATTTGGCAATAACTTGGCAAAAAAGTTGGAACATTGTTGCTGACTCAGCACCACCGCCTTAACTTCCAAGATTTGAAAGACCTTCTAAGGACTTGTGTGGATAGCTTTGTCTAGGACAATTGATTTTCCCAAAGAGCATCATCTGTTAGTCCCCTTAGCTATTTCATTGAATCGTCTATGCACAAATTGAAGGTTCAAACTCAAAAAGAAAAGAAAAGAAAACAAAAAGCAAATAAATATTTCACATTTGAGATTTTTGAATGAGAAATCAAAGAGTTCAACTGACAAATCTTTCACTTTCAGTCAAGGTCAAACATGCAGATTCAACAGGTGCTGAATCTTCTCAATGTGACAAGGCTAATGATCAACTATCCAGTTGAGGAGCTGAGGCATTCTCCATTGCAACTGTTGAGATGGAATGGCAATTCTACATGTTCGTTTGGTAATCCCTGTTGTTTTTCAATACACCCTTGGGCAATTGTAAAAGGAAATTAGAGTTGGTGAGTTGGGGAGAGTGTTTTTAGAAGTATTCATTCAGTCCAAAGTATTCCTGGAAGGCCCTGTGGGAGCAATTCACTTGTGATTCTTGCTAATTTTAGTTGACATAAAAAGGCACAAGCCCAAGTTCCTAGAGTTTTGTAACATTGGATCTCTCTGGCGTAAATGTGTACGATTCTCCTTTTATGTGATTGTTGTTACACATTTACTTGCTCATTTATCAACAATTGCTAACTTAATTTTCAACGCTTAAAAGGCAGTTCAATTCAATGCTTGAGGCTGCAATAAACATTGTTTACAAGCTTCAGCAGTACATATATCAAAATTTCAGTCAATATACATGCTAAGATTTGTTTCGGGAATTATGAGTGGAAAATGTCCTAATTACAGATCATGGGGTGCACTCAACTTATAAGGATTCAAGGCTGTGTTACTCTGAAATAAGGAATAAGGAATTTGACTAAACTTGGGATAGTTTCGAATATGTATCTTTTCCAAATATTAACAAATAGCTTCAAAGGATCCTCTATTTGTCCTTTAATCTTATAATATATCCATATCTATACTCCCCCTCTTTCTCTATCAGACAAATCTATTTATACACCTGAGCACATGTATAACTCTTTCTTTGCACATGTGTGTGCCTTCTTGCATCTAAAATACCATGTTACATTCGTATCTTAATTCGTATTGTTTTCCTTTTTAGCAAACATAAGTTTTCTTCATAGGTTAAACTTCAGAAAGTCAGCTATTTTTTTTCTTGTAACACAATAATAGTGAATATAATTTGTACTGTGTTTTGTATCTTTTTCTATTACGAGGATTCAACCTAGCATGTAATTGTTAATGGCTAAAACTTAAAAGTTGTCATAGAATTTTCTGGGAGCTTTGAAATCTAGCAAACATTAACAAAACCTTTAAAATTCATTTTGAAGTCACTTTTATATTCGTCTATACAAGATTGTAGGGTTTGCAAAATGTGTTGAGGGTTTTGTAGATTTGCGGGTTACAGTGGCATTGTCATCAAGGATCTTCTAGATTTGCAGGCTTTAACAATGTTGGCGTCTGGTTTGCAGATCATTTGAAAATTGGCCATCCACAACACAGGATCTTGACTATACTCTTGACTATGTCTTAATCTCATGAGCCCGTTTCTGGTGAAGGTGTTATATCATGCTTTGTTTAATGTCAAAACACAGAAACAACAAACATCCCAAGTCATTTATCTGCTTTTATCCATTGGGAATTGTGTCATTGGCAAGGAGTGGCCTTAGCTTGGAGCTTTCATAAAGATGCTAAAGAGTTCTGATGTTTGGTGGTCCACTAAATTTAGGCCAAGGCTAAGGACACTACAAAAGCTTATTCCTAGGGGGAAAAATTAGGTGAAGATGGAAATATTTTTTAGTGAGACAATCGAATATATTATTTTGCTAAAACAAAAGATTTTTTCTTCTCCAGACCTTGTTATGCATCATCATTATTCTGGCCTCAACCCTTTTCTATTTGGAGTCGAGGCTTCTCATTCCTGTAAGAGAATGTTTATTTATTGGAATTTTGTTTTGAGCTAGTTGATATAGTGTCTAGTTGTAAGGCAATGACAAATATTCCTATACCTATTTAGATGTAACGTACTAACCCGTCTATGAAGTAAAAATTTCTAATTTTTCCACCAAACGAGTAAATAAATAAAGTAACAAGCCATTATAATAAAAAAAATTATTTTCTTTATCGATAATTTCCAATTAAGATGCATAACATATACAACATGAATCCCTCTTCATTTCTTAAAATACATCAATGCAAGAAAGCATACAATTACATACATAGCTCAAAGAGCTTTAGAACAAATAGTTGTAAGACGGTCCAGGATCCTTCCTTTCAAATCTTGGTTCTTCTGTCATCTGTTGTGGAGGAGAAGCATCACTCAAGCACTTTTCCACCAACTACGAACTCATAATGCAGTCCCCCGAGCATCTATCATTCGATAGATGGCCCTTCCCTTCGATGAAGAGATTGGTAGAGTAACGGATAATGAAAACCAACTGAGCATAGTGTTGTGTCCCACATAACTAGAACTTGTAATCCCACAATCTCTGTCTAGCATGTAACACTGGATCACGATGAACTGATAGTGTAGTCTCGGTAGTCACATAAACTAAGGTGGAGTCTCAGACATTCACACTACTTTGGCCAAAGTGTTCTCATTCAATACTTTGAATGAAGTCATCTATCACATACACTACTCAGGGCCAGTTTGACTGAAAGCTATCTTAAGCTACGCATAGGTATTTCCTTTAATGGATAGTCCATCATCCCAGATAACCTACAACCATATTAATCTACTTGGAATAAACCTACTTAACTAGTAAGTATACAAGTTAGGTATTTCCTTCTATGGATAGTCCATCATTCCAAAGATAACAAATATACATGGATAACCCTACTTACATGTAAGTACTTAAACTCCCTCCCATACTGGATTGTGTATCCTAGGAGTAAACACAAACTTTCCTAGGTAAATCAATAACTTAGCTAAATGCACCATATGTGCTTTTCATGTTCAATCATACCTAGCATATAATACCTATGATAAACACCGATCTCCTACTATGGAGTACATAAAAACACATTATGAAAATAGCATAATAGCTTCATTTTCCTTTTCAAAATAATCTAAACTCTCTAATGCATATACTGGAAAAGACATCTCAACCATGCATGCAAAACACACCATTCAAAGTAAAATAACAAAGAAGAAGAGATCCTCATGCCTGTTATCGCTTATCCAAAATAAAGACAGTAATGCAGCCCTCTCCAATAGCAAATAGTTTGATAATCAACTTCTCAAGAATATCACAATATCTCTATCTCACTTGTTGATAGCTTACTTCTCTCAAAATATAATCTCCTCACTATTAGTGTTGTAGTGGCAGGAGATATTTTCTCCTTAATACATTTATATTTTCCCTTAATAAATGTTTTCATTAAGGCAGGTCGGCCTTGCTTTCAAATAATATTTTATATTTTATATTCTTTCTAGGGGCCGACCTAGACAAGAGGTCACCTAGACTTGTATTTAAGGGAGGTGGAGACCTCTCACTTGGACATCGATTTATTCACTCTCCAATTCGCTTTATCAGAAGCAGTTCACATCTTTCAGCAATAGATCTGATTCTTAGCAGAAGTATTCGCTCTAGGAGAAAAAGCATATATATATTATTTGGCCAAATTCAAGGGCTTGATTGTTGTATGCATTTTTCTACACTTATTTTTTCTGATTATAAGAGAATATGTTGCTGGGTTTTCTCCCTCAAGTAGGAGGGTTTTCCCCGAGTATATTATTGTGTTCATTGATCTATGTGTTGCATTTTTGCTTATTTACATTTCTGATCTAAAACTAACATGGTATCAGAGTGGGTTTAGAAAAGATCTGATCAGATTTTGGCTAAGCAATATAAGACAACATTCATTATTCAAGAGAAGAAATCGTGAAGCAGAATATCAAGATTTTGATTGTAGCAAGGAACTTGACGAAGAAGGTAGACATCAAGGTCCTGAAGGTTCTAGCAGGGGTCTTGATTGCAAGTCAAACTTTGCAAATTTTGAAAATGCTTACAGAGATCTTGGTGTCCCACCAAAATGTTAGAATCTAACTGTTGGTTCTCACTCGGTTTGCAAGTCAAGCAATGAGAATGAATCAAGTGTGAAAACTACTGATACAAGCAAGATTGATCCAAGTGGTATATATTCAGGCACAAATATACATGTAAAAGAGATGGATGTTGATGAATCAACATTAGAATAGTAGTGATACATACTTGTGTTGGGCATAGAGGGATTACTCTTTGTAATGTTGTGAATGGTATTGTAGAGTCTGGTGCCAAACACTGTGAAGACAACCAATCTGAGGTTGGGGATGATATAACAGAATAAAATTAACAAGCCTTCCAATGTCAGAAAAGATAGAATATTTGTTTTGACAAACGCATTGAATGGTTTTGGAGGAGTGGCGTGAAGGAGTCAAATGTGTGGCCTTCATCACTTATTCTTGTCGATTAATGATGGGTGTTGAATATTATTGAAGATCGATTAATTCAAATGAAGTATCGGATCTGGAAGCCAAAAAGAGAAGCTACACCATTTTGTGGAGACACTGACTCATTTGACCCCAATTTCCGACGAAAGCTATATAATCAGATGTATCGTTGGGCACTTGTGCGAATTTTCATTTTTAAAATTTTTTATCCCCGACGTTCGTCGGAATTTCGATGAACCGTTTTTTTGTCTACGTTTCGACGAAGATCTTTCGCCAAAATTTTGACGGACTTGTAAAGTTAAATTGTGGCGGGCATAAATTGAAATGAGTTTGACTATTTATTGCGACAGTGTTTTGCTCGACAATTTTCTTGGGGAAAATCAAAAGAAACTCAAGAAGATATCGCCAGGTTGAGGGTAGTCATTGTCTTTTTCCAGAATTCATTTGTGAAGTCAGATTTGTACTTCCAGGTTTGAAAATCATATTTTAAAGCAACATCTCATCATATTTCATTTTTAGTCTTGTGCATTTTTAGAATTTCATTTCCAGATTTTAGACCTGACTTCACAAATTCTTTATAAGGGAATTGTTTATAAGTGATGGAAAATTCTTGATGGATTTGGACAAAGATTATATTTGCAAGGTTTCAATTTTAACCCTAATGATCAATTTGCAATAGATTTGGGAGCCATAGTTAGATAATATCAAAGGTGTTGGTTATTTTTTACTGTAATCAAGTTTATCTTCTAGACACATAGCATATAAAATCTCAGATAATACTGCCTTACAATACCATCAATCTATATTCTAACCCAATACTACTTATCAAATCCTTATATGAACATAGTCACCTATAACCTCACTCAAGCATTTTAATTAATTCCTTGAATTAAAGCCAAAATGAGAATTACACACACCATAACAGTGAGATGAACAGAATAACCCTTGATCATTTTATTCAAGATAATAATATATTCATACAATGGAGATACATGACCTTGAAATGAGTAATTTTCATTCAGATGCTAGTAGTGTCTTGAAAATTAAGTACCCATGTAACTAAAACCTACAACAGAATGACACCAAACCTAAGAATAGTGTCTTCACTATAATATCAAGCTCTTTACAAATTCGCTATGCAACTTCAGTTAGACTCGACCTAAAGATATCTAACTTGCTAACCCATATTTCTGGTCCTGAAATCCTTCTTATAGGGAAAATGAAGGAGCAACAAACATCAGACCAGAAATACACCTGTCAATAGTCACTTGGACCGCCTTATGACATTTCAAAAATTGGTTACAAGAGTTGAGTCTTTGGAGAATATTTTTGTTCATCCCGTCCACTGGAGAATAACTGTTGCATTTGCCAGACTTTGAAAACTTGCACCAAAACTGCCACCAAGACATAGCCAAAATTTGTTATAACTATAACCGCTGAGCTATTAACTGCCAGTTGTAGACTCTGTCCTATTCTTGTTCAGTTAAGTACTTTTCTACCCATCCTTGATATTCCTCATCCGTTGGCCAATTAAAATTTACCACCTCATTTACCTTGGCACTGTAAGGTGTATACTTTACTACTACTTGATTTGCCTCCCTTTCAAAAGATTCTAAAAATATGCTAGTGTTAATGATTTTATCCATACTACTCATCAGCATGTCATAATCTGAGTCATCACAAATCAATTTGATTTGTGCATTGATGATTTCATGTACCCTTGTCCTGCCATTGCTGCTGCAATGATCTAACATTTCCTTGGGCATCTACAATATCTGGTAAAGATGTGTCACTCCAGTCATCAAAACTCTTTACCAACTCTTTAATCCTCCTGCTGAAATCATCAAGTAAGGCCTGGAAACCTTGCCGTGACTTCACAAAGTCTTGAGTAGGCCTTAATTGTTGAGGCCTATTAGTTGCATTTGAGAATTTGATTTCCAGATTTTGTTGTGCAAGTTCAATATTCTGATTTTAGGAGTCTAATAGTTGGAAATCAAAGTAAAATCAGAATTTAATAATTTCTAGAATTAGCATTTGAAAGTGTTTTTTGGGGTCATTAACTTCAGACTATCTTCTCTTTTGCAGGGGTGGTTGCATGCCGATTTTTTTTGGTGTAAAATATCATAATTATTATATTTTGTTACCTGTGTATGATTAAAAATTATTGGAGTGTGAGTTTGATATTTTTTGAAGATCTAAATATTCAAGCTTGGTAAAGAAAAATCATGTCAGATAACATTAGTCCAAAACAAAATGAAGAGATAGTTGCTAGATTGTGGGCTATATTGAAAAGAAAGGGTGATGGGAAATGTTATTGTCCTTGCAATACTTGCAAGGGCTTAAAGACGAGGAGACTTTTAATCACAACAACTGAGAAACATTGTAGGCAGCATGGTCACCTTGAAGGGGGGCATGATTGTCGTCCATTGGTAAGTTGTTCATTATATGTGTTTATATTGATTGAATTTGTAAATGTTTATATTGTTTTAACATTTGATATATATATATATAAAATCACTAGATCATGATCATGGTTTATTTGTGTCTGTCATTATTATAAAGGTGGGGTGCCCTAGGGCACACGATATGAATTATCACATCCCGGAGAATGTGGTTTTGCAAGCAGAGGAACATGGAGCTGTGAATATCAAAGATGAAGTTAATGATCCTATGGAAGAAGATGATCATGTGGCAGAAAACAAAATTGAAGATGATGGTACAAATACATTGATCCATGACACATGTAGTGGCACATCTGATCATGTAGATCAAGATGACTTTGATGATGTTCATGATTTACCTGTACTTGAGAAGGCATACAAGCCCCTTTATGAAGGCTCCCAAACAATTCTTCTCTCTGCTGTATTGTTGCTGGTGAACTTGAAGGTTATGAATGGTTTATCCAACATAGCAATCTCACGGATGTTAAGGTATGTCATATATGTCATCTTTTTTCATCTATTTTAATTGTTGTTAGTTCATCGCTAGTAAATAAAGGATGAAGTATGTACCATTAATATTCTTTATATTAAGAAATTATTTTTTGTTGTAGATTGATTGGTGAATTTTTGTTACCACCATAAAATATTTTACCTCGTTCATACCGAGATTTATCTGGCATTATGAAAGATATTGGAATGGAGTATCAAGCAATAGATGCATGTCCCAGTGATCATATTATATATCATAAACAACATGAATTTGCAACAGAATGCCCAAAATGTCATATCAATAGATATCGAATAGATCAACTAACAAAAAAGGTGCCTCGCAAGGTTCTTCGTTATATTCCCATTATTCCACGTATGAAACAATTATTTAGGTGCGAAAGCTTAGCGCAATTTATGGATTACCATGCACGAAATAGAAGTGGAGATGACATTCTTCGAATGCCTGCAGATAGTTCTGCATTTAGGGACATGGAGGAAAAATGGCCACACTTTAAAAAAGACCCTCGTAATCTAAAACTTTCATTGGCAGCGGACGGTGTCAATCCATTTGGAGAGTTGAGATCTATTTACTCGGTGTGGCCTATTTTTGTTATCAACAATAACATTCCTCCATGGATGTCAATAAAGAGGGAGCACATAATGTTGGCAATGATTGTTCCAGGTATTTGTTTACATCAATTTTATTTAACACAGTAGCATCTCATTTGTCTTATTTGTTGCATAGTGACTTATATGTTTTTTCCTTTAATAGTCATGTACTTGAATTTATATATATTGAAGTAAAATGGTTATAATAATTATGTAATGTTTATGTTCATTCTATTAGGTAAGTACCAAGTTAAAGATATGAATGTATATATTGAGCCTCTTATCAACAAGTTACTAAAGTTATGGAATGGCGTGACTATGTATGACGTATCTAGACCAATAGGACAAAGACAATTTGAATTCCATGCAATGCTTCTATGGACAATTCATGATGCCCCAAGGCTAACACATTTTTTTGGTATGTTATAACGTTCGACTGCATGACTTTAACGATATTTAATTTTATGAAGTAGATATCATACATGTTTTTAAAATAATCTATTTATTATATATAATTATAAAAATTGACATATTTAATCCAATTATATATGATTTGCAGGTCTTCAAACAAAGGAAAAATTTGCATATCCAATTTGTGGTCCAAAGATGAAATTTCGTCGTTCAACAAGTTTAGGAAAGCAGGTGTTTGATGAGTATAGGCACTTCCTCCACATAAATCATAAGTATCGAACTACTGAAAAATATCTTTTCAATGGGAAAGAAGAGACTACATCAAAACCACAAAGAATGACACCTCGCCTATGGAAGTTGGAATATAATAGAATTAATTGTCAAAGTATACATCAGATAAAATTGTTTATCTATCATTTATGATATGTTTTGAATTTATATTTTTATATTGTGTTGTGTTTACTCATGATGTAATTGACAATGATTGTCATTGTTAATTTGTTTAACTTATATGCTTTATGAAGGTCGTCAAGGCATTAATGGTCGACTTCCACAAGGATTGAAAAGTTATCCCAGACAATTTAGTAGGTTGCCCTACTATGAGCAGCTACAAATTATGCATTTGTTTGATACAATGCATATCGGAAAAAATATGACAGAAACGTTATGAAAAATATTGGATGGAAGGCATGACAAAGAAAAAATTGTCAAAAATTGTAGTGACATTCAGGAAGCCAATCATGCAATGAAAAATGTCATTCAATTAAATAGCGATGGAGACCAAATTAATACAAGTGCCCTTCCTTGGTTATTAATGGAGCAGCAAAGCAATGCTATAAAACAAGTCATACAAAAAATTTGATTTCCTCGGATTTGCTGCGAACATAAACAATATCATAACAAAGAAAGGTGAATTTGGGTCAGGGATGAAAATGCATGATTGGCATACCTTCATTAAGGTAATTATTCTGGTATATTATATATATATATATATATATATATATATGTATACTGCATGTACTTTTCAGTGTATTATGTTTACTACTTTTGGAAAAATATTAATGAAAAGATCATTTTATAATTGTTGCAGTACGTTCTACCTCTATATCTCCCAAACAACTTCGACAACAATGTGAAGCAAGTTATATATGATCTTGGAAAATACATGAGGTAAGTAGCGATATTTGTTCAATTCATTGTATATTTTTGTTAAATCTCGTTAATATATTTGTGCCTTGAATCATTTGTAGATGGTTGTCATCTAAAGCAATCCATAAAGAAGATACAAATTATTGGAAGAGAAAAATTCCCTGTCTAATGTGTGAAATGCAAAAGTGTCTACCTTCGACATTTTTCAATGCACAAGAACACTACCTCATACACCAAGTTGAGGAGTTTGAATTGTGTGGACCCATACACACAAGGTCAATGTGGATGGTTGAGAGGCATTTGAAATTTTTGAAGGGTTTGGTTAGACAAAGAGCACATCCCGAGGGTTCTATGGTGGAGGGATACATGGTATACCGGACCATGGTGTACATTACTGAATATCTTCCTAAGTTTGCAACAAAGATCCATGTAGATCGCATTTGGGATCCCAACTCCATTAACAAATTCGAAGGGGAGTACCTGATGGGGAAAGGTAGATTGAGAAAAGTGACAAGTAATTATAAGATGGTCATGGAGATTAATTAGAATACATTTTACATTTGGTTTTTATGTATATTGTACTTATTTAATTATTAATCTTCAATATTCATCAATTATAAATTAAGGTCGTATACCGTGGTAATTAACTAATTATACGTCGTTTGTGAATTTCAATTTTTTTTGATACAGTTGGTCGAGAGTGGGATGCACTGCATTTGTATGTTGCAAACAATCTTGATTGGATGATGGTATGGATTGAATGATGTCAACAATCTGGTCGCGCATTAACATGGGAAGGTGTGGCTTCATTGGTTAAAGAAGCTCATCGTAATGGAGATTCCAATGTTACACCAAGGGAAATTGATTTAGCATATGGTTTAAGAGATAAATAGGTATGTATAAATATATTAATCTCCCATATTATTTAATTATTTTCAATTATATTGATGTATATATATGTTGAGATTTTTTTTCTTTGCATACATTCGGCCAAGAATAAATATGTTTATCAACTGACAATATTGCAATAAGTTTTACATGTTTGACATATTGCAGGTGAAACACCACAAGGCTATGTGGTGCAATGGTCGTAAATTTCGAATCAAAAAGTTGGATGACACGAAGAAAACTTGTGATTCTGGGATAACTGCAATCTTCTAGGTGACTAATGTTTCATCTAGAAGCGACATACATCCAGAAGTCTCAGAAAATCAATACTATGGGATTTTCGATGATATACTTGAGTGTGACTTAAAGTCCTTCAAATCAGTTCTATTTTTTGTCCTATGGTATAGGCTACAATTGAATGAAAATGATCCTGAGAGAACTGTTATTGAACATGATAATGGATTTACCATGGTTAATACAAGGTATTTTGAGTGAGCTGGAAATGAGCCCTATGTTCTTCCAAGCCAATGTGAGCAGGTATTTTACTTAGAGGTTCCAGGTAAAGTGGGTTGGTCATATGTTGTTAGACATGATCCAAGAGGAAGGCTAGTAAAGTATAATGTGGTGGAAGAAGAAGATACTGAAGAAATAGAAGATGATGTAGATGATGATCAAGATCAACAATTAGTTGATGATGTGCCTGATGAAGATGTCGAAGAGGAGGAACTAGATCATGATGATGTAGGAGTTAATGTTCATGAAGATGATATCCGTGTGGATGATGACATTATCGAAACTGATATCAATGATGATGATGATGATATGACCAATCCTTACAATGTTGAATCTGGATCGGATGATACAGACAAAGAGTTGGATGAAGAAGAAGATGAATGACATTGAAATGTATGAGTTATGTGATTGTAATATCTATTTGATATTAATTTCTTGATAGAATTATATTTGACTTATGTGGTTACATAATTAATTTATGATGTTTTTTAATTTTAATTATATTTGAAATATATTAGAATATCAGTTAACAGATGTAAAAAATAAAATGGATAAACCAAAAGATGAAAGCGTGAGACTGCTACCTTGTTGGGTGTATGGAGTCTAATGAAGATCTATAAAAGTATAATCTATGATGGCAATAATTCAAAGTGTTTGGCACATAGATGTAGTTTATAACTTGTATAAATGTGCAAGTAAATGACTGACAAAATCTACTTGAGATAGAATGACAATCCTAGTTATGTGATTCTTCTTATTGATCCAATTAATACTCTTCAGTTACTGTGATTGAATAGAAGGGTTTAATCTTTATTTGAAAGAACCAAATAATTACATCACACAAATACAACAAATGTGTATCGGTAAACTGAATATATATATATATATTCTTGATATATCAATTTAGACAACATAAAAGCATCAAAATGGAGACAACCAGATAACTATATAATTCCACAAACAACTGATACCAAGATTAAGCCACAAGCTCAAACATCTTCATTAACTTCATCAAAATTCATACATGCATTTGAGTCTTTTAAAGGAAAGTTTAATTGCAAACTATCTACTTTATCTTTCTCCTATCTGCCTATATCTGTTTTACATTATGAAACATATATAAATATATCAAAATTGTGAAAGGGCATGTCCTTTGAGAAACGTCTTTTGCTTAACAACAATAATAAACTAGAAATTATGCTCTATTAAGCCATAAATAGATGTTTGACAGATAATCTCGGTAAGCTGGCCGCTTGTGTGTATCAACATCCTCCAGTGCATTCCTTATGGCTATCTCCATTTCGAACATCTTCTCATTTGGTTCACATGCCTTGTCCATTGTTAAATCATTTCCTGTGGCTATCTCCAGAATTGTTTACATCATCGTCTAGCATTCCTTCATCCATCCTGTGGTAATAGACACTATTTTACTCCTCTTCGCTTAAGTACTTGTCCACCCATCTCTGATACTCTTCATCCATTGGCTAGCCAAAATTCATGACCTCATTCACCTTAGTATTGTAAGGTGTGTACTTCACTGCAACCTAATTTGCTTCCCTTTCAAAAAACTCTAAGAATGTGTTGGTGTTAATTATCTTATCCATACTATTTACCAGCAAATCATAGTTTGAATCATCACAAATCGATTTGATTTGTGCATTGATAACTTCTTCTGCCCCATCCTTCCACTGTTGCAATGTCTTAACATTTCCTTGTGCATCAATAATGTCTGGAAAAAATGTATCATTCCAGTCATCAAAGCTCTTTATTAGCTCCCTAATTCTTCTACTGAAATCATCAGGTAGGGCCTGGAATCTGCTCAATGATTTTACAAAGTTTTGATTAAGCTTCAATGACTGAGGCCTGTTGTCCACATCAAACCTAGAAGCTTTGTACATAATATCTAGATCGTTGGCCCTAGGGATCCATTTCTTAGCCAAAGGCAAAACTATTTCCCGATCCCTATTGATATTTTTTATTCCATCCAAGAATAAAAAATACAAAGAATGTACAGATGGTAATTTACCATGAACCTTTTCATTAAGATGCCTCAAAACTGTGTCAACCACCTCACTTTGTTTAGAAATTGCATCATCCTCACTTGCCTTTAAGGCAACCTGCAATTTTGTGATCCTATTCAACATTTGCTTCTTGGTGGGATCCACAAAATATTCAACTTCTTCTTTAACTAGCCCTAGTGTAGGATTGAGAGCAGGTGCTTGGATGAGGGACCCCGAAGTTGAAACAATTGGAGTAGTATGGGGGACCGATCCTGCAATAGA
This sequence comes from Sequoiadendron giganteum, assembly GCA_007115665.2. Lineage (NCBI taxonomy): Eukaryota > Viridiplantae > Streptophyta > Pinopsida > Cupressales > Cupressaceae > Sequoiadendron > Sequoiadendron giganteum. The sequence continues at coordinate 473,550,927 of CM021107.1, read as the reverse complement.
AGGTAATGCTCTGATACCAGGAGCACTGGAGGATTCTCCCACCTGCCCATATTTCAACCTATCTACTTCAGATTGCAGTTCAACATTCCTTTGCTACATCCTACTATATTCTGTAATTATCATATTGTATTTCTCCATCAGACTCTTCTTTTCAACCTCTTCTCTCTCAACTATCTTTTGGGCGAATTTGGCCACATTTACTGTCAGGCTTGTAGCTTATGTTGTTGAAGTTTCAGAATCTCTCTTGATGATTAGCCCTCCCCTTAGGTGTGGGCTAATATCAGTTACATTTGGCTTTTTTCCCTGGGGTGCCAATGCCCATATGGCCAGAGTTTCATACTCCTCACTGAAGGTAGAGTCTTGTAGAGCTTCCTTAACCTCTTCTTCACTATTTTGTATAGGGTGCTTGGATTGTAAGATAGCATTGAATGCAACTGCATCAATTATGTCCCATTCAGGCAAAAGTAAGACACCAGCATGAGTCACAAGTCTTCTTCCCTCCTCAAGAGTGATGCCTTTGAATTCTTCCATTAATTCGGCCTTGACCTCATCATCATTCTCCTACTCAGACCTATCAAGTCTCGATTCTCTCCTACTCTTGCATTTGTTCTGGTACTCTTCTAGTTTCATCCTCCAAACTAGTTGCAAGAATACAGGAGTCTTTACAAATGCATCATCATCCAAGAATGCCTTGGAGGCCTCCATCCTGGCATCTTGTACACATTGCCCCTTTACATCCATGTCAGAAAACACCAATTGTGTTGATCTAGGAGGGGAAGGGATACCAAACCTGCATGTCTTGATCAGTCACAATTATCTCATCCATAAGAGTTTCCTACATTTCCTCAACTCTCTACCTCTTAGGGCTTGGCTCTAATGGTAACATTGTAGGATCACCTCTTGGTGGTGAATCTAGATCCATAATCCTTATCCCTCCAGGTGCTCTGATCCTTGGACCCAGCTGTGATGATGCTTGCATGACTTGTTTTCCCTTCTTATCCCATTCATCCTCATTAGTGTTCACATTCCTCTTTCTCTTGTATAGAGGCCTGCCAACTGGTGGCTGATAAGCTGGCCTTGTTTCTTTAGGCCTCACATCCGGTCTTTCTATACCAAAATCTATTTCCAAACTGGCCCTCTTGGTCATCAAGGTGCCCATGATATTTTTGAAATTAGCCATTAAGAAGTCCATTCTCTTGTGAAATGGAGTGAACTCCATTAATGGATCATATTTTGGATCCATTTTATGTATTATAGCCAGCAACTTTTCATATGTAATCCATTTTTCTTTATTCAACTCCTGCCTATTCAAATCAAACTCATTTCTGATTAGGTCTTCAGGAAAGTTGAATTCATGTGCAAATTTTCCACCTTTAATTCATTGTCTGAACAATGCAAAGAATCCCTCAGGGTCATGTTGTCTCCTAGGACCATTCCTCAAATTGAAGTCATCAAAAAACCTTCTGAAGTGGACCCATCCTCCCTTGGAACAGACAAAATCAGAAACAATAGTGTAGTCAGGGAACAAAGTCCCTTTTCCTTTCTTTGTTAGGTTGTCCTCATGAATACAACCTAGTTGCCACATTACTTCGGAAAACCCCATCTTTGATGGTACATTAAAGGGGAGGATATGAGGGGTTCCCTAGAAACCATACACCCTCAAGATAGTGCTTATAGGGTACAAGATGATATCACCCCAATTGTGACACACTTTTAAATTAGGCTTCCTCACCTTCGATCGGAGGAATTCATGCAAATCTTTAGGGACTCTTGGCACATTTACCACCAACCGAGCCCTTAGTCTGGAGGCAAAGCAGTTATCAAACTGCATAAAGCTGGCACCTCCCCTGTTGTAAGACAAATCTGCACTCCACACCTATACTGGTAACCTTTCTCCATTCACCTCCTACCTCAACTCCATATTTTCTAAGAAAACAACATTCTTGTACAGGAACATATGCATCAACATGGAGTACCAGAAAAAAGGAGTGTTGGTATCCCCCACATGTAGCTTCATCAAACCCTCATGCATCTTCTCTGACAGGAATGATGCAAAGTCATATACCACAGAGAAGTTGGGATGCTGAATCTAGGCTCCCATAAACATGTACGCAACTGGCATCACAGTATTAGGGCTGAACCCTAAAATTTGGCACAATGAATAAAATATTGCTAAGAAGTGACTGGAAAAATAGCTCAGCCTGAAAGGCTCCTGGTCATTTGGGCTGATATGAATTATTGAACTGCCTACCCTGGCCAGGTGAAAGAGGAAGCAACTTCAATCTGAAAAGAGGCTTTAACCTTTTGTACTCCTCCTTCATCTTCTCAAAATCTATTTGGACTAAGAAAGGGCTATACTCAGTCAAATCAAAAATCTACCGAGTCTCATCTGCATTTAGGCTTAGCAAAATTCCACCATCATTATCCCTTATGACCATTGTCATAGGATCATATCGTGCTACCATTGCTCTGAGCAAGTCAACATCAGGGAACACATTTGGCATTGTTAGTTTCCCCATGTCATATCTCCAGGAATTAGAGAAGGGGTGAGGTAAGTTTCACTGTCCATACCACAACCTAAACATTTCAAGACCAGTCATAGGAATCCTGGCATCCGCAATGTTAGAATTTTTGCATAGTAGACCTTCGCTTAGGGTCTTTCCATTCATTAAAACCAAACCACTCTTCCTGTCATTTGTTTACAATGGGAGTTGATCCAGGAAGTCATCATACAAATTCCTCTTCAAATAATCAACATGGCTAGAGTGCTACTTCGGTGGTGCCCTCTTAAACAACTAGGGCTTCTTTTAAAAAATCAAATCCTCAAAGAAACTAGGGGTACCCAGAATACAAAAATACAACACAACTGTGCAATTCCAATAATTCAAACGAACTAGTAACCCTACGACAATAGTTAACAAAACCCCTTGACCAGCACAATAGAACCCTTCGCAAAGACAGTCAAATTTACCTAGCAGTTTAGAAAATAACTCATGGGATTTCGCACCTTGTAGAGAACCAAACTTCATGGTGATCACTCAAAAAACTTTATCTCTGGCTTTGAACTACTTGGAAAATACTTGAATGCTTTTGTGATGAAGATAGAAAAAGAGCAGATACTTTATGTTGATTGAATTAAGGCAGTAGACATCTTGTCCACCATTAAAGCTCATTTGCATGCCACCCCAATGGCTCCAATCGCATTTGATGTGAATTTAGACTTCAACTGTCGATCTTTTATTTTTGTCAGATCATCGAACGACCATCTTCAAAAGGGCTGACGAAATCTCCATGTCAGCGTCGAGGGCCCACTGCAAAAACAGCACCAAAGGAATACATGTGGTGCACACCCGTGATATCACAATCACTAAACATCCTGCATCTTTGGATCATGCGATGGTGGGCAACCTTTGATTCCTACCATCGATGATCGTGCTCACTCATAGTAGTCAGCAGCACCAAACATAACTGTCGAGCAACTTTTTACCAAGATTATAACATCACCATCGATCTTGAGAACGTGCATCTCACAACTATTTTAGTAACCCACTTTATAACATATTTAAGTCCAACACAAATATTAAACTCTTTATTAATCCATTTTCGGCATCAGCATCTTGGGACATGTGGCGATCGCCTGTGATATCGCAATCACCAAACAATCAGCGGTGATGTCATTGCAAGATCGCGGGGAGCGGTCAGGATCAATCATAGGAAGATCGACGATCATTAAAAAAATAGCAGTCAGCAGCACCAAACATAATCGTCGAGCAACTTTTTACCAAGATTATAACATCACCGTCGATCTCGAGCACGTGCATCTCATAGTTGTTTTAGTAACCCACTTTAAAATGTATTTACGTTCGATACAAATATTAAACGCTTTATTAATCCTTTTTCGGCATCAGTAGATTGGGACACATGGCACTCTCCCATGATATCACAATCACCAAAAAACCAGTGGTGATGTCATCGCGAGATTGCAGGGAGCGGTCATGATCAATCGTAGGAAGATCAAAAGTCATTAAAAATATAGCAGTCAGCAACACCAAACATAACCGTCGAGCAACTTTTTATGAAGATTATAACATCACCGTCGATCTCCAGCATGTGCATCTCAAAGTTATTTTAGTAACCCACTTTATAACGTATTTAAGTCTGACACAAATATTAAATTCTTTATTAATCCCTTTTCGGCATCGGCAGCTTGGGACACGTGGCGCTCGCCGTGATATCACAATTGCCAAACAACCAGCAATGATGTCATTGTGAGATCATGGGGAGCGGTCAACATCAATTGTAGGAAGATCGATGGTCATTAAAAACACCCCCTAGAAAATTAAAAAACTATTAAAAAGTCAGGCGAAATAACCTTTTTGCATGTGCAGATTGCACGGCCGTCGAATGAAGTGATTTCAATCTTGACCATTGCTTGCAGACCTCGCAAGGTTTCTGCTAATGTCACAAATATGGTGCGAGGCATGCGAGATTCTGCCATCTATCACATTTCATGGTGGGGACTAGTTTTGCTCACTGATCGATTATGAAGGCTGATGCCGATAGCTATTTCCATACTGATGCATCGTGGTCATTCCTCACTGACCTCATGCAATTAAAACTACAGTTTCAATAATGCTGCGAGGTGTACGATTTTGCGACATGTGGACTCTGATGCTATGTGTTGACAATAAAGGTGGGGCACTTTTTCATGATAATGTGGTGCTCGGTAGGTGAATATCCTGTTCGTTTGGTGACTGGAGGGTGAACATGGAATTTTCAAACTATTTTGACTAGATCTGAGCCGTTCTCCTAGCCAACATTGAGATTGATCAACAACTCATATTTAAAAATAAACTGGTATTGTACGATAGCCATTTTATCTCATACGAGTGAATAGTAATGGCCAAGTTCGACTCTGCCTGCATAATTAAATGCTAAAATTTGTGAATTACTATTTCAGTTCTATATCTCTACATTGAGGAAGAATTGCTTGGTATCGAGTGAAGCAAGCTGTGATTACGATTTCTCAATTTTGCTGCCCTGGATGTTCTGCGATTGAAACCTTAAGTAGCACGTACGCCATTTCTTATAAATTCAGAATATTTTATGGTTGCTTGCTGGGCAATTCATGATTGTTTCTTGTCTCTATTCTTGAAGAATTGATTGAATAGATTCACTTTTAGAGCTTTTCTAGATAATTGCTAGGGTATTTTTAATATTGAAGAATTTTTTGTTAAGGCTAAAGAAGAAAATTGTAATTATTTGCTATCTGAAAATAAGAAAACCCTAGTTCAAATTATCATTAGTGTAGTATAAATGGCACCCAAGGCCCGAAGTTCTGGTTCTAAAACCACTACCAGGTCTTTATCCCAAGATATTATTGATTTGTTACAACCCTCTACTAGCAAGAAGCAGGAGGGAAAGTTTTTGTTCTATGGGCCTCGAATCTTGGAAGGATTTACAGAAAAGCAATGTGCAATTCAAGATGTTGAGTTACCATACACCGGGTGGTAGTTGTTCTCCAATTGGTTTGGGAATAGGAATTTGTCGATTCCTTTGTGTAACCCCTGGAGGTTAGACCTGGGTAAATTGGTGGTTCCTAATGTTTATATGGATGTAGATCTTTTAAAGGACATTGCTGCTAGATATGACCCTATGGCTCGAATTGTCAGAAAACATGCTGGTGTGCAAATGATTAAGATAACCAAAGAAGAAATTGCAGAGATTTTCAAATTGCACGAATGGAGTCGGGATATGGTTCCTGTCGACTTGGACGTTTTCAGACAAGAATATAGAAATACTAGGGGTTTTTTCAGTCCTTCTTAATACCTCATTTGGCAATCTCGGGAAGAAGAAAAAATTAGAAGAAGGTAGTAATTGGTAGGAATGAGCCCAAACCTTTTCCTGTGGGCTATTTCACCAGTTATTTCAAGAAGACTGTTTGTGCTTTATGTCAAGTTCTGGGATTCAGCTTAAAGAAAACCTTGCCTACCGATATTATGTATATGGCAGTAAATCTCTAGCACCCAAGTTTCAATGTAATATATGATTTTTCCACTTATTTGGCAGAAAAGATGCACACGGGTTTGGTAGCCCTAAAGGAGGGGAAGAATTGGGTTGGATTCAGATGGTATTCCTTGTTAATCCACATGTTTTTGTATAGGGCTCAGGCTGTGTTCAAAAAAGATATGAAATTAAAGAAGAAGGAAGGAAACATTGAAATGCCTGTCCAATATTGGACTAGGATTCTTGACATGCATGATCATGAGTTTGATTATGTAGCTTTCCATAATGTCTTCAGATCTAAATTAAGGGAGGCTCTAGTTCGTGACCCCCCAAGGATCCCAAAAGAAATTCATGACTTCTTGAGGCCGATGGAGAGAAGGCCTGAATTGAACATAATGCACAATTGGGGAGACATTTTCCCCTATCGTAATACCATAGTTTTCAATTTTTTTGGCACTAATGTCAATCCAAAGGTTCTGCCAAGGGAGGTGCCCCTTAGACTTAGATTTTTGGAAATCATGAGGTAGTTGGGGGAAGCTCAGGAACTACACTTGCCAGCTGAACAGAATAAATGTTCTTTCTTCAATGAATATATAACATTTGCTGATTTTGTTATGGCAAAGGGAGGATGGAAGGAGTTGCATCAATTACTTAGGCCTTATAGGCTAAGGACTATGTGCCACAGGAAGCATGATCTTGAGGGTTTTATCTCTCAAATGAAGGCAAAACATCAGACAGGAGCTTTTGTCCACAACTTCTACTTTTCTGAGGACATCATCAAGAATATTTTTGATTTGGAATTACAAGATGATAGAAAGGCACTATACATTGCCTACTCTAAAATGGTGAAAAGTAAGCAGGAGAAAATACCTAGTTTCAATCCCATACCTAATGCTAAAGATGAGTTTAGCAGGACAATGTATGCTATTGATAATTTTGAGAGCTTGGTTGGGGTTTTGAATTGTGGAAGAAAGGGGAAAATCACAAACCATCGAGGAGTAACCTGAGGTAAAGGAAGAGGAGAGGCCTACTTATCAGCCCCAAAAGAAGATAAGGGTTTTTTCTAGAAGAAAGGGAAGTAGGGCTGAAGATGTTGCTAAAAATATTGTACCATCTTCTTCAAGGTAGTCAGTACCAAATGTTGTTGATTTGGATTCTCCTCCAATTTTTTCAGAATAGGCTTGCCCACCATCACCAAAGAGGTAGAGGGTTGAAAGGGTAAAGATTGTTGATTGTGATGGTGATGAGGATGATGACATTATTGTCACTCTGGATGAAATGCATCTTGAGATGCCATTGGACCTAGTTGACATTGCAATAGGTTTAGGTATAGTTTCTTTAAGGTTAGGAAAAGATGAAATCAAAGGAGTTACAAGCAATGATGACTTGAGAATAGAAGTCTGTAGAGAGTTCATGATGGATGACTCTTTTATTCAAATCGGTGCTTTTAAATATTTTGTGTGGAGAGCACATACTGCATTATATGCTGAGAAGGTGGCACATGAGAGAAGTTTGCATCCAGAGCTCCCAGAGAAGGTAATTCAAGCTAAGGTCAGGGAACATATGAGAGAAAGATTCAAAGCAATAACACTAGAGCAGGGCCGGGAATTGGTACAAAAAAGTGGACTATTGCTACTCCCAGAATGGGATATCATTGATGCTGTGGTGTTTGACACAATAAGAAGGGATAATAAGCCACTTCTTGCTACTGAAGAGGAGGCTACATTAGCACTCAAGGGATCGGCCTTTAGTGAGGAATGGGATGCATTGGCAATTTGGTCCCTATCTACTGGCTCTAAAAAGCCAGTTGTTGTAGAACCTTCTGAATTCAGTGGTCACTTGGTTGTAAGGAGAGTTGCTGACACCCCAGCACTGGAAGTTGTTGATATGGTCGTGAATGTTGCCAAATTCACCAGAGCAACTGTTGAAGATTTGACCAAGGAGCAGGATACTCTGAGAGGCCAATATAATGAAATTATTATTGAATATAATAAGAGTCAAAAAAAGGTAGTAGAGTTAGAAACTGAATTGGCTTTATTGAGGCAACAAATGGATACCATGAGATCTCAAAAGCAAGCCAGTTCTAGCCACACTATTCCTGACCCACTAGTAGAGCAGTCTCAACCTCCTGCACAAGCACAGTCTTTGGCTATTGTACCATATAATATGGGACAAGTGCCTATCACTATTGAGAGGGCTACTAGCCCTGGAGGGGGACTTTCTAGGGAGAAAATGATTCATCAAGTTGAAGAATATAAGGAGATGGTAAAGAAAATCTGAGATGCAACAAGGAGAAACAATGCAGTGATAGTGGACATTGTTTTGAAACATTTAAACAGAATGGTCCAGAGTAAGCTAAACAGTGTTCATGCAAATTATGTCCTAATGTTGCAAGCACTAAATTTTTTTCAAAGGGATAAAGAATTGGCCATCTCATTGCTAAACAAATGGAGCCCTAGAATGGAGAAGTTGAGATTCATGGCAGTAGGGGCAAAACAACATGGTGATAAATATCCTACTATTATTGCAACATATCAATTGGTCAAGGGAATTGTTGAGCAGAAGTTTCAGGGATTTTCCGCCCCAATAGAATCCAAGATTAAATTGCTAAAAGATGTGTATGATGGAAAGGACCTGACCCCATTATCTCATATTTTACATAGTTAGGATGAAGTCAAACCCTTGCAGGTTTGGAAGGAGCAAATGAACAATATAATGATGTCTCAAACACATGAGATATGCAAAAATGATGACATCCGCATGCTAGAGAATACATTGGAAAAGTTGTCTTTTGTTATAAGTTTCTTAGAGAACTTTGATAAAAAGGCCACATCGATAATGGTAAAGTATGCTCCCTATCAAAACAAGGTTGACCAAGTTGTGGCTTTCTAGTGGCCTTCTGAGGAGGAGTTTGAATTATGGAAAAAGGTGTTCATTGATGAACTCAAATTATGAGTGTTATAGTCGATAATTGCAACTTGGTCATGTATAATACAAGTTTGGCCTTAGATATTATATTCTAAAATTGCATTCTCCTTTTGACTCCAAGTACAGGGTGTTGAGGTGGAGTTAATACTATAATGGCTAAGCATGCCTTCGATGTATGGGGAGCAGCCTTTGGAGCGATGTTTTCTTCCCTCCTTATCAACTAATGATGATATTTGTCTTATGCTCTCCTCTCGCATAATAGAATTGTAACTGAATCAGGAGTTAGCAGTCCAATTACAAATGGATATGTGTACTCTCCGACCTAAAGCTTGTTGGCTCCCTTGTTTTATAAAAGGGAATTCTAGGCCGAGAGAGTGGTTGGTTGAAATATCCAAGATATGAGAAATAAGAGTCTAGTAATATAGAGAGTATGAATTGTAAGTCGAGGTTTTAAAATTTTTTGAGTCAGATTGGAGAACTTTGTTAATCATGGGGTTTTTGAGCATGTTTATATCAAACTCATGAATATTTGGAGTTTATTTGGTCTCCTATTGTGTTATGTTACATGGATTATTAATGAAATATCAATCAAAGATGATTTTCATTGATTTTCATTTGTTCTTTACTGTGAATAATGTTTAACTACAACTCTGGTTCAAAGGATCAGTTAAATGCTTCAGTTAACTAGTAAATTCATACAATATAACAAATAAGATTCATAAAGGAGTAATAAACTCAGGTATGGATATATGGGTTGTAATGCAATTCATAATAGATCATAAGTGTTCAAAATGAAATTTACCCTGTAGTTCAGTTTTCTCTCTTGACTCCTTGCGCTGTGATATGGAACTGGAATTCTAATTACGTTTTATGCTCATATGTTTTGTGTTATGGCATCAAGATATTTTACTCAAATATTTCCTATCAATTTACTTTATGTGAAGTTTGCGATTCTCTATTAAATGGACATGAGTCTTTTTTAAGGAATAGCCAATTTCTTGAAGGATTTGATCCTTTAACATTAATTGGGGATCTATCTGTTGCTTACCTATGTGCAAATTAAATGAATTGTTTAAATGTTGTATGTTAAGAGCACATGTTAGGAAATACCCTCCTGGATTTTACAGAGTCTGAAGTGTAGGAGAATTAGCCTTATTGCTATTCTCGTAAAGTTGGCCATACTATTCCTAGTCTTTTATTATTGAATGTGGGGAGTTCATAGGAGCTTCTAGGAAACACGTGTGGGTTGCAGTAAAAAAATGCCAATAGGCTCAATTGACAACATGATCTATTGAGTAATTACAAAGAATTCATAATTTGAAATTCTAGATTTTGACAACATGATCTATTGACAAATAGGAAGTATTTTTCACATTGTGTCAAATTTTGATATTGTTATCAGGATTCAATTATGTGGTTTTACAAGTCAAACTCATTGACCCATGTTTCATGAGTAGTGTTTCACAAGAACCCATCTCTCATGATAATGAATGGTCCACTTAGCACTCATTGAGTCTAAATGATTCTCAAAGCGATGAAGCACTAGGCCTTCCTAGGAGGTCACCCATCCCAATATTACATGATCCATGATTTTATTAATAATTGATCATTTTGGATTTTGACAAACTTGACACACAAATGATAATTTGAAAATGAACTTAATGTATCACAATTAAGTTTCAAATTGAGTAACACAATAGAAACTAAAACAAATTGAGAGATTGTTATGAGGGTAGTGATGCAACTTTTCTAATTAGAGTGTATTCCATGAGATTACAATTCTTTGAGATATTTTGTCAAATAGTTCACAAGATTTGTCTATCCTCCCACATTTTACATAGATTTGAAAATGGAGTGTACAACCACAACATTTGAGAAAATTCATCTTCATATTATGCTTTGATGGATGTCTATACCTTGTTCCAAATCTTCCATATTAAGGAAATTGACAAGGATTTTGGTGAAGGTTGTGAAATTTGTCTATGCATCTACCAATTGCATTTGATTGAAATTTTCTAAAACCTTTTAAAAGAAATCCATTATGTATATTCTACAATCATTATAGTCCACAATTTCACATTTATTTGGTTTTGCATCTACCAGTTGTATTTGCTTGAATTTTCCTACCGAATTTTCAATGTAGATCCATTTTGTGTATATCTTAATTACAATCTATTGGTGTTTTTTCCCACATAGGATTTGCAATTCTGTAAGAGGTAGCCAACCTTCGTTATAAAGAACTGCAAAGGCTAGTGGCCAACTAACAAGAGTCAGTCAAAGACTAACATCTCCTACACTTTTGGCTCTGTGAAACCAAGGTGGGTAAACCCAATTGTGTTCATAAGAATGTTTCATGATTGGTAAGAACACTTCTTCTTACAAATGCAGTCCTCACTAACACTAACAGACAGTCATTACCCTGGTTGTGGAAAAACCAAAGAATAATAACATATATCCCAAAGTAAGGAGACTGAAAATTATCATAAGATCTATATCCCAAAATTAGATAGCAGTTGATATTTGTTAAAATGTTCGGATATTGAATCACCGTGCTTAGAGTCACAGTCCTATACCTGAAAGGAATTTACCAATACTATCCAGTACCTCATCCATTGGGTGGGAGTCATATAAAATGTAATTCAGATGAAATTGAACTTATCACCATAGTGCTTTGCTACCATGAGATTTGTCAGTATATTAAAACAATACTCCTTAGTGAATCCTGAGCATATAACCATAAAAATGCCATTTGTGTTCAAGCATTTGATTAACTCATTAAGTCAAAGCAAGAGAAAAAATTACACTTTCAACTACACCATTGAAACTGAATGAACAAACCCTTGATAAATCCATTCATAATCCATGGCCCATACATAGGATAGCAAAATGTCTTAATTTTTTTAGATTTCTTTCAATATCAATAATTACAAAAGCATAGTATACTTATTTCATACTATTCCCAACCCAACATGATTTCCTACATAATACCTTCAAAATCCTACATTAGCACTAACTATACCTATTCTAAACCTTCAGACCCAAAAAAAACAACAACCCTTAACAATGAGCCATCAAATCTCCTTTATAGGACAGGAGAACAACAAAGCAATAGGCTACATTGTTCATTCTAAAATTGAATTTCATTTAGAATGAAATTGAAATTGACATTCCTCATCATTAGAAAAAACCATAATTAGTTTGAGGAATCAAAACAGTTATACCATTGTAACCAACCAAAGCTAAAGACAAAAGAGCATGGCAGGCACGCGTACATCCACATCAACACACCACCCAAAAGTAACACACCCAACAACTGCAACTACTTGCAAGACACACGGCCTCGATAGAGGCGACCGCTCCTGGTCCTCGCTTCAGGAAGAAGTGAGACTAACTTTCTTTTATCCGCTTTAACACATGATCTGGTAGCATGGCACGACGCCATCACAGTTATTGGGGCAACTACGAGGGGCTCTTCATTGACCCCCAACAACTCGGTCATGGACGCCAAGTAGCGCTGGTAGTCCAAGTCAGTTTCGAACCCATCACCATCAGAACTAGAAGACAACATTAGTGGGGACTTGGAGGTCCCCGTCCCTTTAAAATTAGTATCATGGACAACCTCGGGCTTGCTAAGGAGAGGTTGTACCCCATCAGGCTACAAATTTCTCACCCCGAGTCTGGTACTTTTACGCACATCTGAATGGTCCATTGCAAAGAACACCTCACAAAATACAGGAGAGACTCGACCACCTGCAAACAAGACAACTCAAAATGTGATGATAATACTAGATAACACAATGAGCATTTATAGAGTTAATTGGTGCAAGAATATTAATTGCTCGAATGCAGCATGAGCATTCGAGCATTTTAGTGGCTGATGTAGCCACCACAAATTATTCATGGCTTGCAAAGGCATGTCATAGAACCCATCATTGCATTTATCAGGAGAAGAGTGTTCACACGCAGGAAATTCAAGAGAAGATCCACTAAAAAAATCTGCGCCATTATGAGAACAACTTCTAGAGAGCAAGAACTCCCAACGTGGATTAACAGGAACCCAAGAAAAATAGAACCGTTAATGTGGATCAAACATGACAAGTCGGATGACTCAGATTGAGTCAACAATTGTTTGAAAATCCACATCAGCGCCCTAGGAGAACCGTGGCCAATCACAACCCAAGAAAACAAGAGGTTGCAACTGGATAGCGGATCCCACCTAGCCCTGTCGCTTCAAGAACCAGGCCATGTGTCGCCTCTTCACAGACCTCGCAGTACCCTCAGGGGCCTTTAATCTGATCGTGCGAGATCCATGAGGAAGGATTATTATTGATCTCCCTCGTTAATACCACAGGGGTAGTAAATTTTAAGTCCCACCACAATCCTTGTATGGTCCACATGATTTTTTTATCCTTTGTTGAAGAAACTATTACAATATATTTCTTATTTATGTACTTATTTTCTATACATGTTTATAAAAGTTTGAAATTATTAATAATATTAATTTTGGCAAGACATTAAAAGATTGTTGATTGTAAAAAATATGCATCCTAATGTGAAAATGCAAACAATGGAAGCAATGACTATAACACATAAATTTTTATGTAGTATCCAATTCAAAGAATCATGTTACCCTCTACCTTGAATTTTTTAGTATAAAAAGCTAAGGAAACACTATAAATAAGATAATAAGTTGACTATTAGCATATACCAATTTTTATAGAGATGTAGATTGTTGGATGTTGTGGTTGTGTTGCTCATGATATGTGGTTGTCATTGATATCAACACTATTAGCATTAATGTCTTAAAGGTTGTATATGTCGAGGGTATTGAAAAAATTAGAATAAATATGTTGCAGATAGTCTATGAAGTTGTGAAGATCAGAGTGGTGAAAATTTTTGTACGTTGGTATTCTAAAGTCATGTATTAAAGGGTTTGTTCCTGAGCCTATCTAGTATATCCTCTGGAAGTTTCAGAGGTCTGCATCAAGATTGGAGCGAGTTATGAGTTTTTGTGTTCCTATAGTTATTTTATTGCTATAGTTGGTGTTTCTAAAAGAAGAGAATGTAATTCTGGTGAATTGAATTATTGTGTATGCTCTTGAGATGTTCATTGACGTTTCTTGATCATATACTCTATTATTGTGGTACATCCATGTTGATTAGTGTGCTCGTGATCAAAGATTTTTCCTTTCCATATTCGAGTTTTCATGTTCTTGGTTGACATGATGGTGGTAGCGTGTTGTAGATCCTTGTGGATTAATTTTTGAATGCTTGGCATGTTCGAGGATGTTCCTTTAGGTCTTCATTATGTTGTGACCAATTTAGGTTGGTGCACATTGAGATTTGTTCATAAATTGGGCCGAGAGTTTGTATTCATCTATTATTTATTTTTGGCCGACAGAGTTGTTAATGTAAATTCATGAAGTGGATATATAAGAGCGATTGTTTTATTCATTTAGAGATAATGTATGTGAAGTGTATGCGAGATATGTGTGAATAGAGATTAGATCATTCGAATACAGAGCAGAGTGTGAAGAAGTTTATGCAAAGTATGAAGTAGTATTTAAGTTCCTAACTGAAACTGTCATCAGGCTTTTGAAGAAGCCAATTTCTCAGTTCAACCTCATCAGATGGATTTAATTTGATTACCTTATGTAAGGCAGTGAGCCTTCCCTTTGAGCAGTGAGCTCTAGGCAGTGTTCCTAAATGCATGTGCATTCCTTATTCATTTCTTTTATACATTTAATAGGGTATAAATTGTGGATTAACCTCCACCGTGGTTTTTCCCCTAATAGCATTTGTACACAAAAATCTTGGTGTTATGTGTGT